>QGSO01000377.1:0-435361 GCA_011037825.1 Carya cathayensis
TCACGAACATGCGTCGGAGGAACGTACGTGGCGGCGTACGGTGGCTGTCCACCACATAAAGTGGTAGTTTGGGCTTGAGAAAGGCTAGGCGTGGTCTTGGAAGACTCATGATTTTACAGCTGTCGGTGAAGAACAAAATACGTGATTTACGGAAAAGATAAACTATACGCGTGATTCCAGATGAGGGTAAAGACAAGAGAGATGTGATTGCTGTCGGGAAATAATCCAAAACTGATAATTTTAGCGGGCTGTTACCAATTGTTGCCCAGATGACTAACACAAGAGGGGGGTGAATTGAGTTGTATTTAAAAAAAATAACAATTATAAATCAAATATACAATATAAAATATAAACAAAATATGAAACAGCAATAAATATAAAGAGTAAGGGTAAGAGAGAAGCAAACTCAGTATGTTAACGAGGTTCGGCCCCACTGCCTACGTCCTCGCCTCAAGCTACCCCTTGAGGATCCCCGAATTCACTATTCAATCTCCTTCAGGTGGAGATAGAAACCTATTACACCTTTGAACAACACCGCTACAAAGGATCCGTGTAGAACACCCTCTACACTTGCAATCACCTTACACGTGGTGATTCAACGATTCCCTGTGTAGAACACTTTCTACACGCACAAGGGTTGTACACACCCTTTTACTGATACAAGAATTGATAGTGGGTAGGATATCAGAAAACACTCCTCAATGAGTGAAATAAGAACAATACAAGCACAAACTATATCTCTCAAAATGAAAAGGGTTAAGGCTCAATGCTTAGAGAAGAGAGAATGAAAGCTTTGAATGAGAGTTGTATGCTCTTGGTGTTGTGAATGTGAAGCTCTCAAATGATCTATTTATAGGCATATGAGACTTCATATTCAAATTTAAAAAGATTCACATGTCAAAAACATCATCATTCATTTTTCAAAAATTTCAAACCTAATCTTTTTACTTTTTGCATATGACAAAAGGAGCACACTTTGCTTTTCAAAAATTTCAAACCTAATTTTTTACTTTTTGCATATGACAAAAGGAGCACACTTTACTTTTCAAAATATTCAAACAAAGGCATCTTCCTTTTGCATAAGTCAAGAAAAGCATCAATCACTTTTGAAAATATTCAAATAAAACATGCACATGTGAAAGATGACAATCAATCATCTTTAATATTTTCAAAGTTCAAACCTTTAATCATGGCATGCACATGTGAAAGATGACAATCAATTATCTTTCAAAATTTTCAAATTTAATTTTCAAAATATTCATGCACATGTGGAAAATGTATTTTAATGCTTTATGATAAAATATTAATTTTTGAGCCTTAATCCTAATTTCGAATTTTAAGAGATTTACAACATTCTCTATGACTTTAATGTGAACTTGTTTCCTTCTTGCTCATGCTTGGTTCCTTGATGTGCTTGACTCCATTGTGTGGACAATTGACTTGAGACTCCTTCATTCTTTGAATTCATTTGTTATCATCAAAATCCATGTGTAAATATATAATTACACAAAACTTGAAACCTTAGGTTCAACAGGTTCTATGGACTCTAGGAGCTTATTAAGTTCTTGAATTTGGTAGGAATGGGTAGAGTAAGAGACAGATTGATTTTTGATGATTATGTAGTAAGTTTTGTTTGCTTAGTTAAAAGTTTATTTATGAACGGTTACTTTGATTTATAGGATGGCTACTTATCATAATTCCTTCAATTTGAATGAGCTAATCAATAGGGATACTCTGTCTGAACCAAGTTCTATGGTTAAATGAGAAGCAACGCAACAAGTTATGGAAGAATATGCATGTAACTCTGCTATTCTGAATGGACATGTAGCGAGTGATAGACGTACTATTGAACATTTTATCCGTTTGCAACCTTCAACTTTTGAAGGAAAGACTAATTGATTGCTGCTGAAAATTAGATTCAAGACACTAAAGAAATTCCTAGTGTTTTGCGATGCACTGATGAACAAAAAGTTTTGTTCTCAACATCTAAATTGACTAGAGAAGCAAAACGTTGGTGGATATAAAAAATGACTCTTGAAACAAAGATGCAAACCTCAATCATATGGAATCGTTTTAAGGAAATTCTCTATGAGCGTATCTTTTTAAAATCCGTCAAAGATGATAAGGTGAGGGAGGTCACCAATTGGGTGCTAGGGTAGATGAACGTGCACCAATATGTGGTGAAATTTGTTGAGCTCTCTTGTTTTGCTTCCTATTTAATTCCTGATGAAGAAAGAAAATAATCTCAAAATTTTGAGAAATGCTCAAATCTCAAAACTTTTGATAGGGTTGTAAGTTTTTAGATACAAAATCTTTATGAGTTGGTGGATAAGGCATCTATCGTTGAGTAAAATCCTCAAAAGAGTGCTAATTTTTATAATACCTGAAAGAGAATGGTAGCACCACAACAAACCAATCGAAGTGAGAATCAAGCCAATAAAAGAAGAATAAGTCGACTGAGGATACAAAGATGAAGGTGCTATATGAGAGAATTCTCCCAAGTAGTCAAGATAGATTATGTGAGAAGTTGGAAAAAGTCACAGTGGTGAGCGTAGAGCTGGGACATGTTCATGTTTCAAATGTGGCAAAATTGGGCATCTGGCTCGAGAATGTCACTCAAGTTAAGGAAATATTTTTGCCCTAGTGAGTGATTAAAGGAAGATGGCTCTTGCATGCAGTGGCAGAACTAGGAATTTTTTTTTTTTTGGTCAAATTTTCTAGTGTGCGATACATTGAAATTTTAAAAAAATCATAAAAACATAAATATATATATAATTAGATCACAATAATATGCAATATACACGTAGAAATAAAATTTTAAAAATAAAACATTTTAATATATGTTTCATGAAATAATATTCATCTATTATTATTTTTATAATTAAATATTTAGAAGTTATTTACTTCGTATAAATTATCAAATGATCTTTTATAATGTCATATTTCATTCTAGTATATATGTAAGCTAGTTTATTAAGTTTCATGTAAACTCTAGATATTTTCATATCATATTAAGCATATAATACTATAATAGAAACCTTAAATAAAATTTTTCTTGCTTAATGAAATCTAGTGGATAAAACCTCTCAATTATTTTACATATAGATCACCAACTTTAAATAATTTTTCTTGTATTTTTACTTTAGATTCCAAATTAAGAAACCTAATATTGTATAATAAAAGACTTTGGAATCCATAGTTTTAAATTTATTATTTCTCATCAACTTAGTTTTGATTTAATTTTGGCGATACCACACTCTTGAAAATAAATAATATATGAAATTATACAAAATTTTGAGATTATTGGAAAAAAATTGAAGAGATATTTCTAAATATATTAAAATTTTATAGAGTATTTAGAAATTATAAATTTTTTTGATGGGCCATTTTCTATATTTATAAAATTATAATTAAAAACTAACATATATATTGATTTTTCAAAAAAATTTAGAGGGGCCATGGCCCCCCATTAGATGCATGTATAGTTCCGCCCGCCACTGCCTGCATGGCTGTATACACTCATTGCTGAAGAATCTAATGTCCAGGAAAAGTGATTAGTAGAAGAGCGCATGAAACTCATTTTTAGAGTAATTCTTTAAATAATTTATATTTTTTTGTATAATACAAAGCCATTGAGAGTGTTCTACATGTAAAATTTTTATTTTTATAAAAGTCAAAGAAGAGCATATAAAAAATAAGGTTTAGAGGACACGTGAGAGAGTTAGAATGAGAGCGGTGGAATAAGTATTAGTTATGGAATAATTAGAAATTTTAGTTGATGTTTTTCTGAAACAACAATTTGAGTTAGTTTAATATTTTAAACTTGATTTATATATATATATATAAAGTTTTAGTTCATTTTTCTCTTATTATTGTTTAAGTTATTATTTTAACTTCAATAAAAAAATTAAAAATAAAAACCTCTAATATTTTTTAAAAAAAATAGAGGGTGACATTAGGAGCTAATAATCGCAATATGATATATGCTAAATTGCTTCAACATTGTCAAACGGAAATAGTATAACACTTTTATGATACCTACCGACCGATGGACCAGCTTCCATTTCTGACTTTCATGTACGTCCCTTTCAAACGAAAATATTAATATTATTTATAGTCTGAATTATATAAGTATTATGTAATTATTTTTTAAAAAATAAAATTTATTATTAAAAAATTAATTTTTTTATAAAAATTCTATATCTATTTATTTTTTTAATAACAATTATATACGCAATATTTATCTATTCTATAATTATAAATATCATTTCTTGACATTACGTGACAGATTATTTTCTTGCAGCACGTGTGATGTCACAAAATAAAGAAAAAATCTAGTTGCAAGCACAATTACATATTAATATGTGCACCAATCACATTTGATTGGTCAAAAAGTTAATTTGATTGAAAACAATACTAATTTAAATTTTAAATATGAAGGAATCAGTATTAATATACAGATTAGTACGCGACTTTGCTTGTACGTAACAAAACTCTAAAATAAATACCTTATCTCAACTCTGAGTCTTGCATTATACGTTATTATTTGTTGTATGGATATACGTCATTCGCTGAGTGACATAAAATTTTCTCTCTGCCACTCAAAAATTGTAGCTAGAACTGGACCAAAAAAATAATGCCTTTAACGGCCTATCAGATAAAATATCTATGATTATTTTAAAATATATAAAAGACTATGTCGTTTTTTATTATATATATGAGATGAGATAAAAAATAATAATAATCAGATAGTTTGTAAATAGTGATAAAATGATTCCAGTTAAAATGTTTAATGAAACTTTGAAAAAGAATAGAGAAATAATTAAATAAAAATATTATAATTTAAAATATTATTAGATACTAATTTTTTATATTATTTTGATTTTAAAATATAAAAAAGTTAAATTAATTCTTATATTTTATTTAGAAATTTGAAAAAATTGTAATAATTAAATAATAATTATACGAAAATTTTTTAAAAATTTAATAATTTAAAATTGAAAAGTATTTATATTTAAATTATATTTAAATATTAAAATGAGATAATATGAATGGATATATTTATAAAACCAAACTTTACCTAATTCCAGCTTAATCATCGTTTCTTAAATCCTTTCCGTTTCTTAAAGTCCACATGCATCATGCATGAGCACTCAACCTTTGACTAAAAGGCACGTGCGTTGCTTCTTTTTTACTTCGAATGCATCTCTTCGACTGTTTCGGTGACGCACGTGCGTTCTCCTGTCCCCACACTTATCAACATCATCATTATGTCCTAAATTTTCAAACTTCCTATAGCCATCGATAAAATGTTTAAAATGTTGCAATAGATGTATTTTTATTTTTATTTTTCTTTCTTTATATATTTTTTTAATCATCTTATAAAAATTACAATATTATTAAAAAAATATTTATTTAATCATTAAATAAAAAAATAGAAAAAAATATCGGAACCCATACCGGGACCCGACTCTCAATAATTATATCATTTTTCTTATTTTAATGGTATTAAACACCGCAATTAGGGGTTTTGTTTGACTAAGATTAAAAGCTGGCTTCCATCTCTTTTGAGGATTCAACATTCTCATTCTCTTTGTCAAAAATAAAAACATATTAATAAATATTTAATTAAAATATATTCTCATTCTCAATCTTTATTGTGACATCATATAATTAAGATTTTATTTGATGTTTTTTAAAAACAACTAAAAGATAATAAATTAATAACATTTCTCCTTTTATTTTAGACTTTCTATAGGAAATTTTATCATGTACAGGTTTTTCAATCTAAATTCTCCATTTCTATCTCTCATGAATGCAAACTAATTAAGCAAAGAGAAGGAATATTGACAGTCTTAAAATATACAAGTCCTATATATTTCATTTAAAAAAAGTGTATAAATCTGTGACTCACGTGAAAAACTTGTTTTTAATAATGAGCCTAACTTTTTCTCATAGAAAAATGCGTAGAACTTGCACATTCTAAAATTGTATCTAACACTACTTGCAAGCATATTATATTATCATATGTGAGATTCAATTTTTAACTACCATTAAAATTCAAATCCATGATTATGTGAGATTTAATTGTTAAAATCTTATCGTATTATTTATTTTTCTTAGCTGAATTAATATATAGTTGGATATAATTAAGGAGATGGAAAATTCAATTTTTAACTACCATTAAAATTCAAATCCATGATTACGTGAGATTCAATTGTTGTAATCTTATCGCATTATTTATTTTTCTTCATTGAATTAATATATAGTTGGATATAACTAAGTCAATGGAAAATTGTTATTCAATGTTACAAGAAATCAAACTTTTTCTAGTGATTTTATAATCGCTGCAAAATAATAATAATAAAAGATGCAAAAAGGTATTTTTTGTAGTGATTCCGAACTCCATGTGGGCTTCTAAAATTGCACACGATAGTTATCATTAAAAAAATTTTGCCAGCGATTTATCGTGGCTTTTATGATGAATTTGTGTGTCACAACATTAAAAGTCAAGAAAAAAAAAATTGACAACGCTGTGATTTTCGTTGGGAAAGGAGCAAAAGGGGCCATTTAGAACTCGCTGGGAAGAGGCATTTCCAGCAAAACTTCTTTGCTGCAACTAATCTTTTGGTTTTTTAAACTCAGTGACTGAAAACTTGTTGGGAAAGAGTCATTCCCAGTGAAACTAATCTCTGCAATTAAGTTTTGAAAACCAAAAACTTAGTTGCGGCGATATTTTGAAAATGCTGAAAATGTGTATTGTCAGCAATTTTACTACTTTTAACAATAGTAAAAATCATTAAAATTAGATTTTTTCAATAATTTTTAATTGAATCATAGTTCATAATTGCGGCGTTAATTGTGACGGAAATCTAACATTTTAGCAGCCATTTTTGACTTACGTGATAGTTGAACATAAGTGAAGGAATAATCCTGGCGAACGTGCAGCAAAATGTAATTCACTGAAAAAAGTGAGTGGCGGCAATTTATATCACTTTTCTCGACAAAAATATATTGTTTAGATGCGAAAGGGGGCATGCCAGCATTCAATGCGGTGGCATGGCCTTTGAGGCAGCAGATAGTCGCCCTGCCATGAATGTGGCGTCTAGTACGGCACACAAACAAGTCGATGGTAGTAAAGTGGAGACCACCTCAGTTGGGTATATAAACCCACCTTCAGGTAAATGATATTCTTCTTCTTCGTAATCTTTGATTTTGGGTTGTGAAAAGTCTCTCTAAGAGCACCCCCATTCGGTTCCCCATATCTCCTCTATCCTCAAATTTTAGGGAAAATTTTAGGGTTTAGCTTAAAAACCCTACTCCATCCGGTTCCCCATTATGCGGTTGCCGTTTACGATCTGTACAGTATATCCCCATTTTTACGAATCTACTGTGCGTCCCCATCCCCAACAAACCCCAATCGGTTTCCCCTTCCCCCGCGTCTTCTTCTCCGTCGGTTGGTACCCTTTTTCTGTTCGCATCTCCATCGGTACGGTTTCTCTCCAGGATTGTAAGTTTCCGTTTGGTTTATTTGTGGTTTCTGCTTCGATTATTTTTGTGGTTCTCTATTTGGGGTTTTCTGTTGAGATTGGCGACGACGCCATGACCGATTTCTCTTCTCCTCAAGTCTGTGAGGGATCTTCTTCGAATTGATGTTTAATTTTCATGATCTAGATCTTGGTCTGAATAGTATTTCGTGGGTTTGAATCTCGATCGATAGTTTGCATTTTTGGGATTTTTTGCTGCAATGTCCGAATAACACATGTGGTCCTCGGTCCGAATCCTTTGATCATGATTCTGTTTTTTTGAGGATTTATTTGATGGAATCGTTTATGCTCTCTATTTGAATCGTATTATTGTTCACTTATTGCCATTGAATACCTTGCGAAATGTAGAGGATGTTGTTGAAGTATCTCTGTGCATTTTCGATGTTCTTGTTTTGGTATCTCTGTGCATTTTCTCGGTTGATGTTTTGGTATCTCTGTGCACACTGATTGTCAACATTTTGGTTCACTGTAATTGTGAGATTGTGAGAAATTATTCACATACATCTGTTTGGGACTTTTCTGATTGTTGATTCGATTATTTCCAATATGCATGCTCTTTTAGAACACTGCTATGAACATTCTAGAAACTATATCAAATCTGTCAATGCTTTTTTGGTTGAGAAAAAACCACAAAATTATGTCCCCTATTAATTATATGAGTCTTGCCTGATTTCTATTTTGCATATTTCCCATTTTTATTGTAAATGTACAATAATCTCTTCAGCTATGGATAGTCATTGTGTTCTGTGAGGCTCCCCCGTGGTCCCTTTTTTCCCCTTTCATTGGTATTATTTTGGTGGATTGCCCAAATTATCAGCCATGAGACTGATTTGTGTTACAGGTCCCAAAGTCAAAACTGTAACTTGTTTGGTTATTAAAAAGAAATCTGTTATGTATTGTGATGTATAGACATTGAAAGAGGCAGAAAATTCTTTTGTAGGATGTTCCATATCTATGATTTAATGATAGGCCCATATGCTATTCTGTTCTATATTTGTTTGTACTTTTTGGTTGGTATATACTCTGCCGATCAGCCATTTAACTTAATATAAAATACTGCAATTTGGTTAAAAAGTAGTATAACACATTGGGGCCCCATCTATCAATAATGTGTGCACTGCCTCTTGGGATGGTTTTCAAGTTTATATTATTTGTTATAAAAATGGAACTTTATGAGTTGGTCTAATCACATATTCATTGGTCTAACCTTTTGTCACTTTGCTATTACCATTTGTTGGTCATTGAGTAATTTCTTCTTTAGAATTGGGTCATTTGCAGTGTTTCGTGTCATTCGGGGGAGGGGGGAATATAATTAGGCTGTGATGATGGGGTTAATTCAAAAGTGTAATTGGGGCCCCATCGATATGGCGGGGTAATCATTACTCGAATAGGCCAAGTTGCAGTTTGTGGTACTCTCCATAAACTGCAATCGGGGTTCGGGTGATGTTTTGCAGCCGATCGATGCTGGACTCCAAGATTACCCATGTTGAAGCTTGTTACACCATTCTGAGCCACTTCTATTGTCTTACTCAATATGGGGAACCGGATGGGAATGCTCTTATTTTGTGGTTTGTGATTTGCATGCTGTTTGTTGTTGTTTTTTATTCTGTTGCGATAGATGTGTAATGTGTAAATTAAACCCCCTCGGCTGTGATGATGAAAATCGTATGTGAAGATTAGGGATATTTATGGCCATCTCCTCAATGGTTAGGTAACCCGAACGGCCAACATGTCATGGCAACCGGTCGTTGCTACCATGAGTGGGTGTCCATATTTCCATAATACTTCCATTCGGTTCCTGAGCCCCCACTGAAACCCATAATTCTTCGTGATGGGAATTTGATCGACTTTTTCATTATTTTTTTAGAGATGGATTCCCAAGACCCTGGACACATGTACTTCACCAATCTCCTTAGTCAAGATCCTCAACTCGACCCCACTTTGACCGGGCATAGTGGAACATCTCCATTAACCATTGATGACTCTCCACCCCTACCCCCTAACGAGCCTATCGGCAATAGGAAATCAGTGCGGGGTGCGAATTTCACCCCCGAAGAAGACAAGTTACTTGTCTCCGCATGGTTAAATTGTAGCCTAGATGCCGTTCAGGGAACAGATCAAAAATTCTCTCAACTTTGGGAAAAAATTTCTGAATACTTCCAACAATTTAAAGAAACCAGCCATGAGCGGACAATAAAGTCTTTAATTCATCGTTGGTCGGTTATCCAAAAGGCGACAAACAAGTTTTGTGCGAAACTAGCCCAAGTTGAAGGGTTAAATCAAAGTGGCATGACCGACCAAGACAAGGTACAATTTCCAAATCATTGTCTGTTTTACTCTAAAAATTCTTGTCACCTACATTGGTTTAACATTAGCTTTTTTTTTTTCCCATGCAAGTTTGAGAAGGCCAAGGTTATGTATCAAGCACTAGAAAAATCCTCCTTCCAGTTCGAGCATTGTTGGCACCTATTGAAGGACCAACCTAAGTGGATTTGGAGAGCCACAAATCCTGATCCAAAGCGAAGGAAGACGATGTCCCCATCCCCGACCCCAACTCGATGTTCTGGCGCTTCTGTTGATTCTGTTTTTGATATCGACGCGGATCAAATGCTAGAGAATGAAGTTATCGAGCCCGACCGACCAATTGGAAGGAAAGCTGAGAAAGGAAAACGAAAGGTCCAAGGCCAGCATGCAGAGGAGAACTTCCAACTCAGGAAGTTGAAGTATACTCTGTTGGAGGAGTCACGCGCTCAGGAGAAGGAGTTTTTTCGTCTTAAAGCCGAGAAGATGGCGCACGACAAGGAGACGGAGGCCAGAAAATTGAGTCAAGAGGACGAACGGCTGCGGTTGGAGGCTGAGAAAGTGGAGCTCGCGAAGAAGGAATCAGATCAGCGCATTATGATGATGGATGTGAGTGTCATGCCAGAATTGCAGCGGCAGTTTTTCCAGCAACTCCAGAGGGAGGTCATGGCGAGACGCAGTCGGTCCGACGATTTGAATTGATTATTTTGTATTTGATTTTTTGGACATATGTTTGTAACCTTTATATATGTGTAAAAATACATGTAATTCACCATTTTTGTATTTGATAATATGGAAGTATGATAGGGTTGTGCAATTAATGACTCAATGACATTTTCATAAACAAACTTGATTACCATGGTAATATTCGGGAAATTGATAACAATAACGAAATACAAATGCAAATCAGATTAACTTAAACATAGTTCACTAATTACATTAAGGAAATAATAAAATCTAAAGCAACCCCGACTAATGTTGTGAATACCTAAGCCATTGATGTTCGATTAGATCTTCTTGAAGCTGATGATGTGCCGAGCTGTCTCTAATTTCATGATGACGCTGGATGAAGTCTTGAAGCTCAGTTGTATGATTGCGCGACAATTCGGGGAGATCATCATCAAGTTGATCATATTCAATGTTCAGACTCTCATTATCATCACGCTCGTCTTCAATTATCATATTATGTAGAATAACACATGCTTTCATTATATTTGTTAGTTCCTTCACTTTGAACATTCGAGAAGGTCCACGAATGATAGCAAATCGTTGTTGAAGTACCCCGAATGCACGCTCGACATCTTTTCTTGCGGATTCTTGTGCTTTCGCAAAATTTTTCTTCTTATTCCCACGTGGTGATGGAATCGTCTTCACAAAAGTTCGCCACTTGGGATAAATACCGTCCGCAAGGTAATAGCCCATCGTATAGTCGTTACCATTGATAGTGTAATTGACTTGAGGAGCACGCCCTTGGGCAAGTTCCGTAAAAATAAAAGATCTCTCTAGCACATTAATATCGTTATGTGAACCGGGCATACCAAAAAATGCATGCCATATCCAGAGATCATATGAAGCAACTGCTTCTAAAATAATAGTTGGTTCACGGATGTGGCCGGAGTACATACCTTTCCAAGCTGAGGGACAATTTTTCCACTTCCAATGCATGCAATCAATGCTTCCTAGCATTCCTGGGAATCCCCGTTGTTCACCAACCGCAAGCAATCGGGCTATATCATTAGCAGTTGGCGACCTTAGATATTCTTCTCCAAAAACACTTACTACTGTCTCAGTAAATTTTTTGAGGCTCTCCATTGCGGTGCTTTCACCAATACGTATGTATTCATCCATAAAATCTCCAGTAACTCCATACGCCAGCATTCTAAGTGCTGCGGTGATTTTTTGCATAGAAGATAAACCGAGTCGGCCGGCATTATCTCTTCTTTGGACGAAGTACGGCTCGTAAGACTCTACTTCATTTAGAATACGAAGAAATAGGGGACGACTCATCCGAAATCTCCTTCGAAATAGATTCGAGGGATATACTGGATTTTCAGCAAAATAATCACGAAATAGGCGCTCGTGTCCCTGAGTATGATCACGTCGAATAAACTTACGACGTTGGCTATTGCCACGTCGTCTGGATGACTGTCCATCCGCCTCCATGCTTTGAACATCGCTATCATCTTCAGAGGAAACGTATGTCAATAATTTGCGAAAGAAAGTACGAGCCATTTGATGAAAGGAGTAGGAGATCAAATGATACAATTTCTGTTTGGTTCTATGGAGGAAATGAGGCTTGAGTTTGCGTATTTATAAAGGAGTAAAAATGTTACCGTTAGAGAGAATTCAAGAAAATGTTACCGTTGGAGAGAAGACAAAAAAAGTTACCGTTGGAGAAAAAATAAAAAATATTACCGTTTGAAAAAAGACAAAAAATATTACCGTTGGAGAAAAGACAGAAAATATTACCGTTTAATAAAATTAATAAATTTTATCATCAATACGTGAAATTACGGTTTTTCATTAGAGATATTGAGTATTCTTTTAATTAAATTTTCCATCACGTTACAAAATGCACTAATTAAAAAAAAATAGCTGATTTTTATAATTCGAATTTCAATTTAAATATAAAATATTGTATTGGATAGTCAAAATCTCCAATAAATATTTAGTAGAAAATGATATTTGAAAAAAAAGATAATAAGACAAAATAGTTAGTAGTTAAGATTGTAAATGGAAGAGAGAGAAAGAAGTAATAAAAAAAGATTAGAGAAATATTATTTAAAAGAATAGAGATAGGGATGGGGAATTGGATGTAGGAGGTTTTTAGAAGATAAACAAATTTTAGAGAAAAATTTGAGGAAATGAATATTTGAGTTAAATTATAGGGATGAGAATGGGGAACCCAATGGAGATGCTCTAAGTCATCTCATTTCCATACTATACCGCTGCATCAACACTTACTTCGACAATGGAGGTGCTACACACATACCTCAAGCCCTCTCATGCTATTGTCTCACAGGTTTGTTACGCAAGCCGGGATACAAAACACATCTTAAACAATTTCAGTATTATTTATAAACTATTTTGTTATTATTAGCGAGTGATTTAAAGTAGTCTTAAACTAGGTATGACTTCTTGTGTGCAGTAGTGAAGAAGCCCCAATCGCGTCTTGCCCTTTTATGTCTTGGGGACTACTATGTCGTCTAGCAGTAACTCCTTGGTGTGCCCCCTAAGTCAATTTTTTTTTTTTTCTTTTTCTTCATATATATTTTTAATATCTTTAAATATTTTAAAAAAATACATCAATATATTAATAGTCACTTTCTTAATTATTAAATAAAAATAAATTTAAAAAATATATATATGAGATATTAAAATGAAGGAACAAAATCACAAGAGATTGTATTATTTTCCTTTCCGTCGTACTTCTCTTTTTTATGTCGTCTTTGTCGACTTGTCAATTCATCCGTTTCGAGTTATTGCACCGCCACTTTGGTCTAATCTTTTTTAGTTTGATGGTAGGGAGTACGTAACGATATTCACAATATATTTTATAATATATTTCAAAATACTATTTTAAAATAAGAATATTTTTATAAAATATTTTACAAAAATATCATTTATTTTAAAAAAATATTATTGTATAAACTATCGTCAAAAGTATCATTTTTCTTATGGCTATCTCACAACTAAATGGCAGGTCTCTCATTATCAAAAAAAAAAAAAGGCAGGTCTCTCTTATCTTATTTTTCTTCTCTCTCTTGACTTGGTCGTAGGCTTTGCTTTCATTCTTCCACGAGACTGCATAATACATTTTGATCTTAATTCATTTCATACTCAACATGGCGATTTTTTGGTTTTTGTAAATCAAGAATATTAAATATCTACTGATTAAGAAAAGTTCCATTTGTAAGTTGATGAGAAGGATACACGTTACACACCATTGATATGATATATTTTTATTTACAAGAAAAATCTAACATTTTGAATCTTACAAATCAAATCTTACTATATAAACAATTTGAAATATGTGTCTAACTTATTTCTAATTAATTATTAAACGAGTCAAAACAAATAACACGACAGGACCTGTTATTTAAATGAGTTGTGTTAAGGTTTGAATGTTTAACTCATTTAATTTAACAAATCGTATTTGAGTTGACCCATATAATCGAATATCTATAACTTGACACGACACAAACACGAATACCTGCAATCACGAATTATCACCCCTAATCATGAGTCTTATTAGATATATTTTTATTTCCCAATTATGTTGTTTCTTTCAGTCATGTTTCTTTCTAGGGGTTTGGACTAAAATAAAGATTAAGGCTAGATTTGGATGTTGAGATGAGAATTTTTAATTTCAGGTGAAATTTTAAAATATTATTTATTATTATTATTATTATTATTTTGAGATTTGAAAAAGTAGAATTGAGATTTAAAAAAGTTGAATTGTTTATTATATTTTAAGTGAAAATTTAAAAAAATTATAATGATAACATAATATGAGAATTTTGTATTTAATCTTACTTACCAAACCTAACCCTTAATGTTGCATTTGGATGGTTGGACTTTTGAGAGAAGGGTTTGGATTTAGGTCTTTGAAATCTAAATCTTTGTTTGAATCATCTATTAAAATTTAGATTTAACTAGCTAGATTTTAAACTTAAATTTAAAATTACATTAAAAAAAAGGAATTGATAAGGACTTGAAGTCCAAATCTAATTTTAAATCCAAATTCTTCTATCAAACACAATCTAAAAATGCAATTCTTATCCATAGTCTATTGGTGAAACAACCATTATAGAGTTCACGAAAAGTTATAATTCAAGCTGACGTGGATAATGCAGATTCTACGCAACTCATGTGATACGACGTAATTTGAATTTTAAGAGAAATTTTAAATTAAAATATTATAAATCAAATCGTATCACGTGAATAATATATTCTCGGCTTTACATATAAAATGACTCATAAGTTATAACTGGTGACAACATTTTGTACTAAGCAATTTTAAAGTAATGTATATTGACATCTTAGTCGTGGTTGTTTTTCTTTTTACAAATAAAATATTTTGTATCAAATTGGTATCATGCAGTCAGATAAAACAATGCTAGTTGGTCCTAAAAGCTTAAATATTTTACTTTACTATTATGAAATATTTAATTTTTATTACTTGATTCATTATTTGATGTAATCTAAACCGCTTGATTTTGCATCCAATAAAGATGTCGGTCCATCCATGGCTTAGAGGGGAAGAAAATAAAAAAAGTAAAACGTAGATGTTTGTGTATATAAATAATATATAAATAGATATATCATACTGTAATAAGAACAAGAAGGTTAGAATCAATCACTATAAACTAAGCTTAAGAATCATTGTCAGGTGGGTGGGATTGGGAATATGGGATAAAGATCTGAAAACAATGAGAGGCGGTACGGTTATGTTATAAAGGAAAATGATAGATGGTCATGAGTTTGGCCTTTCAATTTTTTTAATATGTCGTGACATCAGTAATCTATACGCCCGCCAGTATTTTCGTTCTTCATATCAAATTGATTTTACTTTTATTCCAATGTTGTACATTAGACTGCCACGTTTTACCTTTTCAGAAATAATATATGCAATTTTAGAATATGTATGTCTCGTACGTTTCTTTAAAAAAATAGTGATTTTTTTGTAACTTTTTTATAATCAAGTTTACTTTTTCTCTATTGTACTGTAAGAGATTTGCACTTCCTAAACGTATAGCATTATTCTTGATTTTTTTATTAAACAAATCTCTCACTTAATTTTTTGCAAATATTTTTTTTTTAATTTTCGTTGTTTAAATTCTGAAAACATCGTAAAGAAATTAGTTCTTTTCTATGATTCTTGAATTTTTATAAATATTTTTTCAATTTTAATGTTTCTTAGTTTCTTTAAAATTAAGTTTTACATTTTTTTAAACTTTTTTTTTTAATTTTTTAATTTTTTTTATCAACCCAAATAACAGCAGCTTCCCAAACACTACCTAATGTCATCAATGTTCCAAGCATACTTTGCAACATCTTCATCAGCTCCTGGATTTTCTTAATCACATTTCCAAGAATAGATCTCGACTCCACACCCAAATTGTTGACAACTTGAACCATGAGTAAAGAATCACTCTCAATCAGAGAGTTGGGAATACCCTTGTGTATACATAATTGCAGCCCTCTAAGTATAGCAAGCAGCTCAATTTCCATCGGCTCATTCACTATAAGCTCCTTCTTGCATGCTGTAAACAGAACTTCTCTAGATCCTCATTGCTTCTTTCAGCTTGAACATGTCTAGCCAACTCAGCAAAATCCACTCTCCTTGTCTTAGACAGTTGATCAAAACCATATGATTCCCAACATTGCCTTAAACTGGGACCCTCGTACAAAACATGCATGTAATTTTTATTAACTAGTTGGATTTTCTTAATTTTAAATTTGAAATTCTTTATTGTTAATAACTCATACATAAGTTATGAGTCTAAGCTTGAGCCATGAGGTGCACATTTGTTCGTGCGCTGGGTTAAAAACAAACAAAAATTAGATGGAGGTGCGGGGAATCGAACCCCGTGCCTCTCGCATGCGAAGCGAGCGCTCTACCATATGAGCTACACCCCCTTGCCAATGTCTCTTGCACTTCTTTTCTGAACCTCTTAAAGTGCGTTATCTATTGAGAGGGATTTTCAGAAATTCAGAATAATATAGTAATCCAAAAGAGGCATAAAACGAACCTGCTTCCAAGTCAAAGACCGTGGGTCTTGCATCAATCTAAAATGCTCCCCCACATGTCACTCCAAAAATGATTATTTAGTCTATATCGCGAGAGGATTGATAATGTTTGACAATCCAATGATCCTAATTTCAATAGTATATCTAGTCCTCTCCGGCTTCTATTTTATTTTACGTTCTTAGTTTAATCTATAATCCAATTGAAAAAGTTAATTTTTAATGACATATTCTACTTTTTTTTTTGGTCAAGATAAGTAGGCAGAATTTTTATATTGTAAGACTATATCTAACATTATTTTATATAATAAAAAAAGTAAAATATAAATAAATATAAGATCTTCGTTAAAAAAAAAAAAAAAAAATTTAATAATGAATCCTAACCTACTCTTTAATATGGTTACACGCAAATCTATCTGACATTATTATATATATAGTTGCTTAAAGGCTAAAGACATCACATTGAACTGATGTTCACATTCACGGACAGATTCAAAGCCCGGAATGCGAATGCGAAACACATTTCGTAGAAAGCAACTACAAGCGACGAGGGACCAACCTCTCTCCATGCTCCTTGAGCCGAACAGAAAGTCCAAACCTGGCCGTCCTTTATAGTCCTTGAAATCCTCGAAATCTCCATTGAAAAAGAAAGCAGTCCACCAACGGCAGCCTTCTATCGGCCTTTTTGACGGAATTTCCCCACGGAATCTTCCAAGTTTCCAACACCCTTCGCCTTTCAATTAGCTTACCTATAAGCGGGACTTCGAGTCCGTTTATGGTGTTGAATTTCCCCGGAATTTAGTCGACTCAATGTATAACTGAGTTGATTGAATTCTAGCTTGCGGTAGACGATGGCTGCTGAAGCGGAGAAAGTCTATGTTGCAGTAGGAAATGATGTCGAAGATGGATTTAGGACCTTGGAGTGGACGCTTAGAAAATGGAATTCTCATCCAATCTCCGTCGTCGTTCTCCATGTAACTGACAACGCCTACCCAGATTTTGTTTACACACCATGTGAGATTACTCGGATTTGTTTCAGTTTACTTTGCGTTTGTGAATTGGTCCGAGATTGACTCTTGTTCGTTTCATGTTTCCGTCTCAGTTGGGAAACTACCTGCAAGTGTTGTGTCTGAGGAGAAACTAGAAGTTCTTAAGAAATATGAACGAGAAAAGATTGACAAGTTGCTTTCCAATTATATAACTTTCTGCGGCAAGGTTTCATTCTTTTTTGCTTCTCTGATAGCTTGCTGGGATTTCGGATGTTTTTGCTACATAAAAAAAATTTACCATCTTTAACAGTTTTCAGAATTTTCCTTTTGTTCATAGGTAAAGTGTGAGACATTGAAAGTCGAGAAACATGATGAACCCATACAGAGGCTCATCCTAGATTTGATTTCACGCCTCCAGATAACCAAATTAGTCATGGGGTTCACATTCATTAAGTCCTCGTCGTGGTATGCATTTCTGATTTCGATTTCATGTTTTTATGTTTTGGATATTGCTTGCTGAATTTGCTTGATTTTTTATTTGCCATTATTGATTGACCAATCTCTGTTTTTTCTTTCTGGTTTAACCTCAATAGGAAATCAAAGGGCATGATTAGTGGGTCGTTTTTCATTCATCAGCACAAGCCGGATTTTTGTGAGTTTTACATAATTTGTGGAGGAAAGCAGGTGTTCCTTAGAGGACAAACAGATCAGGAAGAAATCATGGAGGACGATCAAGGAGTTACGGTTGCAAGAATGAGAGATAAGTCTTCTCTCAAAAGTTGGGTAGGGAGATTAATGTCCTCCGATCAAACAAATTCCCCAGAAAGAAATTCTCGTCACTCACCCACTTCATCATCAAATTTGGAACCCCCCAGTTCACAAAATCAGTGGGAGATTCATGTCCAAGAAATTGAGAGTTATTTCCAGCAGTTGTTGTCTTCAGATTTGGATGCAGATGATCCTGCCCAGGAGAATGAGAGATTCCAGGCTAGCCAAGCAGAATCTGAGAACACAGATTTCACCATGGTAACTAAAATATCATAGATAATTTTTTCTTTCAAAATTTGCGGCTGTATTTAATACTGTTCATTCAGCTGCAAGTACTGTTTTTGTTTCGATTCGGGCTAGGGAGTAGGTTTATGAAAATGATGTTTTTGGCCACCAATTCCATTTTCAATTTCTTTTACACCGACGATTTTTCCCCACCTTCGCTTATCCACTTGGGTTTCTCTGCCAGCAGTGTGACAGTGATCATATATGTGGGTGTGTTTCGAGCGGACCAAGGCCATTTTCCATGTTCTGTCTCTTTCTAGTTGTCAGTTTCGATACCATTTCATAGTTACATTGATTCTTTACAAAATATATATTGGCATTTTTCTCAGAGTCCGGAAGAAAAAATCGAATCTCTAAGGAGTAAAATTAGTCAAGCCCAGCAGGAAGTTGAGTTGAAGAGAAAAGAAGCCAAGGACAACATTGAAAGGCATGCAAAAGCTGAGCGGGTCATTTCTTTATGCATTCCACGGGTAATACATGCTCTTAGTTGCTATATTTTGAGTGCTTGATTTATATCGGTTTCTCAGAAAAAACCATGAACTGTCCTTTCATTTTGATGCAGGTTGAAGAACTTGAAGCTTGGATAAAAGAGGAGGTTAAGAATCGATCAGAGTTGGAGGAAAGATTAGAGGCAGAAAAGGAACACATGAACGAAGTAATAATCGACATTGATGAAAGCAAGAAGAGGCTAAGTTCCATGATACAGCTCCAAACCGAGCTCTCGAACAAGCTGCAGATTTCCACATTGGCAAAGTCACACGCCGAGGCCCAGCTGGAAAACGCAGTGGTGACAAGGGCAGAGATGGTGAGGGAAATCGAGGAATTGCGGAGACAAAGAGATGTGTTCAATAGGAGGATCGAGTTTTGCAGAGAAAAAGATGCCATCGGAATGGTTTCAAAGCTCAATGGAGTGAGCTGTGGTTATAGAGAGTACACGTCCGAGGAGATCAGATTAGCAACGGATAACTTTTCGGAGAGTAAAAGATTGAAATCTGGAGGGGACTGGACGAATGTGTATAGAGGGCGTATGAAGCATGGCACAGTTGCAATCAAGCTGCTGCGTTCAAGCTGTGAGCTATCCGATGCAGCTTTCCAAGCTAAGGTATTCAAAGAGTCTTTATTCTATTTTAAAAGTCTTTCCTCTTATCTTATGACATCATAAAAAATACTTTAGTCATTACATAATTATACGAAAGTAAATTTACAAACTGACGTGAGTTGATGCAACATGTCAAATTGTAAAGTTACTTTTAATTTAAAATAGATCTAACGTATTACGTCGAGCCACATTAGTTTGTGAATTTATTTTTATGTAATCTTTTTGTGTCTATAGCAGTTCTCTTTCATTATTACAACTATTATAAATTTTCACACAAAATATAATAAGCAATTCAACTTTTGTAAATCTCAAAATAATAATAATAATAAATAATATTATAATAATAGTAATGAATAAAATGAGATGAGATGAGATGTTTTGAATAATAATAAATAAAATATTGTTATAATATAATTTTTTAATATTAATTTTGTATTAGGATTTGAAAAAATTAAATTGTTTATTATATTTTTTATGGAAATTTAAAAAAGTTGTAATAATGAATTAAGATGAGACGAGATGAAATTTTTAGTTTTGGTTAGCCAAGCTGAGCGTCTCCTACCAATAACCCTTATTTTTATTGGTTCTAAGACAATTGATTATTAGTCTTCAGAGCTCAGATTGTTCTATGCTTCCTTTTGTTTTTTTTTGTTTTGTCGTTTTTGTAGCTCTCGATCAGTATAAAACTGGTTGATCAAAGTATGATTAGTTAAAAAACACTTGATTTGAATTGATTACTCAATTTAATTAATTTTGAATAATTTTCCTATTTTATATTTGTAAGTATGAATTTAGTAGTGGTCCTTCATAAATCCTTTATAGAAATGTATTATTGATCATTGACTTTCTGTGTTATTTTTAAAATTAATTGACAGAATTTTAATTATCCATATTTGATTATTTTAATGAACTACTTTCATTACTTGTAGGAATAGTTGACCCATCCATTTGGTCTAGGTTTTATCTGGTTGAGTCTTATTCACCATCTTAAGGCCGGTTGTCATCTTAGTAAGATATATAAAATATCCAATATTAGGCAATAATATTTTCTGGCCACAAAAGGATTATACAAAAGTAAACCCATAAATTGATGTGACTTGATGTGATATGTCAAATTTTAAAGTTACTTTTATTATAAAGTAAATCTAACAGATTCTATAAAACGATATCAGTTTGTGGGTTAATTATGTATAATCTTTTTGTGTCTATAGTAGTTCTCAATTTGTTGAAATATTCCAATTCCCATAGTGTTTTATTTATGGGTTTGACTGATCATTAAAGACTCCCTCTTTTTGTGTAGGTGGATCTACTAGGCCATCTTAGACACCCGCATTTGGTGGCAATGGTTGGCCTGTGCTCTGAGTTAAAATGCCTTGTGTTTGAATACATGCACAATGGCAACTTAAGGGACATCTTATCTCCCTCCAGAAGAAGCTCCAGGAGAAGAAATAATCAGGTCCTTCAATGGCATGACCGGATCCGCATTGCGACCCAGGTTTGCTCGGGCCTGGGCTTCCTCCATACGGCACAGCCTAGTCCCATGATTCATGGACACCTCACCCCCTCTAACATACTCCTTGATTACCATCATGTGGCAAAGATTAGTGGTTATGGGCTCTCACAAGCCCATAATGAATGCGAGAAGTGGTTGGACATTCGGGCTTTCGGGGCTGTAATGCTACATCTTCTTACCGGGAGAAATTGGGCTGAATTAGTTGAGGAGGCACCGACAATGGAAAGGGCAACCTCGGCTCAGTTTCTGGACGAGATGGTCATAGATTGGCCGTTGGGTGTGGCGGAGGAGTTTGCAGGCTTAGCAACGAGGTGCTTGTCCGTTAATCGTGAGCCCGAGACAGATGACCTAAGCATCACAAGGGTAATGGAAGAGCTAAATAAGATTAAGAACAAGGCAAATGATGTAATGGAAAGAGGAGAATCTGAGGCAGTGATGAATGGAGGTGTTGATGAAGCAGATTCATGCGATGCTCCCAAAGTTTTCCTCTGCCCCATTTTTCAGGTTTTTGCCCTCCTAACCATTTTGGACTTTTTTAAATCAAGTTCATCAGAAAACAAAATAGGCTTAGAAGTTGAGATGAAGTTTGGGCCTAATTTTGATGGGACCTTCTCAAATATCTACTTCAATAGTAGAAAAATGTTCACAAATCCCCTTAATTTATGATTTTTTTTAATAAAATTATGTTTTGGGAGAGATAAATAAATATATTTTTGGTGTAGGATATAATGCAGAATCCACACGTGGCAGCAGATGGATTTTCGTATGAGCTAGAAGCCATAGAGGAATGGCTGGCAACGGGGCACAATACTTCACCAATGACAAACTTGCGCCTCAAGCACACACAGCTCACCCCTAATCACACTCTGCGTTCACTCATTCAGGATTGGCAAAGTAAAAGATCAACAACTCCCTCCCGACTACACTAATCTCTTTTGTATTTGTACCAAACAAAGAGTAAATTAAGTTTTTCTTTTCCTTTTTTCTTTTTCTTTTTTGGGTTCCCTCTTGTAATGGGATTGGGATTGGGAGTGCTCATAAATCTGAAACCTGCGTGAGAAAATCATCGTTTTAACGGTGGATCTCACTTTATTTTAAAGGAAATGCATGAAACTTATATACCCTAAGATTGTATCTAGCATTACTAAAAGCAAAACAAATTTAGGAATTGATGGATAATGTTACATCAATACAGTAAGATGGAAGTATAGAATATAACAATTTTATTTTAAAATAAGGATAGAACACAACTGACAACACGGATAGTCTTGATAAACTTCCCAAATATAGAACTAGCTAGCTCTTTGAAAGAATGTTTTGATTGTTGATACAACTTGCAGTGAATCCTGTTTGTGTCAATTACAACAGCATTTGACAAGAAGTGAAATTTCAGATTAACTGTAGGAAGAAGACAATGATATGTACAACAATGATATGTATATAGAGCTATCCTATATCTTGGTTTCTGCTGTACTATCTCCAAACACCACTGCTTCCCCAACCCCAAAGAAAAATCCAGGGAGTGGTCTCCAAGCAGAGATATTTCCTAGGTACTTGATTGATAATTCTATTGTGTGCCAATCACACCCCCAAACACTTTGCCCAGCAAAAACACTTGGCAACTTTTCTTGGAAGGGCATAGTCCGAGAGAAATGACGGGTCAGTTGCAATTTCTTCAGCCCGTGACCATATATATACCCCCCTTTCTTGTCGGCTGCCGGGGACAGTGTTGTCCAATACGAATGCCACCAGCAGCGTCACCACCATGTTCATAGACATAAGTGCGTTTAATGCAAAATCAAGCTGAAACATATCCAGTGAGGAAGATGATGGATCAGCTCTTCTTTCTCATCAGAAAAGAGGGAAACAAAAAAATAAATGAATGCTTAGCACAAAACTCTCTCTCTCTCTCCCCCTCCCACTGTGTGTTTCTTCCACAAAAACCATTGTTTTGTCACATATATAGAATCCTTTGGATGCATTGTAGAAGTCTTCTATTAAAATGAGGATTTCTTTTTTGGTTAAAAACAATTAGATCGTTAGGGAAAAGAACTCCTTGTGGCACTTCCCATTCTACCCGGGCAATCCAATATCAAGTTGGCATAAAAGTTTTTCCTATTTATGGGACATTATACTTGATGTTAGTACTTTGAAACTAATGAACTTATTTATTTAACATAACTCTAGGATTTCAAAGATGGCTTTCATTCATATAATCACTTTAAGGGTTGTAAATAAATAAGATTACTCGACAAGCTATTTGAGATCGATACAACCAAACTCAAATCTGGCTTGGTTTGTTTATCAAATGAGTCATTCCTAAACACAAAATTATGACAGATTATTAATTAATACAAGCTGTATAAAACTAAATTCAACTTTATAAGCTCATATAATTTGGTATTTATTTATTTATGATAATTTAACTTTAGAATATCTTAAATACATCAAAACATAAAGGGAAAACATAGTCCTAAGACAAGACATCATGCTTAAACTCTTATGAATATAATCATTCATATATATATGGACTGTCAATACCCACACTTTTGACATTGCAAGATTGATTTGCGAGATAGATTTAAAAGTAAATCCTCTTGCAAATCTAATCATGCCATTTAACTAGTGTGGAGGTGCATTCTCCATACCCGCTTGCTTGTAGGACTCATATATAAACTACAAAAATTATCACAAAAAAGTAGAGTTGGTTTGTTAAAATTTGTAGATAAAGTTATAATATATAATAGAATTAAACTACTTTGTCAAATTTAGTTAGCTAGTAAACGAGTTTGAGCTTCAACGAATCATTTGTAACATAAAATAAAAACTTGGAAATGAGACCAAATTCGACTCATGTTCAATAAAAATTAAATGAATAAGGTTTGACCACACACTACTTGTTCGAACATGTGTCGTTTACACTGCTAATCAAACTCGGAACAGAATTTTTTCTCTTTTTCCTTTTGAAGGGTAAGCTGACTCAATTGACTACACTCTAAATGCTGAGCATTATAGTTCCATTAGAACCAAAAGGAAAAAGAGCAACTTACTTGTTTACTGCCAGTGTGGATTGGCCCATTTGAAGCTGCAGCATAAGGAACAAAATAACTTGGCAGTATCAATCTGGATTCAGGTTGATACTGTTGAAAATAGGCAGGGATAGATAAACCAAGGAACAATGACACACCAACTATAGTAATGTTTCTAAAACTTGCTGTCTGACTATATTGCAAAGTCGATAGACCCAAGGCCACAATAAGGGCCCACATGAAGCACAGTACGGAAGCAGCCAATGCCTGCGGTATAGAGGCAAGAAGTGCACCCACTTTTCCTACCAAATACAAGTGAAGAGATCAATGCAATTAATCCAAATTAAAATACAAAATAAAGTAATCACGGATAAATGATAATAAGCAAGGTAAATGTCAACAGAGAGGATAAAAAAATCCATTCTGGATATGGAGACTCTTATACTTTATCTCAGCTATCAAACCTGACAGATTGGCTTGGATGTGTTCTGGTCTCTCTTGATTAAGGTCTAACCCACACATTTATATACATATCATGCCAATCTGTAGGCCTCATGAGGATGTACCTGTGGAAGGATTTCAGCCTCAATCATGGGTTTTTTTTCATTGGATAAGTTTATGATGCCTTACCTACAAATGAGAAGAGGATCAAGAAAACTGCCCCAACTTCCACCGCCCTTCTACTTGCCACCTTTGTTATGTCTATTGTATGAACATTTTCGGTCAAGGTTGATGACCCAGTTCCAGAGCCCCAAAGTCCAGCCAATATGCTACAGAAGCCCTCCATTGCAATTCCTCTACTTACGATTCCTGGAGTTGGAGGATTTGAATTAACTCGCAGAGAAGCAGAGTGATATGTTCCAACCTGGTTTGGTTTGTTGCACCATTTGCATCAGTGTATTAAAAATAATTCCATCTTTATGTTTATTTAGTTCCCTATAAAGAAATATTTCCTAAACATAAGAATGGAGACTTTGCATCCTCCATTTTTATACTTTCTTCAGTAAATGAAGTCACATGAGTTTCGTGACATCAGGAAGTCATGCATCATTTGGCACTTCAAAATTCCCCTACAAGAGATGGATTTCAATTGTAGCACTATTATAGAATGGTGAGAAATCCGTACTATGGCTGAGACTATTATAATTGCAGAAAAAATGCCCTTTTCCCCATCAACCTCCAAAGAAATAAATTTGAGTGCACTTGAATTGTAAACTACTAACCGAATCCACTGATGTGACCAGCGAAACAATAATCATGATCATGGAAGTCCTTAAATGGAAAATGGGGATGCCCCACTGAAAAGGGTAGGGAATTCTGACCCATGCAGCAGCTCTCCATGCATTTGAAACATCAGTTCTGCAATGCTTCATGGTGTATGCATGCTTTCTACACGCATCGATTAAGATGTTGGAACTGGGTATATCTGGGCTGCAGCCTTTGTAATTGTAAGCTCCACCAGCTGTCAAGAAGAATGCATAGGTCCATATAAGCATGATGCTCAGTGGCACCTGCAATGTTTGATATAGTTCTGTAAGATTAATTGAGTAATAACCATGATCACCAAAACACATTTGCCTCATCAACTAAAAAATAATAGAAAAGAACAACGTAACTTTTACAAAAGGCTTCTATTAGAGGCACGAATTGGTTAGGTTTCAGCACTGCATTTAAAATCATCATCATGATGTGGACTAATCAATCTTTTGGTAGAATGCATTGTGCCATAGTAGGTTTCTTTAATTCTCTTGATGTAGCTAGAACCATAGTAGGCAACCATCTAAGACTAAAGCCTTATTCGGAACTTGTACTAGAGCCAGAGCCACTCAATCTTTGAAAGCAATCCCTATTTACAGGATTTACATTTCTACACTTTGTTGAGAAAGTACACCAAACTGCTACGGTCTACAATTCCTCTTCCTTTCATGCCTAGAAAACTCAATAAATAGAACGATCTAATATAAGAATCTCGGTCAACATTCAATGGATGTATGGAAGGAAAGACCATGCTGTGGCAGTTTAAACCTGGTTTATTTGGACAAGAAAAAATATAACGATGTTCTTATTAAAATTGTCCTGATTTGGTTGGAGTATATCTTCTAGACCCCACTCCCCAACCCATTAAAAAGGAAAAAGCTCACAAATTTACTTCTTTGTTTGTCATTATAATTTATTACAACTGCATACAATTATTTCTACTCTTGGTTGGGGCAAGGTACATCAAATTACTCAAGTCTCCAATTCCTATTTCTTTCATGCTAAGGAAACTCGATTAAGATTGATCTAAAATGGGAATTTTAGTCAACCTTCAACAGGATACATGAGAAGAAAGACCATGCTCATGGCAGTTCTAAACTCTACAACTAAAATTGTCCTGATTCAGCTGAAGTGCATCTCCCAGGACTATGAATCGATGATGGAGGTCATGACTTCACTTTCCAATACTTTCCTCCTTTGGACAGCTTCTATAGACTTCGATGGGCCTAACTTCCATGATTTTCTTGTTTATTTTTCTCTTTATAGATTTTTTGTACATGGATTGCATATTTTGCTTTTAAATGAGATTTTTATTACTTGTTAAAAAGATCTCCAAACTTGCCATGATAAAAGGTAAGAAGCATACCGCATAAATCCGAAATACACGGTTCCCAAATATGGATATTCCACGAAGGTACTGAAAAGACAGTAAAAGTGCAACAGTAAGTGGTTTGAATACTTTGCAAAAACCATTTAAATGATTAAGAAGAAACAAACACATCTTCATTATAATCACTATCTTGAACAAATCTAAGGTAGAACTCTGTAATATATAGGCCTACTTAGAAATGAAAAACCTAAATTCATAATAACTGCTCAAAAATCACTTACCAGGGCAAATACAAGAAGCAAGAGTATCTGTGGAATGCTGATTTCCACACAACTACCAGCTTGTGCAAACCCATAGCTAAAAAAGGCTAGACCTACAGCAGCAACAGTTGGTGCCACCACAATTGGGTTAATCAACCTGAAACGTATTCTTAGTTATATGAATAATTTGGCAGCTTTCCTTTTTCAAATTTTCTATTTACTGCGATCACATGGAATCATTAGAACTATGAATGGACTGAGATATTTGCCCAAGTGAAAAGGAAGTTGAACATGGAAGACTACATCTTAACAAGTGTATTACGTTCTCATTAGTGGAGTATGACAGAACTCAAGAGCGGTAGAACTGATGTAATCAAGAAAGTGGATTACATGTTTCACAATACTTTTGAAAAATGTTTTTAAACAAGCATCAAATTTTGGGACAGTGACAACGAAGATGCCCTTTGATTTACCTTAAAAGAAGGGACATCAAGCCACTGAACCCCAAAATGCTCTGAAATATTGAGCCAACAATTATTGCCCCTTGCAGTTCCCTCATTATGTGCCTGAATTTCTGCAGTAAATGATAAATTGAAACTAAAGGATGACTGACATCCAAATGGAAAACATAGAGACATCCATTCATCTGATTCTTCGATTTGCAAATAAGCTTGCTATTATTTAAAAAAAAGAAAGAAAAGAAAAGCATCAATGTATTTGCAACATGCTTCAACAGAAAAATCATCTCGGTGATGCCTAGTCATTCATATCCAACTATAAAGGTTACATATCATAGTGCCCTGGACATTTTTGTCCTAAAACTCATGGGAAGTAAAAATGTCATATAAACGCCAAACTTTTATCTGGTATTAAAAATGATCAGGGCGTTCCTTGCAAAGCTATAAAAGCTTACAGCTGATTGAATGATACGTTTAATGGTTCTTATGAACTTACATGTTCTGTAAGATTTCGATACTCCCGAGCATTCATGACTACTAACGCTGGGGCCAGATATACAAATGAGCTCCCTTGAACTAAAGGAAGTCGGGTTCCAAAGTAGGAGTGTAGTATTGTAGTAATACCAGAAACCAGCAGCATCGTTGAAATCACAGTAGCAGTATCCTTCTGTCATGGTTTATGCAGACATAAGTACCATCGACCTATTAAATTGGGGAATAGACATTAAAGGAACAGTAAATGCTTACATCCGTTCCGCCCATGGCCGGTACAATTATCAAGGGGATGAATATTAGTGAACCAGCCAAAGATAAATAGTGCTGCAGACCATAATATACCGACGGTGCTGCAATTAAATAACCGGATTAGAAGCAGAAAATGGTACTCAATTCTAGCAAGTCACTCCAGAAGGATTCAAGTACCCCAGCTCAAGTCTTCCAAAAATGTCAAACAGGAGAGAACAGTTTTCTGGCTACATAAAGAAGAATACACGCACGCACGCACGCGCGCACAGACAGAGAGAGAGAGAGAGAGAGAGAGAGACCCTTAGCCAATGCATGCCTTACTCCAAAACTTCGGTGTAATCTATATACAACCATTTCAACCCAAAAGAAAGGCATCGAGTTAGTGAAAATACGAACCAAAACCAGGATTCTCTCTGATCCCATAATTCATTCCCGACAGCCTTTGCCACCCTCCTTGAGAAAGTTCTTCACCATAAGCAACATCGATTTTCTCATCTCTTTCAAATACACCATCCTCTTTCTTTGGCTCAGCCGCTGGAGCAACTTCCGGGACTTCGTTTCTGTGCCCATTCCCATTCCCATTCGCAATTCCATGCGCATTCCCATTCCGAATCCCACTTGCATTCAGACCAACTTTCCTCTCATGGACTTTAGTCTCGTCCCTGGTCCTCCTCCTCTGATTCTCATTCTTCCCAGTTCCATCCCTCTCATTCTTCCCCACAGGTTCGATTTCAATCCCTCGGTTGGGCCTGGTCCGGCCCAGAACCGGATCGATCTCTATTTTCGGCGACGTCCCGCCGTTTCCAGTGTCAAGGCCCTTCTCCAAATCAAACAAAGCACTATCATTCTTTTCATTGGCACTAGTCTCAGTGCCCCCAGAATAATCAGAGACAAAGCCAGTCCTCTTGGCCCAAGATCTCAGTTCCTTGGGGTTGTGATCGAATCTTGGCACAAACGGCTCGATCTTTGGATTTGGAAGCACAGAGCCAAGTCTAGTGGTAACACCACCCTTCACTCTCTCGGCCTTACCAAGGGAGTCTGAGCTTGACCCAGGTTCCATTTGAATTCTTCCTCAAATGGGAACCAGCTTTCCAGGAAAATTAACCAGAGGAGCAAAGAATTAATCCCACTTCGTCCCTTACAAGAGAACAGAGCTAAAACATAAAAAAGAAATTAAAAAACAGGGAAAAAAAGTGTTCTTTGAAAGAGTGAAAGAGACAGATCAGAGTAGAAGCAAAGCAAAGACAGGGGATTGGTTAGCAAAGATATCAATGAGAGAGAAGCATCATTACATTTTATGATTTGGCAACTGCTAATGGCAGCTGGTGGGAGGGGGAATTGTGCGAGTGAATGAGAGCAACTTCTTGAGGAATCTTTTCAATATTTTCTCGTCTTTTTCACCTTACTACCGTTCGCCAGTTGCTATCAGTTGGAGCTTTCAGAATTCAGATGCTGTCAAATTAGTGCAAAAAAAGGGTCCCAAGGTTCCCTGTTTTTGGCCGTTGAAGATCCAAATTGAGAGAGAGAAAAATAAAAAATCAAAACAAAAGAAATATCTGATTAATCTTCAAGAAGAAGATGCCAGAATTTTATATTTAACCTTTATCCTCTCTTTTTTTGAAGGCTTTTATCCTTATCTTTTTCTTTCCGTACTCCATGGAGCGGTCCGGAGTGGAATTGTATAGAAAGGGCTTTCTTTCATTTTAGAGAAATGCTAGGGACAACCGCCCCAAATCCTCGGCGCGGCCTCGTGGCTGACGTGGATAATATTATATTAAAAAAAAAAAAGCCAAAGACTAAAAAGTACACAAACAAAATGCAGAGCGGGAGAGAGGAAAAATTATTTTGAAGAACCCAGACCCACGAACCCACCAAAACCAGATTTTGAAGAACTTGATCACCCTCGCTAAAGTGCCGTCGTCTTCCGTCGCTGTCGTCGTCCGGTTGCTGAGGTCGCCATCGTCTGGGTTCCTTTTGGGTCTTCATCCATCGGCATTTATTTTTGAACGGTATTCCTCTAACTTTTGAAGTGAAGTGCAGAGATCCCCTTCCCATCATTGTCAGCCTCTGCTTCTACCTTCTAATTCCGGTAAGAAACATAAAGCTGTAATACAGTTCAAAATCTGGTTCAATATCTAGTTCAAAGCTGTAATACCATTCAATATCTGGTCTATGTATACCATAAAGCTGTAATACCAGATGCAATATCCCATCTTTCTTCCCTCGTAATCATCTATCCCATCTTTCTTTTACCGAAATAATTTTTTGTATGATAGTTTGCCTATGTAATACATATATTTGCAGTGAATTCGTATATGACTGCGCATTAAGTGTAAAGAAGGCATCGGTATTCTTTCTTGAGGGATGGTATGTATTATAAACTAGTTTTGTATCTAATAATTGATTCTTAGTGTTTATTAGACATATACATACATATTATATATATATATATATATCTATGGGATATTCCAATCTTGACAGATTTTGTGTGATTATGCAGCCTTGCAGCTTTGTGTTGCTGTTGCCTCTTGGATGAGTGTTGCTGCGACCCCACAGATTTTGTGTGATTATGCAGCCTTGCAGCTTTGTGTTGCTTTTGCCTCTTGGATGAGTGTTGCTGCGACCCCTCCATTATATTTATCCCCTAAAACTATGGATGTACTTAATACACAGAAAATGAGGAGTTCTTTGTATTCCTTAAAGATGTAGTCGAATTATACATGTATACATTCTGGTCATCTTCAATATCCTTGCTTTCCATTTGATTTTTTTTTTTTTTAATCTTTTATGGTGATGGCACTTCTGCTACAAATGTTTCCAAGAGCACACTTTACAGGTGAACTAATCCAAGTCGTTTTTTAATTTGAGGGAAGAAAATTCTACAGAGGCAATAGCATAAATGATTTCAAGCAGCTACTTTTTGTGCATTTGTATTAGCCTGTACACGGTGGTAAAAGTGGTGCCAAAAGTACTTCTGATTGTCCATGCGAAGCAGATCCTATTTCTAGACAAGTTTTCCAAGGTTTTGATTGTCCAATATTGCCATAATCAATTTTTTGTTTTCATCAAGGTACTGCACCATGCATTAAAAGAATTACAATATCAATCTTGTTGCCTATATCAGCACATATCCATAATAAGATTCCCCAAATTAGTTAGTGAAAATCAAAGTGGACATACAAGAATAGAATTGCTGAGCAATCGCCACACATGTTAAATACAGTTCCCATAAAATTATAAACATTTCGAAGCTGCAATAAAGCAATCCTAGTGTCAATATCATAAATAAATGATATTCAATCCACAAAATATATCCACAAAAATCCACAACTCCATCGAATACACAAAAAAATATTGGAATACAAATCCAATCCACAACAAAGTCCCTCAAATATATTCAATCCACAAAAATTTATTGGAATACATTCAATACACAAAAACATATATCCACAACCCCATCCATCAAATAAGAATCACATCATTCCAACGCTTGTGATCCATCCAACCCAAAGTGCACTCATTGTGATCCATCCAACCCAATTTGCATCTGTAAATAAAAAACTCCAAATATTAATCAGCTAATAAATTTTGACTAGACCGATTCTATAGATATCAAAAGAAAAGAAATATAAACAGTAATTTTCCATCAATGAAAACTAGGGGAAGCCCCAATTTGGATGAAATTTTTTCACTTTAGTTTCCAACTCTCTATGTTGGACCAAAAAGAAAAAAAAACATATAAGTAATATTAGGTAATTAATAAATAAAAAATGGCTGAGGTTTAAGCAGGTTTAAGCAATTTTTAATATTTTGCCTTCATCTTATACCAATGCCTTCTTTACACTTAATGCGCAGCAACACTCATCCAAGAGGCAACAGCAACACAAAGCTGCAAGGCTGCATAATCACACAAAATCTGTCAAGATTGGAATATCCCATAGATATATATATATATATATATATATATATATAATATGTATGTATATGTCTAATAAACACTAAGAATCAATTATTAGATACAAAACTAGTTTATAATACATACCATCCCTCAAGAAAGAATACCAATGCCTTCTTTACACTTAATGCGCAGTCATATACTCATTCACTGCAAATATATGTATTACATAGGCAAACTAAAATACAAAAAATTATTTCGGTAAAAGAAAGATGGGATAGATGATTACGATGGAAGAAAGATGGGATATTGCATCTGGTATTACAGCTTTATGGTATACATAGACCCGATATTGAATGGTATTACAGCTTTGAACTAGATATTGAACCAGATTTTGAACTGTATTACAGCTTTATATTTCTTACCGGAACTAGAAGGTAGAAGCAGAGGCTGACAATGATGGGAAGGGGATCTCTACACTTCACTTCAAAAGTTAGAGGAATACCGTTCAAAAATAAATGCCAATGGATGAAGACCCAAAAGGAACCCAGACGACGGCGACCTCAGCAACCGGACGGCGACAGCGACGGAAGACGACGGCGAGGGCGATCAAGTTCTTCAAAATCTGGTTTTGGTGGGTTCGTGGGTCTGGTTCTTCAAAATAATTTGTCCTCTCTCCCGCTCTGCGTTTTGTTTTTCTAATTTTCAGTCTTTGGCTTCTTTTTGTTTTAATATAATATTATCCACGTCAGCCACGAGGCCGCGCCGAGGATATGGGACGGTTGTCCCTAGCATTTCTCTTCATTTTAAGATGATCTCGTGGAAGATAGCATGAGTGCGTGCGCAAGAAAAGTGGAAAAGAGAATCGATTAGGTGTTAGGGAGGGGAGGACTTGCGTAGTTAGCACATGTTATTAAATAACATAAATGATATTTTATAATCGTGATTGTCCAAGTGTCGTACAGTCTTTTAAAAAAAAATAATTTAAGATTTATATAAAAAAAATTAATTTTTTAATCGTAAATCTCAATTTTTTTCAAAGTAATTACATGACATTTATATACTTCACAACTATACATAGAATTACCCTTATAATAATACATTGGAAGTTAATAAATAATGGGCCCCAAGACAATTAATAATACTCCATACAATAATGTGTTGGGTAAGAATTGTGAATTCTTTTTACATTTAAGAAAAAGAATGAAATTTTTTATTAAAAAATTAATTTTTTTATATAAATTTTATATTTATTTATTTTAAGAAATAAAATAAATAATAAAATTTATATCTTTTTATCTACTTAAATTCTATATTATTAATGGAGTAGCGGTGTTTACTTATAATTTTTCTATTCTTTTGTCTTATTTTTGTCATATTTTATTAAGAAAAAATACATAACTGCACATTAATATGTGTATTAATTTAATGTAATTAGTAAAAAAATAAATTTTATTGAAAAGAAAATAATACTAATTTAAATTTTGAATATGAATAAATCAGTATTGGTACACAGATTAATACACAACTTTACTTGTACATAACAAAACTCATTTATTAAATGTTGCACTTTTCACCGCTCTTGAAAAAATAAATTAAAATGTTAATGGATTATATTACTTCCTCATGATATGATTAGAGTGAAATAATATAGCGTGTAGAGTTTTTCTTTATATAAATTATAAATCAAGGAGATTTTTTGCTAGTAAAGCTTCCTTCATTACTTTGGGACTTCTTATTTAGTTGTTGGGTCAAGGTTGAGATTAACATGATTTGGTTAAGAAAAAGATTATTACTTTAATTTTATTTTAAAAAATCTATTTGAAATGTATATTTTTATTTATGTAACAATTTCCGTCCCCAACACAACTTTTCAAAGGCTTAATACATCAAGATTATACAGGTTTTGTTATCTTTCGCATAGCATTTCAAAGCACAACGGTTTGTATGTAAAGAGTTACAATAGTAGTTAAGAATATATAAGTCGTCATAAAGAAATTTATGTACTGGTAGAGCTTCAAACGCAGTAGTTAGCTTGTGCTCTAAAAATTTCCTTGTATGTATCCGGTCATGAATGTAACTTTTCTATGACGAATGAATGAAAGCAATTTCCTATTAAATATAAAATATAAAATAAAAGTACATTTTACGACTGTATATAACATTACTCTTATTATTATATTCAATATTGATTATATTTTCTTTCATCCAGTGCCCCAGCCTTGCAAAACTTGCTGCAATTATATATGAGGCTCTTTTATGGAATAGTATTCTTCTGTTATCATTTTGTATTTATAAAGTTTTGTTCTCAATAAGAATAATAGGTAATTTTTTTATGAGCTCATCTTTCATTTTAGTACTTAAGTCAGTTTATACAAGTTTCATATAAAATCTAGATATTTATTACTATATTAAGTATATAATACTACAATTGAGAACTCGAATAAATTTTTTCTTGCTTCGTAAAATTTAAAAAATAAAAATTCTCAACTACTTTCAACCTTAATGATTCTTTAGTGTTTATTTCACTTCAATTTTTATATTAAGAAACTTGATATCATATAATCAATAACTAATTTGATTATAAGTAAACTTGATATGTTTATAATTCTCATAAATTTAATTTTAGTTTTCAATTTTTTTTATAATTTAACCATCAAATTGAAAGAATTTTCAGGAAAAAAAAAACTAATTTTGAAGGATTCATGTCACAGAAAACATATGATATATAGAAATTAAATAAGATTTTAGGTCATTTAGGAAAAAATTAGAGAGGGACATTTCTATTTTTATATACAGATTCTAAAAAATTTTAGAGAACAGTTATAATTTTTTAGGTGGCCAATTTCTATGTTTATAGAATTTTGAGAAAACAAAAAATAGGAAAATCCCCTGGCTATAAGGTAGTTTCGCCTCCGTTTATGAGCTAAATCCACTTCCACTTTAAGCCTTGAGAGCATTGGCAAATGGCTTTGCCAATGCAACTCCAAATTCAAAGCAAATGTGAGAAAAATCTGTTGAACCTAAGGTTTCAAGTTTTGTGTAATTATATATTTACACATGGATTTTGATGATAACAAATGAATTCAAAGAATGAAGGAGTCTCAAGCTCAATTTGTCCACACAATGGAGTCAAGCACATCAAGGAACCAAGCATGAGCAAGAAGGAAACAAGTTCACATTAAAGTCATAGAGAAATGTTGTAAATCTCTTAAAATTCGAAATTAGGATTAAGGCTCAAAAATTAATATTTTATCATAAAGCATTAAAATACATTTTCCACATGTGCATGAATATTTTGAAAATTAAATTTGAAAATTTTGAAAGATAATTGATTGTCATCTTTCACATGTGCATGCCATGATTAAAGGTTTGAACTTTGAAAATATTAAAGATGATTGATTGTCATCTTTCACATGTGCATGTTTTATTTGAATATTTTCAAAAGTGATTGATGCTTTTCTTGACTTATGCAAAAGGAAGATGCCTTTGTTTGAATATTTTGAAAAGTAAAGTGTGCTCCTTTTGTCATATGCAAAAAGTAAAAAATTAGGTTTGAAATTTTTGAAAAGCAAAGTGTGCTCCTTTTGTCATATGCAAAAAGTAAAAAGATTAGGTTTGAAATTTTTGAAAAATGAATGATGATGTTTTTGACATGTGAATCTTTTTAAATTTGAATATGAAGTCTCATATGCCTATAAATAGATCATTTGAGAGCTTCACATTCACAACACCAAGAGCATACAACTCTCATTCAAAGCTTTCATTCTCTCTTCTCTAAGCATTGAGCCTTAACCCTTGTTCATTTTGAGAGATATAGTTTGTGCTTGTATTGTTCTTATTTCACTCATTGAGGAGTGTTTTCTGATATCCTACCCACTATCAAATCTTGTATCAGTAAAAGGGTGTGTACAACCCTTGTGCGTGTAGAAAATGTTCTATACAGGGAATCGTTAAATCACCACGTATAAGGTGATTGCAAGTGTAGAGGGTGTTCTACACGGATCCTTTGTAGCGGTGTTGTTCAAAGGTGTAATAGGTTTCTATCTCCACCTGAAGGAGATTGAATAGTGAATTCGGGGATCCTCAAGGGGTAGCTTGAGGCGAGGACGTAGGCAGTGGGGCCGAACCTCGTTAACATACTGAGTTTGCTTCTCTCTTACCCTTACTCTTTATATTTATTGCTATTTCATATTTTGTTTATATTGTATATTTGATTTATAATTGTTATTTTTTTAAATACAACTCAATTCACTCCCCCTCTTGTGTTAGTCATCTGGGCAACAAAATCTCCTGTATTGATCTAGTTATACTGGAAAAGTTTGACATATTAACTACAATATGTTAGGTCCTCTTCATGTCTGGCGAGGGACTATACACGGACCAACTAATTATTTTAATATTTCTCTACTGATTATTTTAGACAATCTAGGGAGAGTTGACTGGCCATTGAACTTGGCCTTAATGAAGCAAATAGCCTATGATTTTGTCAATGTTTACATGATCGATGCAGTTCCAAAAATTAATTTTACATTAATTCACAAGGATATATGAAGTGTATTTGTAAAATATTAAAAAAAAATTATCAAATATTATTAAAATATATAATATTATATTATTATTTGAAATTTAAGATAGTTAGTCTAATGTAAACTAATCTAACTAGAAGTCTATATTATGGCCAAAAGACTGCATTGGAGTTCCATTTTAGACTCCCATTGCCATTGCTCTAAGAGGGGGGCCAAAGATGTAATTATTCCTCATACAAATATTATATATATTAAAAAAATGATAAACACATGTCACTTTTTTCAATACATTTTAGAATAATATTTTAAAAATAGTGATATTTTTATAAAATAACGATACTTTTATAAGATATTTTATAAAAGTAACATCATTTAACAAAAATACCTTTATTTTACAACATATATTGTTAAATGTGTTGTGTGGATATCATTACACTATATATTAGTGTGCAGAAACTCAGACAATCCATATATTAACCATGGTTTTTTGGTTTACAATGTTGATCATGCAATCATCAGTCTAGGTTGCATTTCTTTCCTACTTCCATCATATATGATCATAGAAATTTATGCATGCCATGCATGCAATGACACTAGTTCCACTTAATGGTTGACAGATGAGTACTGAAAACTTCTCTGATTTAGTATGTAGTTTTAGCAGACATTTGAGCAAGCTAGAGCTATCAAATGATGAATACCGCATCTTTCGTTACCATTTTTGTGGGGGTTACTTATCGTTACATTGAACGAGTTCGAGGATGAGAGTGATATTACAGAAGGTTTTGAGGATAATAAGGATGGAGAAGAGACTTTCATGTTTTCCATAAAGTAAAGTTTTGATTCTAGTCTTTATCTCATTTCAGTCTGTTTTCTGCTAAATTGATAATTTTGACAATATAGCAAAAGAAGAATACAAGATTAAAGACACAAGATGGCCTAAATTAAAGGAATGATGTTAGATATAGATTATGAATAATTCTACTCACTATTCTTATACTACACATCATGCATGCTTTTTTTTATTTATTTAATTTTTTTTATTAACAAGTATATAGTGTATAGATAATGAGTAGAAGTAGGGGTGTAACCGATCCGGTTCGGTCCGGTTTTGGACAAAATCTAGGACCAAACCGATAGGCACCGGTTTTACATTTTTTAAAACCGATTACGCACCGGTTACCCTCCTAAACTGGTACTCCGGTTTTACCAGTTTCCGGTCCGGTTCGGTCCGGTTTTCCGGTTTTAATAAAATACATATTTATCATAAAAAAATCTGTTTATAAAAATAAAAAAATAAAAAAACTGCTTTGTCAAAAAATTCTGCTATAAAAAAAAACTGCTATATAAAAAAACTGCTATGTAAAAAAAAATCTGCTATGTAAAAAAATTATGCTATTAGTATAGCTTTATATAAATTATATGCTAATATATATAATTTATATTTATCTACTAATGTCTTATGTACTTATCAGAAAAAATATAAAGAGTTTTAAGTGTATAAGGCCATCAAAATTTAGTAATAATATTTGAGTGATTTTATTTTATTTTTTGTTCTTACTTCTTATGAATCTATGATAAAATGTTATTAATAAATAATATATATTTATAATATTATATATTTAAAGCATATGATCAATTAAATTTTCATGTTTAAAATTAAACTTTTATTTTATAAATTGTAATAACAGTATGTTATATATAATTATAATTTATATTATTATATCTTATATATAAAAATTATATATAACATAAAATATATAATATATAACATTAAATAAATAAATAAATAAATAAAAATAAATTAAATAGTACTGGTCTGGGCCGGTCCGGTCCGGTCCGGTCTAAAAATGACCGGAACCGAAATCGGACTGGTTCCGGCCGGTTTTCCATTTTATGAAACCGGCTCCGGACCGGACCAGTCCAAAACCGGCACAACCGGTCCGGTCCGGGCTGGTTTTCCGGTTTACCAGTTAAAATTTACACCCTTAAGTAGAAGAACCCAATAAGTTTAATAGGAATAAAACGAAAAAAAAATAAAATATGTGTGATGTGTAGTATGTGATATATGATGATGTGTAGCAAATCCCATAAATTATATGGGGGCAGTATGGCTTTAATAAGACTTTAGAGTAATTTTAGATACAATTATGAGTTTTACAAGTGTCGCACACTCTTTAGAAAAAGAGTCGGGTCTATTATTAAAAAATTAATTTCTTCACGTGGATTTTATATTTACTCACTTTTTCAAAATGAATGAGCGGTATTTATGTAATTTATAACTATAAATATCATTTCTCAAGTTTTTAACGCCTCGTGACTTGAAGCCTTTGAGAGTCCACTGGGCATCTTTGGCATGGGTAAGGAATTCACTCTGGAGGATGGGCGTTGAATTTAATTTGATATTATCTTGATTTGATTTTCATAATAATTAAGATATTTACCTTATTTTATCTCAATGTAATTTTTTTATAAATAGGATCTATGCTTTGTATTCAATAATAATTGAGAATAATAGAGATGTACTCCTCAAATTTTCTCTCCCTTCTTCTCTCTTCTCCATCTTCTTAATTTACTGTTATATTATTATTTTTTCCATCACAGGTGAGCCAGCTTGTAAAAGAGCTTTCTTAGTTCTTTTGTTCCCAACAAGAACTCCCTCGTCCTGCTTCCAATTTGTTGGCTCATGGGTATAAAAACTGTACAACTCGCACATGATCATGACTCGAAGGGTGAATGATTCTCAAGTGGTTCTGAAACATAGCTGATGCTGATTATGGAATATTTTGTTGCTCAGCTTCCTTTAGCAGTACTGTATATTTTGTTCGTGTAAATACATTTACTAAAGAATCTTTACAAATCTGTCAAAATTTTTTGAGATGTTCATCCGATTGTCATTACTACCAAATAAATGATTTATTAATATATATATATATAAATTTTCCCTTTGAGTACTGTTATTGTCGGTGTAGTATGAGGATGCGTCTCGATAAGGCCTTTTGACATTTTTAGTTTTTTTTTTTCATTCATTTTTTCATACCCTTAACACACTTTAAAAAAAAATCACAATATCATAAAAAAATACTTCTTTAATAACTAAATAAACAATAAATAAAAAAATTATCGAGGCCCATTTATCGGGACAAGTAGCATTGTCCCTTGACTCCATTCCCTTTCTCGCATTACAACAGGCAATTATCCAAAATGATATAAAAGTTCTTCACCAAATATAATTATATAATGGCTTCTATTATATTATTTGTGGATCTAGAAAAGGGACAAGTTGTATTAAATACTATAAATTTCTCATGGTTGAGTGTCTCTATCTTGTTGGTAAAATGAGAAGAGACGAAATTTTGCTTTAAAGATGATTGCGATAATACAACTTTCCTTATAACAAATTTAATTCCTACGAATTTTGGTTAATTGGCATGTATTGAGTTGAGGCAAATGAATCTTCAAAACACAATGATGCCCAAAAACAATGTCGTTGCTTGATTGCGTTATAAACTATAATATCAAAAGATTTATAATTCGACATTAACCCTAATGACCACCAATAAAGAACAAAGGTTAGTGTGTCCATAAGGACCATTAAAATACCTTTTAGCCTAACCATGTGATTTTTAAATAGCGGTTAATGACGGCTAAATGGATAGATATTCTTGATTGGGCAGTTTATGCCTGTATTGCAATTAAAAGCAATTTATGACTATTGATAAACGTAAAATTAGGGCCTATTTGGGATTGCAGTATGAATTTTAAAAAGTGTTTAAATGTATTAAAAGCTTTTTAATGGAAAAATTAGGTTGTTTGGATGTTATATATTAAAACACTTTTAATCTCAAATAAATTAAAAACAACGTTTGAGGAAAAACATTATCTAGCAAAAGTCTCATATGATGAAGTAAAAAAAAGTAGAGAAATATTGGGTAAAAATAGTTTTGATGTCAATTTCGTCTGGTAAAAGCCTCCTAGATACTGTTTGGATTTCCTTTATAAAATTAGTTCTTCTGTGATACTTCCTTATGATAAGGATAAATGTAGGTGGCATATGAGATTTCACATTTCTTAAAAATGAGAAGTTCTTGCCTTTTATAAGGTTTTAATGGAATTCTAATTATATCATTGACTAGTCCTTTTGGAGTACAAGTTATGTAGTTTAGGTCTTCCATTGGGGCGTTACAAATAGTATTAGATTCTATCCCAACCAAAAATATGGAACTTAAACTGTGCTATCTAGATAGACTAACCCGACGAGAATGTCGAGAATTTAAATGGGGTAGATTGTGATATCCTATATGATAAAGATAATGATAAGTGGTGTATAGGATCTCACATTGTTTGGGAATGAGAAGTTTTTACCCTTTATAAAGTTTCAATGAGACTCCAATTGTATCATTGACTAGTCTTTTTGGAGTATAGGCCATGTTATTTGGGTTTTCCATTAAGATGTTACACCTTCTCTTTTGGTTAACACATGAATGATAAAAACTTTGTGTTACAATCACCAAAATCTGAGCCAATTAACCTTAGCCCTCTGCTTCCACCTAATATCATCCTTTTCCAATAATAGATTCCTCTCTAACTACAGTACCCTAAATTCATTCTAAGATTCCTTGGAACATACATTTGGAAGAGCTTCCATCCTTGCTTCTACTTGCTGCAGGTCTATCCTTTCATTAACCATTTTATTTTTACTCCACCATTGCAAAGCTACTTGATAGTTTTGTAATGAATTTTTAAGATCTGCCAACTTATCAGGAGATGATATACCAGTACCTGAACCATGTTTAATAACTTCTTTACAATCAACATCGACAGTTCCAACTTATAAAATTTAATTTTGACTACAGAGTTAGAATCGAGCCATTGCCGATAAAAAGGAGAGGTTAGAAGTACCTGACTTCTTAACACAAGATTTTTTAATAAATCCTTTGGAAACAACAGCACTATTCAAAGATAAATCAATAGTGAACTTGTTCTTCCTCTTAGTAGGCAACACAGATTGTGGATTTGAATTAGAACCTTGATGTGGGGAGATTCAAGCCTTCTATATTTCCAATGGAAAAAGCTACTTTGCACACTCAAATGTACCGCTAAAAAAGAAGTTTTTTTTTTATTATTTTACTTAATGATTAAAGAAATAATATTTAATGTATTGATGTATTTTTTATTCTTTAAAAATATTTAAAAAATATGAAAAGAGAAAAGAGAAATAAAAAACAAAAAAAAAAACTTTTGGCCTGAGCCGCACAACCACTGGGTGGTATAGTAGCTCGGTCCATTTCCAATAGATAAACATAGAAAAACACACATACATATATAATCATTTTTGTAAGTTCTAACAAAACTTAATGCCAAGTATTCGTGGTTTTGAATACCATTATCTATTTATAAGGTCACGCCATGCATTTTTAACTTAAATAATCTGAGGCGTTATGTGAATAAAATATTAATCGAATTGAAATCTTAGTAGTTTTAAGATATTTCACAATAAAATTATAAACTGAAGAACAATAAAATATAATTATAATAATTAATAATTAATAATTATTTTTTTCACGAGTAGCGATGATAGATGGTATCGGTGACATGGCGTCCATAACTCATGGAATCTGAGTTGAAGCTGCCACTCAAAACCAGTCTCTATCATCGGAAGACGCATCGTTCTATCGGGGCTGTTACTGTATTTTTCTATTCAATCCGTATATCACGTGTAATCCAGCGGTTCATTCACTCGGATTTCACATTTTTTTGTCTTTTGACTCTTTCCTTCCACCCTCGACTCCTTGTTTCCTGCTTTCTTTTATAATCTTCTATTTTCTCTTCAGATTGGATCCTGTAGAGAGTTAGAAAGAGAATGGCTTCGTTGACGCTGAATTTGTTGAAGGACGAGCTCCCCGTGGAGCAGGAATCTCTGGTTTTGTCTGGGGAGGTCAAGACCGGTCTCGTCCTAGTCGACCTCGTTAATGGCTTCTGCACCGTCGGCGCTGGCAATATGGTAATTTTCACACCCACCACCAGTCCTATTCTTAATGACCTCCATAAATGGTGTATGCCTTTTAGGCTCGTTTGCTTTTACTCGGTTGTATGATGAAGAAAACTGAAACGTGCGTTTTTGTATTTTTCTTGTCTTGTTTTGATTCTCTTTTTCTTTCTTTTTTCTATTTTTGTGCTTTTTTTTTTTTAACCTTTTCCCTACTGCCTTCAAGCTGGCGTTATCGAATCTTGGGGGGTTTATGTTTCAGGTAGGTTGGGTCTTTTCTTTTGGAAAGACGTAATCCAGGTTACCCCAACAACAGATCAACAAAATAATACACAGGAGACAATCTTATTTCACCAAAGAAAAAAATTGTGTTTTTATCTTGATGTAATGGTTTTACATGCTTAATGCTTGATTAGTAGAAGGGATTACTGTAAAAATATGCTCTTATTGATGGATCGGCAAATGGTCTTACATGGTTTTCGCATTTATTATTTTGTTGTTATTTTGGCGATTCCTATCTAGTCGCATGGGATTGTAATAAAGATACCATTTGGTTGTATGACATTTTACTTTTTTTATAGGCTCCAAGACAACCTGATAAACAAATTTCTGGGATGGTTGATGAGTCAGTGAGACTTGCCAGAGGGTTCTGTGAGAATAAATGGCCTGTTTTTGCTTTCCTTGACTCGCACCACCCAGATATTCCTGAACATCCGTATCCTCTTCATTGTATAGCTGGAACAGATGAAGCAAAACTGGTCCCCGGTACTTGATTTTCTCTCTTATTGTTATTTTTCAGCTATGACCTGTTTTTGAGCACTTGCAGTTGAACGAATTATGAATTTATTTATTTCAATAAGTAATGAAGGATTTTATTAATGAAGAATAACAAGCACAGCCCAAGTACACTAGATGTGTACAGGAGATACACCTATGATTGCTTGATGAACAACCGTAACAATAAACTCATGGACACTCAGTCTGTCAAAATATATCCCTATTGACCATTGAAACAGAGTGTTGAAAAGAAAGCTCTAATTTCCTTGCCAAGTGCCTTTGCACCCCCAAGATTAGCTGAGACTTTGATCCTGGACACCTGGTGCCAATCAAAAAAGAAAGCTCTAATTCATCCTTTGTTCACTCATGATCTTCAGAACTCCTATAATTTGTTTACCTCCAAAGGCACCACAATAAACAAATGGGAGTCATTTTCCGAATTGCTGCAATTTGTGGATTGCCTTGAAGGCCTGTCCTACTTGTTAAAAAATGTACCACTTTTCTAAGCATCACCCATGTCCGACCTTATCGAAAAATTGTTTCCATAGTGTCCTAGGCTCTCTTGCAGTGTTGAAGTAGATGATCAACGGTTTCCCCACTCCTTCCGCACATGCAACACCAGTTCGTTATGATAATCCAGCGCTTCCTTAGGTTATCAATGTTTAGAATCTACCCTAAGGATCCTGTACATACAACAAAAACAAAGCTGCTTTTAGGTCTTCCGTATACTCCTCCGAGGAAAATAATTTGTATCTTGAGTGGTAAGAGCCGGATAATATGAACAGATGGTGGACTTTCTTTTTCTTGATGGGGTTCAAAAAACCTTGTCTACTTTCCAATCTGTGCTGCTCTGGAAAAACTGACGTTACATTGAGCAAAACTATTAGATTTATGAATTTACTTCTCTCATTTTGATTTTCTCTATGATTTGCAGCCCTGGAATGGTTAGAGAATGAACCATTTGCAACACTCAAGTGCAAAGACTGCATTGATGGCTTTGTTGGTTCAATTGAAAAAGATGGATCCAATTTGTTTGTAGATTGGGTGAAAATTAATCAAATAAAAAAGGTAATCATTTTCATGCACCAAAAGCAAGTGTTCTTCTGATGTGTCATTTTAATAATTATTAAAGGAAATTTGTGGTGTACATTTGAACTTCAGTATTTTCAATAAGTACTGCAGCACTTGATCTGATTTGGGCAACTTTTTCTTTTTCATGGAGATTTTGGTGGTAGGGATATGCACGGATATATGTGTGCTCGATTTTGTGTGCACAACATTGTCTGCTAGAAATCGTGGTTTCCTTGCACCTTTGGAGGATGTGATCGTGTATTCCCATGGATGTGCTACTTTTGATCTTCCTGTTCATATTGCCAAAACTCTAAAAGATGCTATAGCTCATCCACAGGTAATTTGAATCATAAAATTATAGGTTGGCTCTAAAATTTTTAAAATCCTTCTTTATGTAGAAATTTGTGTGTGGAAGGCCTTGTTACTTGATCTTGAAACCGACATATATTCTTCTGGGCCCAAGAATGTCCATATGTTTGGTAAAACACTTCCAAAAAAGGCCAATAAAACCCGTACATTTTTTGTGTAGGAAATCAATTGTAATGTAATACCTTGAATTAAATACAGGTGAGTGGTGAATGAGGACATTGTCTGGGAGGGAGAAACTCTTGCAGTCAATTATTACAAGGGCTCTGATTGTGTCATTGGCTATTTCTTTTAGAATCCCAAATGTGGTTTGAACTTCCGTTATAGTTTGTATTAGAGCCAATCTAGCCAAAAGTGGGAAACATGATTCATGCCACCTACATTGCAATCGTCTGATGAGGACGGCAGATATTTAAAGGGGGGAGATTGTAATATCTTGGATTTAGTATAGAAGAGTGATGAATGGGATCTCCATATTGACTGGAAGGGAAAACTATTGCAGTTTATAATGATTCAAGAGGCCATCAATTAAATCATATTATCATTGTCTAGTCCTATTGGAGTGTAAGCCCATATGGTTGCCTCTTCATTTAAATTGTGGTTTTGTTTGTCATGGCAGGAGCTAACGCATCACGTTGGCCTTTATATTGCCAAGGGAAGGGGAGCCAAGGTAGTGTCAGAGGTAACATTTGGTGCACCAAAAGAGCCATGATATTGGTGGTTTGAGATTCAAGCTTTCTCATATGCAGAGAGTGCAAAATGTAGTGAAAATGGAGATGGTTTAGGTATATCTGTTAATTTCTAATCATGCTATAATGTCACTATCTCAGTAGTATTATTATTAGAAAAAAATAAAAATATTTATCCTTATAGAATAAAAATTAATATCTAACTAAATTACTTATTTTATTCAAAACTGAAATTCTCAAATGAAAAATGATATATTAAGGTACTATATTTTATTTAAAATTAGTAATCTTTTAGTTTTCTAGCGTGTACTTGTTTATTTTTATCAACTTATACAGTTTTAGTTTTGGAATACCATATGAATAATTCTTGGTCCATTCCTTCACTCAGATAAAACTGTTAAGGTTTTAAGATATGCTAACTTATACATAAAGAATTTTTCATTTAATAAAAATTTAGTTTTGTTCTTTCGCAAAGCACAGGCTTAGGATTAAGGTAATACGATAATGCACGATAACGTGTCTACGAAAGAAAACTGCCGATTTCCTTTTCCAACTAGGCGATTAAAAGAAATAAAGAAACAAAGTTCATGCTCTTGGAGAGTTGAAGAACTCTTAAAGGTTCCTGCAATCAATCCTTAGCATCTTTCTTAAAAGCCTAACACAAACTTCAGAGGAAATTCCAAGCTGTTTTGATAGTAACAAACTACGAACGTCCGAAGTACATAGCAAATGTACTTTTTACAGGTTCAAACCCAAAACTAGAACAAATGAAATCCTTTATCTATTGTCAAAATAATGATAAATAAAAGAGAAGAATCCTTCAAGGGCATAAAAATGGATATGAGCAAATGAGTTAGAACAATTTACATGTTGTGTCCTGACCTTGAACCATGAAACTTCCTATCCATTGCTGGACTCATGCAGAAAAAGATTGATGGCTTTTGTTTCTTTGGTCTTCCACCAAAGATAAATGAGCGCAAAGGAACGCGGGTGTGATTCTCTGTGTGTCTCAGCTGAGGATTCTGCTGCTTCTTCGATCCGGAAAGCATGAATTCCTCGTTCAATTTTATTAGTGTCTTCTCAACTTCAATTTGGAGTGTTGTCACGTGATCTAAACCTGCTTGTAATTCATCTGCAACCTTGTTATTCTCTTGTATCATGTTCAAAACCTCACCTTGGAACTTTGCAGCCTGATAGCTTGTAAACTTGAATTCGTCTTCTTCAGCACTCTCCTTTAAAGCTGTCATTATTTCTTCTTGGATGTTGCACAAAGAGGTGAATCTGATCTGTAATTCATCTTTCAGTAATGCGCCTTGCTCTAGCCAGACAGTTAGTTCAGTCTGTATTTCTCTCAGGTGCTTGTATATTGGTCTTGCATCTGACTTCAGAGAATGTTTTTCAGTACTACTTCCCTCTAGCTTCTTTGTTTTGTCCACAAGCTTCACTATTTCACCCTGTAAATCCTTGACTCCACTTTCGAATTTCTGTATCTGATGGAATGCTGTGCTGAATTTTAACCAAAAACCCAAGTTTTCCTCAAGCAGTTCATCAATGCTCATTCGGAGTTTTTCTTCAATTGCCGACATTGTTTCAGGTTGGACAAGTAGAATTGCCTGGATGTCGTCTTTCTCTGTAGCCTGTGTTATGAAGGTCTCAGTTCCTGCTTTAGATTCAAATTTTAGATGATCCAATAAATTAGAGGTCTGCTGGAGTTTTGAGTCTTCAGAGTCTCTCAAATCCTTGCTTTCATCCAAGCATTTCATCAGCAGGTTTATCTTCTGACGCAATGATTTGTTCTCTTCATCCTTCATCGCATTAGCACTCTTCAGTTCTTTTAGCTGCACCGACATGTCAAAATTGCCATCCCGAGTTTTCTTCTCCATTTCAGAAAGCTTTTTCTTGACATCCTTGTAATTGCGGAGACTTGTGGTGTACTCACTCAGTAGAACTTTTTCTCTATCCTCCAATCCATTCAAGAACAATTGCTTCCAGTCTGGCTCATCTTCTTGAACTGGTTTCGGTTCCTTTGGTTCAACATTGGGAAGATGATTCACAGCCTGTAATGATTCCTGTTCCATTGGTTCAACATTGAGAAGATGATCCAATGTCTGTAATGAAGTGTGATTATCATCTATGTCCGGTGATATCAGGATCTGACCTTTCTCTGATGAACTGTCAGGATCATGATTTGGCTGGGATTGACAAAAATCTGCATTTACAGCAGAAGTATTGAGTTCATTGTTAGCTTTTGCAATATCCTTGCCAGGATTCAATGTATCACTTTGTTCTGTCAACTTGTTTTGTGATATAATTTCTGCTGGAGATCCCTCTTCCTTTTGAAATGGACCTGTAATGCCAAGCTCTTCATCTGCCCTCAAATCTGGCAGTTTCTTCAAACCATCATCACGATTCAATGCATCCTCTTGTGCTTCGAACTCTTCTGACAATTTGACATTACCGAGAGATTCCTCTTCTGTTTGTGGTTGACCAGGAAGCTCAGGCTCTTCACCTGCCTTTAAATTCTGCAGTTTCTTCGAACCCTCATCACGATTCAATGCATCTTCTTGTACTTCGAATTCTTCTGGCAATTTGGCTTCACCGAGAGATTCCATTTCTCTTTGTGATTGAGCTGCAAGCTCAAGCTCCTCATCTGCCTTCAAATTCTGCAGTTTCTTCGAACCCTCATCAGGATTCAATGCATCTTCTTGTACTTCGAATTCTTCTGGCAATTTGGCTTCACCGAGAGATTCCATTTCTCTTTGTGATTGAGCTGCAAGCTCAAGCTCCTCATCTGCCTTTAAATTCTGCAGTTTCTTCAAACCCTCATCAGGATTCAATGCATCTTCTTGTACTTCGAACTCTTCTGGTAATTTGGCTTCACCGAGAGATTCCTTTTCTCTTTGTGATTGAGCTGCAAGCTCGAGTTCCTTATCTGGATTCACGCTTTGCAGCTTCTCATACAGGTGATTAAGATTACAACGTGCCTCAGTGAAATGTGCTCGGAGATTGTTATTCTTGTTTTCAAAACTCTGGCTTAGATCCTGTGCTCCATGAAACTTTTCCTCCATTTCTTTTAGCTTGTTGCTCAAATTGTTTGATCCATCGATCAGAGTTGCCTTGTCATCTTCCAATGTTCGAATCTGTGCTTGAAGCTCATCTGTCTCTGATCTCAATCTATTTACAAGAGCAGTCTGTGATGTAACCGCAGTTTCTAAGCTAATGACTTTATTTACAATCTCATCTATCTTCTCCACCATCTCTGTCACAGTAAGAGATGCATTGGACCCAACCTCAAACTGTTCCTTGATCTTCTCACGTAACAATTCCAGATCTTCTCTCTCTTGAGTCATGCCGCCGACTTGTTGGTCTAAGCTTGTCGACTCTTCTATCATATTCTTAGATCTATCTCCAGTATGTGGTTTTTCTTGACTGAGCTGATTATAATGAAACTCACTCTTGAGATGTTCAAACTTCTCCCTGGCATCCTTAATCTTGTGAGACTCAACTCTTGCTTCATCAGCCGATCTCTCCTGTTTCTCCTGCAACTGGACCAATGTGTCTTGGCATGATTTTAAAGCTGCTGCTGCCATCAATCTTCGAGCCTCATCATCTTCAATGACCATGCCCTCACTGTATTCCTCTTGCAAACTAAAAACTTTCTCCTGCATTTCCTTAATTTGCTTCTCAATTTCCCAGTATTTTCCAAGCCCATTCTCATAAGAGCTCTTTACAAACTCTTTCTCAGTTTGCAGTGCCAGAATTTGTCTCTGAAGCTTGCAAATCTCTTCAAGGGCGTCGGGTTTGCTCAAACCAGTTTTGACAACTGCAGTAGTAGCTGTAGTTTTGGCTGTCTTTTTGGGTTGGAATTTCTTCCTAGGTGATGTTATGGCATTCTTAAAATCCTTAGTTGGAACATTTGGAACCATCGGAATTTTTGATTTTAGGGCTTCCGTACGCTTTCTTGGTAATTTAGGTGTGCCTTCTTCGTCTTCTTCGTCCATTGCGAATTGAACCTGTTCTGGGAAAACAGAAGCAATGGTGGTGTTGGCATTTTGTAGCTCTGTTGAAATGTGATCATACCGTTCAGCTAAAGCTCGATAAGCTCGGTATGATTCCTCCACAAAGTGAATGAGCTCTGGCCTCTTTTTGTAGTACATTTCTGCTCTCTTGGCAAAGGAGTCTCCATCCTCTTCGATGAGTTTGAGCACGCTGTGCACCTTTTCCTCCATATCTGCAACTCCCATAAAAATTTACCATCTTATCAAACACATAAACTGAGATTTTGTAAATGTAGGAAATTCTTCCTCGCAGGTAAAGATGACATCCATATCAGCCATTATTGTAACCGAAACAAGACTCCATACTCGGGAAAAAGGGTCCGATTGTTCTCATTTGGTGATAACAAGTCACAACATGCAACAATGTGAAAACCCCACACTGTGTGTGAGTTTCTTAATCTCAGGATCACCCAGAACATCCAGGGAGAATCCAGTTTTGCACTAGAAAGAAATATATATATATATGAGAAATACTGTAGGATTTCAGAACAAGGGTTTCACCCTTCAAGCTTCAATGGTAAAAACTCAAAAATGAAAGACCATATCCAGAAATCCTATATCACGCCAAGAATACAGAGCCACCGTCACAAGACTTTCCATATGAAGTTCTTCCCAGTATAGAATATTAACGTTGCTTAGCCTTAAATCTCTCTCATTCAAACGAATGTTTTACGTTGTAAATCTTTCCATCCTTTTATTTCTTACAACTTGGAAGCCTATATTATCAAGTACAACAGGTAACAGCACTCCCTGTTTTCAAGGGAGAGAATAAAACAAAAGAACAGAGTCAATTTTTCTGTGTTATGCCGTAAGATTGAGGCAGGAGTTTGAGATCCAGATTGATTTAGAGCTGAGGCAAGCAAAACTTCAATTCAAATCTTATGTTTAGAACTTTAACTTTTAGAAGATGTTCCTGATTACCCAAAACCAAAACGGGAAAGCCTAAATTCAATCCCAGACCAACAAAATTAATTGAAAATGCAAAGAAACCAACGCCATATTTTACGTATAAACATGAGATGAACCTTTGATTTCGAAACATCTCGATTGAAACTAACAGATTAAAAGGAAAAAGAAAGGAAGAACGAAGATTAAATGTTGAAATTTGAGTATGGCAGTAATATCAGAATATTACAGATTGAAAAAAAGAGAGAGGTGATACTCAAGGAGAATCCTTATCACTTTGGTATCAATTGTATGGAAGAATTCAATGCCCAGCCTGCATTGCAATATGAGAACCTGACCAAAGCCCAGTATGGTTGGTTTACGAAAGAGAAAGAAGGGAAAAAAAAAATACCTTGAAGGTTTTGCTCCAGCCATTTTGATTGCTTGGTCCTGATGTGGCTTGCCCACCACCATGAATATGCATTGCTCGCAGCTCTCTGCAGCATATTTATTATTTCTCTTGACGTTTCCTGGATCTTCTCGACTCTATATCTCTTTAAACCAAATGGATGAAACTATCTCCTTCTGATCTCTCTCTCTGTGTCTCTGTGGAAGCCATTAGGGGGGTTTGGAGGAATAAACAAAGCAAGGTATCAAAAGACCAAAAACAAAGAAACAGTGAGTTTTGAGAAAGAACGTGTACAACCAAAGAAAATGCTAAAAGACCTTTCTCTATTTGTGGGATGGGGAGCAAACTTCGCCTCGGATTTTTTCCTTTGAATCCTTCTTCTCCAAAAAGATTCGAGAAAAGGCCCAATGTCAACCAATGAGTCACTCCCACGTGGCATGGCCTGGAAGTGCCAGGTAGGCACTGACACAATGAAGGGCATCTCTTCTTTTCAGTTTTGCTTTCTACCCAACTTTATTCCTGAAATCGTTCTTTTCCCCACTCTCTTTGGTGTTAATTTCTGTGCAAAAGTTGTCCAAGTATCCCATCATATCACCGGCCATAGATCTTAAAGTGCTTTTCCAGAGGAGTAATTCTATGTTCAAATAACGTGAATTGTGTAAAACTTTCCTAATATTTTGAAAAATATTGAGAGTTATTATTAAAAAATTAATTTTTGTATGACATATTATATATATATATATTTTTTAAAAATAATTACGCAGCGATTATATAATTTACAGTTATAAATATATTTTCTCTTTACCATAATACCAAACTTTGACAAATATTGTTAGCTATGTACCAAGTTTGGGGGTTGCGAATTTATAGCTGAATTTTGTATCATTTTATATTGAGATGATAACATCTAACTAAAATCGTTTTACATAAACCAGAACAGAGATTTTACCAAATCTTTTGTAGAATTGTCTCAAATTTTCGAAGAAATGTGAGACACTTCTAGAAAATCTATTAGATGAACTCATAATTCATATGCTCGGTAACTTTCTAGTTCTAAGTATAAAAAAGTTTTGTTACTTATAAGCTTGATGTATCAACATATTATTATATACCATTTGTTGTGAGATCTATTATAATTATAGAAAAGTTAAAACCAATGTTTTGAATATCGCACCATATCGACTGGTCTGACTATAATTTCTTGTGTTGGAATAGTACCCGGCATAGGAGAGATATGTGTTTCGTAGCGGGTTAAATGCCAACCGTTTCGGTCAATACCGATAAGTTTTTGGTGTACCAGCCATTTCGATGTTTAGGTTGATACTGGCTGGTTATAATTAATGTAAAAAGGCCTAGTTTTTTTGTAATTTTTACTCAAATTCTCTCATCTAAAGATTCTTATATGTATTTTAACTTTTTAATACTTGCATTGACGTTATTTTAAAATATAATTTATACATATATAACTAATTTATTTGTATATAGACAATCTCGAAACAGTACACCGAAACGGTACCACTATCGAAATATTTTGTTCAAGTGCCTTAATCGAAATAATCACCGAAACAGTATTCAAAACTTTAGTTAAAACACCAATAATGTGCAACCCATTTCAATTGATGTATTGAAAAACAGGCTTCAAAAAGAATAAATTTTTTTACATATTCAAAACATGTTCTTTAGGTTGCCAAATATTATTTAAGACAAATCATAAAAGAGAGCTTGTTCAGCTGGTGCTCTTTAACCTATACATCATTAATAGGGACCATATTCCAAAATTTTTACAGCACTGCTAGGTGCAGTCGGCCTTTACAAGCGAGATGTAAACGACGTACAAGAGAAATAAAAAAAAAGGCTTCATGTGTACTTTTATTTTCTTTTTAACTTGTCTCTCTCTCTCACACACAGCTTTTTCTCTCTTTAAGTTTGAGTCGGCAGTTTGAGTCAGCCATGGGAGCCTCCGAAGAAGAACATGCGGTCGAAAGTGAAAAAAAAAACTGCATGTTCTGGAAAAGGGAAGAAGACCATCTGAATGAAAAAGAAGAGGTCCAAACCCAGAAGAGACTGGTAAAAAAAAAAAAAAAACAGAAGACGACTTCTTTCATGGGTATTCTCATGTTTAAGAGCCGGTTTTTAATTTTGATTTGGAAAAGAAGAGAAAATGAAGAAGTCGTCTTCTGGTTCCTATTTCAGATTTGGGAAGAAGAAGAGAGAGGAGAAAACAAAATGAAGAGAGAGAGAGGTCTGATGGAGATGGAGGGAGGGAGTGAGTGAGAAATGAAATTTAGAGAGATAGAAAGGGGGAACAAAACGGGAGGCAGATGAAGAGAGAAATAAAAAAATAAAAAAGGACACGCCGACTGCACGCCGATTACATCAGGCGATTGTATATATCATTTTTCAAATTTTTATGGTTGGGTTGGGTGATATCATTACTAGATATCATTAGTAATTTCCTCACAGAATCGTACTCCATGTCATCCCACTTCATCTCTCATTCTGCACTCTTTCCTGATCATCAGAAATCTTCAATGTTTCTTCTCTAGTGCTTTGTTTGGCTCTAGGGAATCGATTACAAGAAATAAGAAAGTTTTTCAGTTTGATGAATCATTTTAAGGAATATTTTGTACTTTTTTATTATTTCTTGAAATGGTCTTCCATGATCGTGATGGGAAGATTGTTGAGAAACAGAAATTCTGATCTCACCCAGATATCTTGAATTCAACAAGTGAAGGAGATTTTGGAATTTTCTAAACAATTGAGATATCACCTGTGGAATAACCAATAGAGATTAAAAAATTCAACAATCACGTTTCGAGCTATTCTATTATCAAGTCAGCGTGTACATTACATTATTCACGTTATTTAAATAATAAGATTTGATTTGTAAAATTTAAATTTAAAATTTATCTTTCCAATTAAATTATGTCAGATAAATATTTTATTAATATATCATTCTCACCGATTTAATAATATAATTTTTTTTAATTACCGTTTTTATTTTTTTTTGTTGTTGCTGTTATTATTATTATTATTATGGAATAACCTTAGCAATCATCAAGTAGCTACAAATGGCTAAGTTTTCAACAATGTGGAATATCGACAAAACATAATCATACCAAATACTAGAAAAGTTTTGGGTCATTGTCACGTTGACAAAGGCTCATTTGGTTACTTGTTGGCAAATAGCAGAAAGCGCATGGCTTAAGATTATTGACAAAGACAATAGAGCGTGAGAGACTGCACGCATTGTGGGGGAGGGCAAAGGCCGGACCACCAAGCATTCTGCAACTTAGACGAGGAAGAAAGGACACGAGCCCCATCAATTTCCTCCTGTGGCCTCAAAAGAACCTTTTGTCAATCAAACCACCTTTAGTTTTGGCACACAAACCATACAGACCGCATGCCAACGCTTGACGAAACGATCTTATCCAGTGCGCAAATTAAACATTTACCAACTGCCCATTGATGTGGTCCTATTGCAGACTCCTTAACCACAAACATTTGACAACTCTGTGTCCCCCATCCAATTTGCATGGCTTTAAAATGAGAAGTTGGGAAAATTATTAAGACTTGTCAGTCAAAAAGAGTAAAGAGCATGAAACTATGTCCACCAGAAACTTAAAGCACCAAACTTACTAAGAGATAAGACCTGGCCAACCTCAAGAAGTGAGTTCTCCTGCTTTATTAAGAGGGCAATCGTTTTTTCTGTGTTTAGAAGGTACCTCAAAGGACTAACAGAACAATGCTTCATGGTTGGAAAATAAACAAATAAATAGAAGATGATATTAAGGTGAAAAGAACAAAAAACACCATCATACACACAGAGAGAGTATAAAGAGATATCAACAGTCTGGCCCTACACTTGAAAGAAGCTGAATTATTCACAGTAATAGTGAGGTGTAGCATAGCGGTATTCCCATATTCACAAAAGCATATCTACAGTAAAAAAAATCCTTTATGTTTCAGATTTCCCCTCCCACCCTAACAAAATGAGTATGAGCAACAGAACATGACATGTGCCTGAAAGCATTCGTTGGTGTCTTTCCTCAGTGCACACATGGTCCTTCTGTTTGCGGCTCAACCGGATCATTTATGTTGTGAGAATGATCAGCCATTTCTAGATCTCGGATTTCGGAAAACAGAAAGCAACTGTGTCATGCCCTCTGCATAATCAAACAAAATTTCAGAAATAAACTTATCATGGAGGCAGATATTTATTGCAAGCAATGCAATCACATTAAACCATTCGAATATATCATTCAAGAAAGAAAGTTGGGATGAGAAAAAAGTTATTAACATCAACAAAAGGGCAAAATAGATTTTTTAGCGACTAAGCTAAATGTGTGCCATTCGTTAAACTGGGAGCCTTGCAAGAACCCCAATCAGCTTATTCAGCAAGCATAAAAAAAGTGTATGAAATCTTTACACCAATTTAACAACAATTAGTTTAAAATTTAAGAAAGCTCTAATAATCAAATCCTCTCCTTACATCTGCCAATGGATAGATGCATGAATTCAGCCTCAGAAAGGTTTATCCAGTGATGTGCGGCCAGAGTCCCGGACGAGATAACCACCTGTAGCAACCCTCTCACCTATAGAGCTATAAGACGTTGAGAGATTGTATTAAGTGAATCATGTAATCTCTAACTTCTGGTTAACAATCCAGTACGTGTTGTTCTTCAATTCTATATCTTACCGCAGGGTCCAAAGCAGACGACACTATTCAGTCCCCTTTGGGTGTACTACACCAGTTGATGGATGTCTCCAGAGGTTACAGTTATCTAGTTCCAAGACAAACATTTCACCGCTCATTGGATATGTACTCTTGTTTTGATGCCATTGAAATTAATCAATTATGGTTTAAAATGAGTCTAAGTGTGCTATTTAAAACAGGGGAAGGATCCATTTTAATCTCTAATTGGAGTTCATATTAGTGCACCATACAAACACAACAAAGTGGAAGAAAAGCGGCAAAAAATTAAGCATAAGTAATAGCTCTTACCAGCAGAGAACTCGTTTGAGAGGTTATTGATGGCACTGAAAAGATGGTCATTTGAGCCCTCCATCACCTTCTTGCAACCAGGTCTGTAGCTAGGAACCAGCACTGCTAAACCATCATCACTCTCAAAATCAGGTCCATGAGGCTCAAACCATCCAATGGACCAGTCTGGGTCGTCGGATTCAGACCCTGACAGACAGACGCCATCGGAAGGCACCAACTCCGCATCGAACTCCCTATCAATTTTCCTTTCTTCCCTACTCTGCCATTTCCTCTTAACCTTCCTTTGCGACGAGGCTATCTTCGTTCCCTTCACAAAAGGAAACTTCACCGTCTCAGTCTCCCTCGTACCAAAACCCCACTCAAATGAAGAATTCAGGGAAGACCCATTTGAGACAGGTTCTTTCTCTTTCCCAGCCCACAACCGCCACGAAAAACGGGGGAAAGAGACTGCCATAGTTTGAGCCCAGCAATCGTTAGAAAGCCTTTTTCTTTTATAAATTGACGAGAACTTTGATGACAAAGATTTGCCGGAAAATAAGGAGAAACCACAGACAATTGGGAATAATTGGAAGTGGTGCCTGCCTGTTGCAGTAACCACTACGTTAGGCAAGGATCAAATTCCTCAGTAGAGAGAGATAAAACCCGTTAGTCTCGATCGTTGATATAGAAAAGCCAAAGCTTCACAAAACTTGAAGAATGATAAAATGGGATCAGAAGTTTCCTTCTTTTTCCTTTAAACACAATAATTTTCACCAGAATCGAACAGTCATATTGAAAAACGAAGGGGAAAAGAATCAGCTCACCGGACTTAAGTCTCGCTAGAAACCCAAAAAAAAACAAAAATTGATGAATCAACTGAGCCCTCTTTGATGGCAAAGCTTCGTGGGAAAATGAAGACAGAGCCACAGAGACTTGGGAGCAAAAGAATTGGAAGTGGTGCCTGCGAGTTGCAGTGATCACAATTTTAAGTAATGATTGAATTCCTGATAGGTACAGATGAAAGAAGGAAGAAGTTTAATCCAATCCAAAACACCCATCAATCTCGATCGTCAAATTTAGAAACGCCAAAGCTTCACAAAATCAAAAGCATGATTAAATGGATGCGAAAGTCTCCATCCTTTTTTACCAGAATTGAAGATTCATATGACAAACACAAAAACAAAAAGAAACCTAGTTCACTGAATTTAGCCTAGATCATGACCCTTCCTCCAAACATCTCAGCAAAAACATTCCATAAATGGAAACCCCCATGAAAATGAAGCTCTGAGTCAGTCAAATCTCCAAAAATATCAAAATGGACCAAACCAAAACCACCTTGCCTACCCCCTAAAAAAGTAAATGAAGTACTTTGATGAACGAAAGAATATGACGCCGAAGTCTTGGGACTACTCGTGCAAGGTTTTATATTTGAACTCAGGTTTTCACTGTAAAAGTGTCCGGCCCACCACCAACCAAATACAGCTTAACAATCAGTTCTGAAGACGACCTTGAGGACAACAAAGTTACAAAACCCCTCACCGGAAAATACCGGTCCTTCGACCGGGAAAACAAAAAAAGAAAGAAGGAATTCTTTGGCTATATCAGACGGTAAAGTACCGTGAAAAAAGAAGACAAAATATCGCCGGAGAGGGTGAAAAAACTTAAGATCGCTGAGATGACAGATACTAAAAAGGGGTTCGAACTTCGAAAACCTAAAACGAACACTCTCCCTCTTCTCTCTCTCTCTCTGTCTCTCTCTCCCCCTCTCCGCCAACACTACAAAAACCAACTAAAAAGAACCCTCTCTCTCTCCAACCGAAAAGAACTCTCTCTCTCTCTCTCTCTCTCTCTCTCTCCATATATTTATATATTCCGTAGCTTATAAGAAGACTTCAGTTGTCGTATTTGATTTGTTTCTCTTGTTTTTTTTCTTACGTTGTTTTTAACTTTTGGAAGCCAACGGTTAAGATCGAGCAACACTAAATATTTCTATATATATCCGATGTCTTTAGGTCATTAGTGGGGATCGCTACCGTCCAAATCTGCTAGCGTGGCCGTCTCTTGCCCAATCATTGCTTGTATGCGCCGCTCACTCTGTCACACGTGTGGATTAGAAGAATTTGGACTTAAAAAAGAAAAACTCTGTGTTATCTTCCACTTATTTCTAACAACTAATTGCGTTTACACATGCTGCCCGTTACCCTTTTAGTAATAAGTTTTTTATTTTATTTTTAGAAATAAAAATCATAATATAATAATATTTTATTTAATTTTTAACAAAAGATCTTACCTTATTTTATCTGAATTGTATAACCAAACGAGATCAATAATAAATTTTTAAGTTAAAAAAAATGAGATCATACGAATTGTTGATGTTTCGGAATTTAAATTATAAGAAAAATTTACGAATTTAAATCTTATAAATTTTAATGTGTATTTTTCGTATCGACTTTAATTTTAGTACATCTCCTCAATTATTAAATTTCAGGTGAGTTAAAGATTAATGAATGATCGTTAAAAGAATAATAATAATTATTATTATTCTTATGCAACTCTGGAGACGTCTATGAAAAGTTGAATTTGTATTTAAAGAATCGAATTGTGGAGCACCCCGCGGTACAAACCTTGTATTTGGGTGATAAATGAAATAACATGTTTCTCATGTGTTTCAAGAAAAAGATATTCTTAATTCTTACAAAAATATTGTTTTGACTTTTAATATTCTAATCACGTCATTGTCTTTACCATTCTTAGTGATTTTTTTAATTTAAATAATTAAAATAAGAAGTCACTTAAGCCAATTAGCCGCGTCCTCATAGGAGGGGTGATAATTATTAATTATTAATAAACTCAAATTAAAGAGTAGAATTGCTTTATTTCTTTTTTCCTTTTGGAGAAATGGATTTCATTTACTTATGAAAGTGAAATTACAGCTATGACCTGATATAATTACAAGTCAAATATTCATAATTGGGGCTCTCTAATATACAAATTCTTTTATGACTGATATGGTCCTAACTTTTATAATTATCTACAGACAACTATTTGAAAGATAATATTTTGTTTAAAGCAGAAATTTCATCCCTCACCCTCTAAAAAAGGGGAGGGCTTCCAGATCTCATCGTTTAGAAGAGGTAAAGACTTTCACTCTATGGACAAAATGATAAATGCACATGATTCTTCAAAGAAAAAAAAATGCACTTAAAACCAGGATATGTTGTAACCAATGAAAAACTCACCCATTGATGACAAGGAAAATGCTTCTTTGATCTTTGAATTACGGTTCAATTACTGTTCAAGATTTTATTTTATTTTAACTCTTGGAGATTTTTATGAATACTAATGAGTTATTCAAAAGCATATTTGAAGGAGTTTTAAATCCAAATTTTTTATTTGATAAACTGGGTCTTATGCCATTAAGCCATCGAGCTCTTGGTAATACTGAGTAATAATTGAATATACATGAATAAAGAAAAAAAGGATACATAAGTAATTTGAATTTATAAACAAAAAGAGAAATTATCTTTAAGAAAAATGCTTCAACTATAAATTAAATTAAAAATTCTAATACGTACAGTTATTTTTACGTACTCTACTGATATGAGTGATCAAATTAATTAAATAATGATGAAACTAATCATATTAATAGAGTGTATAATAAATATGCAAACATGACTGTGTATAAAATTTTTATTTAATTAAATTATGTTATATAGATAATGCGCTGTATACATTTTCGTTTTCAGAATCTTTGATAAGAAGAATAACTAACATTGCTTGAAGCATAAGGAAGAAGAGAATATTGGGAGAGGGGTGAGAGACCGACGTGCATGTCCAAATACCACACGGAATGTGGAAAAAATCCGAAGTGCAACAGATTTTCCGCATCCTTCTTTTCCTTTTGTTCAATTTTCCCTTTTGATGATCCTTTTACGTTTGCTTTCATCTCTTTTTCAATGGAATCTATATATATATATATCTTTAATTATGCTTTTGGTGGAATGCTTTTTGAGAAAATAAGCACGAACAACCATCACAAATAAATATTATTATGTTCTATGACCCCATGCACACATTCCACTCACATGAGAGAATAGAAATAAAAAATACTGCTAGCTTTCTCAAAACAAAAAATAAATAAATAAAAATAAGTAAATAATATGTAGGAAAATGGCACTATATATATATATAAGTAATGTTACATACAGTCGTGGAGTATGTAAACGTTGTGCAATCGCTTTAAAAAAGAGTGGAGTCCACGATTAAAAAGTTAATTTTTTTTTTCATGTGGATTCCGTATTAATTCACTTCTTTCAAAGAAATTGCGTGACGCTTGCACAAGCACGACTGTAAATATCATTTATATATATTAATAATTACTTGTAATTACTTAACATAAGTATGACATGGAAAGTCACTCCACATTGCAAAAAAGATAATATTTACATGTTTTCATAAAAAAATGAGAGACCAATAAATTAGGAAGAAATTAGCCATAGAAGTTGATCTAATGCCATGAAAGAAGATAGAATTAATTGTTGATCTAAAAACCATATATTGGCACTTGGCATAATCCTATAACAAAACTTAGCTGAATTGAGTTAAAAATATATTGGGTAAAGTCTAGATTGAAGTTGGATAAAAAAATTGCAAAGATTGCAAATACGCTAGATTTCGTGAAATCAACCTAATGAGAATGAAAGTATTATGATCCTGAAGGTTAAACGTTTAACTAAATTAGGATTCAATAGTCTTAGAGTTTTTAAATCAATGATTGAGTTTTTAATAATTGGTATCAAAGTAGAAACCACGTCACGAGAATCTCTATAAGATACACTCTCCTTCGTTGCCCCCCCCCCCCCCCCCCCCCCCCCCCCAAAAAAAAAAAAAAAAAAACAACAACCTAGAGTTTCATTTTGAAGCTAACATATTTAAGAGGTTCTTTTGTTAAGATGATCATATAGAAAAGGGTCAGATTGCCCGGGTTGCAATTTGGGTCTTCATCTAGAGGTACACAAAGTTTGCATGATAACATTTACAAGATTCTTCTATAGTAAATATTTTAAGAACAAGAACTCGAAGAAGTATAGAGAATAAAGTTAGGTTTGGATAATGAGTTGAAAGTTGAATAAAATATTATTAGAATTTTATTTTTTAATATTATTATTATTTTGGGATTTAAAAAAATTAAATTTTTTATTATAATTTATGTAAAAATTTAAAAAATTATAATGATTAAATTAAAAACTCCTCTCAATCTAAACCGGATTAGACTAATATATGTGTTAAGAACAATTTATTGAGATATCTGCAATAAATATACTAAGAACGGGAAAAGAATTAAAGGATACTAGAAAAAAGAGAAGGATAACTCGCAAATTGGATTCAAATTTTGAAGAGTTGATATTTCCTCCTTTTTTTTTTTTTGTTTCTCTTTTCCTATACTCTTCGATCTATTTTTATTTCTATTTCCCTTCAATTCTCTGTTTTTCGTAGTAAGCTGTGAAAAAAGTGGGAGAGAAGAAATCAAACAGAAAAGACAAACGATGCGAAGTGAGTTGATAGAAATCGGGAATTTTAGCCGAATCTTGAGAAGGCCCGTGGTCCATAAAGGTCATTGGCCCAAGCAGGTTTCCATAAGAATGAAACCTAACTAGCAACCTTCTTCTTTCTCTATATCCAAACACCTCCATTTCCTTTTCTGCCATTATCAATAATGCAAAGTTTCAAAGATTAACTTATTAAAACACATTTCTTCCCATAATCTATGCACCTATGAGTCGAGAGTGCCACTAGAGACTACATCTTTATCTTCTTATAACTCTTGAATTTTTATTTCTTTAATGATAATTTATCTAAAGGATATTTCGATATTGATGTATTAATAGATTGAGATGATGATAAGATAGTAGAATGATATAATGATATGATACTATTGTGTGTGTGTGTGTGTATATATATATATATAATATGTCAGTATTTGTAAACAAGATGTAAAATTATCTGTAAACCTCTCAAAGCCACTAAAGCTTCTATGTCATCCCTAGTAAAAAAAGAAAATCTCCATTTCCTTCCTACTTAAAGCAAACAAAATAGTACCCATATCATCTCTTAGAATAGTCCCCACACCAACAACATCAAAATCTCAAAATGGAGCCCCATCAAAATTCAATTCAACTTGGGTAGGTAGAGACAAATTCGGGGATGGGCTGGATTGAGAGCCCGACCCACTTCTTTGGACAAACTTCAACCGGGATTCACCTTAGGCTCTTAGCCCAACCAATACCTTGATCCCTAACGGCTAGTTTTTCTGTTTTTTTTTTTTTTTTTATAAAGTTAATTAAAGATGATGGCCGAAGAATCCAAGACTAACGTCGTCAATGACTAGCATCATCTCGCAGTCAAAACTCCGTCAAAGACACTCAATTTCAAATCCAAAAGCCTCTCTCTTAACGGCTCCTTCCGAAACTAACTTTTAATTTCTGACCCCCTCTCCCTCTCTCAATCTTCGACCAACTTTTGCAGCGAAATTAGTTCTCTGTGCTCGACTCTTTTTGTTGGCTGGCTGATTTTCTTTGGTACGGAGAGAGATTCTGTGGTTTTTGTTGCCTTCACATGTGGTTGGTATAAAGGATTTGTCTTTGGCTTCAATCCTTGGCTCGGGTTCCGCCATTCTGGGGTCGGACGTCTTCTACTCCTCAGCCGTTCTGTGTTGTATGTGCTTCTCTCCTTTCGGGTTTTTGTATATGTTGTGTCTTCTTGTATTTTTTCCGTGGCTGCGGGATCTGAGTTTATATGTGTCGTTCTTGATTTCATGGTGGAATTCTAATTTCAGATTTCTTGCGTTTTTTTGCCTCTTCTTTCTCCTTTGTCATCATAGGGGGTTATAGGTTTATGTGGATACTCTCTAGTTGCTGTTGAGTCCGTTTCCGTGTCATGTATGCTTGATTCTTTCTTTTGAAAGATTTTTATTCGTTTCATTTGATTGCTGAGGTTTGTAAATTGCTCATTCAGTGATTTCCCCCCCTGAAATTTGTTGCTAAAATTGTTAAAAAATTATTCCCGTGATAAAGGCATGCATGAAATGCAATTGGTATTTTTTTGGGATGATAGGTATAGGTGTATGTGCAATGTTTCATTCTTGGGATGTTTAGTGAAAGCCTCAAACTGTTCTACTGGTTTAGTTTTGGAGGGTGTTTTTATTTTATTTTATTTTTTTGCAAGCTCCTCTATCGATTCTTGATTTGGGTTTTTATTCCTGTGTCCTAGAAATAAGCGGGGTGGCATTTTTGGGTTCCTGCTGTTAAATGTCTAGAGGGTGAGAGCAAATAGGCTCATTAGTGGGATTACAACCGAAAACGATTATACAATATGCAAAACAAGAGAAACAAAATATATACTTAGATGTGCTGCCATCCGTGTCCATTTGCTACCCTATCATGACATGGAGTTCAATGACCAGCCGTTCTTCTTCAGCTGTAAATGCGCCCTTCTTTAAGTTTGGCCTTTGGTGATTTGCCGAAAGCAATCCACAACTTTTGCCGCATAGAACAACCTAGGTTACTACTGGACATATTCCAGCATCCCTCCCCTTGCTTCTTGACAGAGTCCACCAAAAATGCATCTTCAGTAGATGTTTAGGGTCCTCTTTTTAAAAATAAAAATAAAATTAGAAACATAAAAAAAAGGGTTGCTTATGATTATTGTTTTTGTTAAGTTTCGTAAATATTTATATGTTAAGACGATAATCATTGGTTTGTTAAAGAGGATTATATGAGCCGTTCCACATGGTTATCCTACAAATTTGGGATGACTAGATATCTTTTTCCAAACTTTCTGTATGTGTTTTTTTACATCGCAGCTGCAAAGTAAAGGAGCTTCCTGAGTGTGTGTAGTCTCTAATTATATTTCGAAAGGATATCATTCTTTCGAGCTGACATGGTTAACATAGGTTTAGGGTATACGAATTATAATTATGAAAAGCAAGGACAAAAATGATTACAATTTAGGTTGGGAAACAGTAATGCAAGAAGAAAAATAGAAAGAAATTGGGGTAGGGTGAGGGTAGTGGCCGAAGAAAGTTTGGACAGTGTCAATTCGAAAGCCGTTTGGGATCAACCGACTATGTAGGCAAAATGGACTCTATTGACCACTATAGTTATTGTTCTATTTTTTGCATGTTTATTTTCTATATCCATCGGTTGATTATGCATATATATAAAAATTGTTCTTCCTACAAAGGTGCTCACGTTACACAGCCCTAGAACTTATTCCTCGACAAAAATCAATCCCATATTTAAAACTTAAATAGCACTTTTTACTTAAAACGAAGAAGAAGAGAAATAGCACTTCAGGGTGGAACCTTTCTGACTTAGATAGCATTACAAGTCTCTGTTGTTTACATGCTGATACAAATCTTGTTGAAGAGGTAAAAAGAAACCAACTTTCTATTTATACACGAATATAATCATGAGATTTGCTCCAATAATTCTGTTGCACATGGCTGGTCAAGCAATACACCAATATGCATAGAAAACATCTAATCAGAAAAAAGGCTGGAAAGCAATTCAAAGAAAATTAGGGTCTTGGCAGAAAATTTTTGTTTTCTCTCTGCATTATTTTTTATACCGTTTTTATTTTGTCATTGATGATGATGGTGCACTGGGGATACATAAACCGCTAATAATTCTGTGTGCAGGAAAATATTGAAGTTCATTAGAGCACTTTTGGTTCCCCGAAATAAAATTTTATTTTCAGAGTTATGAAAGATAAACGTTGCATTTTATTCTTGCCAATTGCATTTCTTTTCCGTTGTTTACCTGCTCTCTCTGTTTCACCCTCTGTCCATCCAACCGTTTCCTTATTGAATATTTTGCAATGGTTGAATTTAGTTAAATGATTCTGCGGTATCTTTTTTATAGCTGAATAATGTTTCCCATTTTCAGACAGGTTTCTGCTGTGTAATTATCCCCTGGATTTTCCTGTGCCTTTTTGATTTAACTGTCCAGGTTTGATTCCCTTCTTTTCGTGTTCATTTTTCACATATCATTTCATTTATGGATTACAAATTAATGTAGCATATATTGTTTTATTTTTTTCCCCGTTGTGGTTTAGATGTCTCCTTCCTTTTCTTCTCTTTATTATCCTTTCCAGACGTGAAACAAAATCATGGATGTTGATTCTTGAGTCTTTTTTCTGATTCCGAAATTTGGTGTTTGTGTGGTCTCTTTTGATCATCCTTTTAGGTGTACCATTTTACATTTATTTCTCTCCTGCGTTGTCTTCTCTTATCTGCTGCCTTTGTGCAATTCTTAGTTGATATATGTTTTAAACATGGCTAACTTTTGAAATGTCTATCTGGTACAATCTGCATAATTTTACTTGAATCTATTTGTGTTTTAAATGGACTTTGTACATGTTGTACTCCATAGTTGAAAACATGGTCCAAATTAAATTACTGTTCAGCTTTAAGGATGGACTCATAAAATTATGAAAGAACTAAATAATCAAATCTTTTAGTTTGGATGTTGAATTAGACTTGTCAAAAAATATATATTTTGTAGGTTGAACATGAAATATTGGACGAAGAACAAATTCTAGGTTTTTACTGTATTTTTTAATTTTCATGCCTTGCACATGCTATCCAGCTAGTAGTATGATAAACTTGAGGAGGAATTTAATACTTTGAAGATGCAATACCATTTTGGGAACTGCAGAATAAACTTTAGGATTTCTTGTCATATGAATGCCAATTAGAAGATTTAGTGATTTATTTGAACCTTCAATGACTTATGAAAACTTTGGTATTGCCGATATTCTGATCCACTTGTAACTTATTTTTCTAGTTTCATATTTTGGTTGCAAACAGGCATATATCTGCACTTGGTGTTTGGGAGGAAAGAAAATGGAAAAGGTTTATGAAGAGCTAGATGAAACTAAAACTGAGCTTGAGAAGCTCAGGACAGACTACAAAACCAAAGCAGAATTATGTGAGAACTTGAAGAAGGCACACAATGAACAGTTGATAAAAAACCAGGAAGCAAGTAAGAAATTTGAGAAGCAATCTCAAGAACTAAATTTGAAGGCAGAAGAAATCTCTGAGGTAAAGCAAATGTGTGAGGAACTTGCACACAGTTTGAATGAAAAAGAGTCTATCGTTAAACATCTGGCCGCTGCAAATGATAAGCTTCGAGTAGATTGTGATGAGAAGTCCCGTAAATGGGAAAAAGAAAACAGAGATTTGGTGTTGGCTTTAGATGAGGCCAATCAGAAGATCATTAATCAAGAGCAAAATATTCGTGCATATACAGAGGAGATTGAAGGCCTCAAGGAATGTCAATCAGTTTTACAGAAGAAGTGTTTGGAAGCAGAGATAAGAGCTAAAGCATCAAAAGAACTTAGAGAAAGAGATGATATTTTACTTAATTTAGAGGAGGAGAAGAGGAAGCTTGAAGATCAGATAAAATGGAAAAAGGAGCAATTTTCACATCTAGAAGAAGCACATGAAAAGCTACGAAATCAATTCAAGGCCACTAAGAAGGACTGGGAGCAGGAGAGATCTACATTGGTTGAAGAGATTTGTTCACTACAGACCAGCTTAGATTGTCATACCAGAATCTCAGAAGATCTGAAGAACAGGTTACAATTGTGTAACCAAGCCCTGAATCATGAACAAAGCCGGAGAAAGTCTTTGGAACTTCACGTTTCTGAGTTACGGACACAGTCTGAGAATGCTTTTGCAGGATGCCAAGATGCAACATCGCTAGTGGGGTGCTTGACTGCTCAGAGGGACGAAGAGATTTCAGCTCTAAAGAACTCATTGGGCACAAAGGAGAGAATTAATAAGGAAATGGAATATCAAGCTAGGAAACTAGAGCAAGAAAATCAAGAGTTGCGCATATCCCTGAGAGAACTTCAAGAAGCTGGAATACAAGAATCGGGAGCTTCATCTTCTCTGGAAAAACTGCGAAACAAACTCAAACATATGGAGCAGATGCACAGAGAGTCTAGCGCAAATCTTAGTGCTAAAGAAGCTGATTGGAGGTCTCAACTTGAAAAGATGGCAGGAGACCTGAATGACTGTCAATCTGAGTTACAGAATAAAGATGCTGCAATACAAGAACTTATGATGGAGTTGGAAAGTGTTCATTCTTTAGCTATGCAATTGAAGTTGCAAAACGAAGAGATTTCCGTGATGTTACTGGTGTTAAAACGAGGAATTTCTGAGGCTCAATTGAAGCTTGCAAATGAAATGGCTGAAATGGATGTGCAAGACAAAGAGAAAGAGAGGAATGTTTCTCTGTTGATTAAGCAGCTAGAGATGAAGAATGCTGCTTTGGTAGGAGCCCAAGCAGATATCATTGAAGAACGTGAGAAGGCAGAATATTTATCAAGGAGGATTGAGTCCTTGGATATCCTTGATGAGGAGCGGCTTTTAATGCAGAAAGAACTGGAGATGAAGAATGCTGCTTTGGTTGGAGCGCAGACAGATATCATAGAAGAACGGGAGAAGGCAGAATCTTTATCAAGGAGGATTGAATCCTTGAATATCCTTGATGAGGAGCAACTTTTAATGCAGAAAGAACTTCAGAGATGCAAGGAGATGCTTGAAGAATCGTCCAGGTGTCAACTTCACTTGGAAGATCAAGTTTTGCAGACAGAAAGCAGCTTAAAGGAGAAACTTGTACAAGTTTGTTATGCCTTGGAGAGAGCAAATGCAGACTATGTTGATCAAATCTGTGAAAACAATGAAATTGAATTTGAATTGCATGTATGGAGATCAATTGCTGAACGTTTAAAAGTTGATCTTGAAGAAAATCATGCAGTGCGGAAAGAGCTAGAAGCTTCTCTTCTCTCACAAGTAGACGTGGGAGAAACGATCAAGAAAGAGAAAATTGGCCTTATCCAGATGTTGGAAGAGAGAGACAGAAGAATTGATGATCTCCAGCAACGGATTGTTTTACTGGACCAAGAGCTTAACACGAGGAAAACAGAAGCTGCCTGTTCTTCAGGAATGAAGCGAGCACTTTCCTTCGAATCAGAAAAAGCGAGTCTTTACCAGACTATGAGAGAAAAGGACGAGATTTTAGAGCAACTTGAGAAAGAGGTTGAATGGCTGGAGAAAGAATCATTGAGAAGAGAACTTGAAAGTGCTGCGCTTTCACAAATTGTCACAGAGAGAACATTAGAGCATGAGAATGAGAAGCTTGTCTTCCTTATAGAAGATAAAAACCAAAGAATAGATGATCTCATGCAGCTTATGAAGTCTTCGGAACAAAAGTTTAATAGCTCATTAATCTCTTTTTCATCACAGCTTGCTGAGAAGCAGGAAGAGATTAATCTGGTCCATGACGCTTGGGAGAGGATTACTGCAGCTGAGATTCTGGCCGCACTTGAAGTTGAAGAGAAGAAGTTGATGGTAGTGGAACTCGAGGATGATATCCGTACTATCGAGCAGAAATTGGAATCACATGAAAAATCCGTGGGATATTCACAACAGCAGGCACAAGAAATTGAAGCAGAACTGGAAACTAAACAATTAGAAATAAAGAACTTGATGGTTCAAATGGAGACAAAGCTGAGAATTTCAGACGCCATAGTTAACGAGCTGAAGAGCGAGAAAAGAAGCTTACATGAAGATGTAGTGAAATTATTGTCAGATAGGGAACACTTGTTGGGTTTCGTTGCAAGCTTGGGTGATGGGATCAGTGAGTTCTCCACTGCAGACTCGCAACTGATGGGTGTTTTGAGCAGGCTGGTGCAGTCTTTTGACAATAATAATGGCTCAGGCCCGACGGCTTTGAAGGAGGATGATGAGCTCTATCAGTCTGTAAAAGAGAACTTGAATATCCATCATTCTCCTGTGACAAAGAAATATTTAGCCATTTCAGATGCAAGATCACCATTTAGAGAGCGCAACAACTAGCAGTAAACACAAGCCACGTGTAGTCTAGTTTGTACAATGCAGAATATTGATTCCTCGCACACATGTTTTTCAGGTTTTCAGTGTGTGGATGTCTTGTATATGACTTATTTATGGACAAACATTTGCCACATATTCATATTAATTTGATTGATGGGGCCAAGAATTAAAGGTTTCTATAGCTTGAAACTCTGACCTCTTTTATTAAAAAAAGTTACTTTTGCTTTGCATTTTACGTACAAAATTTTTATGTGCAGTCACTTTTGTGTATTCTTTATGTACTTCACTAATATAATTAGTTACATCATTTTTTTAATATAAAATAATTGATTTGATCAATTACATTAATCGTGTATGTATACTGCAATTGTTAACTACCCAAGGGGGTAGGCTTTTTCACATTGCATCACTTTAGGTTTCCTAAGTGGCCTAAAGTTTACTCATTATTAGTGACCTCAGTAGTCAATGTTAGAGAAGTTTCTCAAGGAGAGTGAGATGAGATGACAAAGTTATGTTGCTTGGAATTAATAATCTTCCTTTAATCCTTTCATCAGGAAAAAGAAATAAGGGTTATATCACTCGGAGTGGATGCATCTTTGGAGCTTGCACTAAGATCTCATTATTAGGGTTGAACAGGCGCTGATCGTATTATTAGGGTTGAACGTGAGGAAGGTCACTTACCGATCTCATCTTTAAGCTTGCACTAAAATCTTTGAGCATTTGACGAGAGTTCAGCAATTTACATCTGTGCAGAAAAAGGTTGATACAGCCAAACTCCTTATGGACAGAGGTTTGAAGTCAGAATTGTGAGATTAATCTAATAATGTTTTTCCATTCAGGTCTGATATTGTGAGATTATGAGCTTTCCGAACAAAAAGATGACTCCTCCATGCATGGACGAAGCCTTGACTCTCATTGCAGGTGGGGGGAGGCCGGGGGGCAGTACTGCCTGTAAAAGATACATATTTTCGATAGAGACATGATGAACTGAACACTATTTTACAATTACTTGACAACTATTTAATAAAATATTAATTTTTAGAATTGTTGTTTTTACTTCGGACAACCTTAGAACCACTGAGATAGGTGATTCCTGTATTGTATTGATAGTGTAGATTACGTTTTTATTTTTTATGTTTTTTTAAAAATATTTTTTAAATCCTTTTAAATATTTTGTAAAAAATAATTTAGTAACATATTAAAAACACTTAATCAACTATTAAATAAAAATAAATAAAGAAGATCCTTTCAAGCTTCTCTAGGTGGAAGACTTTTACTTTTCCTTTTGTTTTAGTTTGTTGGATTTGAATTTCAAAATAATATTATTTTATGATGAAGTTGTAAACAAATTATGAAATAGTAGTTGGTGTAAGCCCATAAATATTAGCCTAGTCCATCGGCATATAAAGAGCCCATCAGTAGAAGAAGAGACGAAGAACCGAGAGGGAAGGACCTGCCATACACGGGAAAGAAACAAGACAGATTATAAGATTGATTTTGAATATTGAGATGATTTTAGATGATTTAAATTGATATGTAGATAAAAAAGTTTTGTGAATCTTATTAAAATGCGTTTATGTTTAAATGAATGAATTAAGTTAAGATGGATTTAATTTTTTTTCATAAAAGTTGAAAAAATAATGAGTCTCATTAGCGATTGATCTGAAATAGGTTGAGATCACTTTGACATTCAAACATAACTTAAAGTTCCGTTGGATTCATAGATGAGATGAGTAGACATGGTTTGTGAATAGTAGTGACATTGTTGAGTTCAGATGAGATGAGATAAGTTCAGATCCTTTTTGAAAATTTTGTGTGTTTATTAGAAAGTGAGATGAGATAGTTTTAACTTTTTAGAGCAGTGATATTAGATTATACATCTGTATATGCAAAGTCATATTTGCATAATATGAACTTAAATTTCTCTATATTGAATTATGCATCTCTATATTTTTACATAGTTATGAATAGTATTTATACAAATTTAAAGATCCATTATTCACTTTTCAAATATTATTTTACTAATTATTTCTCTCTCCTCCCACTCTCTTACAACCCTGTCCTCTTCTCACTCCCTCACAACACAACAAACATTTGCCTTCAACTTCATTATATTATTATAATATATTATATTCTTTTATCATTTTATTATATTTTTAATATGATATATTAAAAAAATTATATTTATTATTATTATATTTGTATTATTAATGCCAAATGTATTTAGTGGATGTTAATTGCAAAAAATATATAAAAAATTAATTTTGGGAAAAAAATTAATAATAAAAAAATTAATTTTATTGTTATTTTGACTCAAAGATGTATAATCTAATGTGAGAGTTTTTCTTGAATAGCAAAGTCAATCTCCAAAAAAGGTGTTTTTGCATATGCATAAGCATAAACCAATGCCAATAAGAGCATTGTTAATGGATTATGCATCTATAAAGGATAATTTTGATGATTGTAAGATAAATTTATATTTGGGCTATTCCATTTACATAAGTCTCCATATTGGAATAGTTATTTTGTTATTATTTTATTATTTTATATAAAATAATATAATATAAAATAAATTTGATTTTTTATTGTTATATAACAATATAAAAATAATTTTTTATAAAATTAAATATAAAAAATATTTAATTTTTTTAATTATTAATTTAATTTATTTGATCATATTTCAATTATTAATTTATTTTAATTTATTATATTTTACTATTTAATTTAAAGAAATTGATGAAAACTTGTGAATGTAGATGCAGAGAAGAGAGAGAAAGTGTTATAAAAAAATAATAAAATAAGTATTTGGTCTGTAAATAGTATATATCAAATTTGGTATTCTCTTTACAATTACTGTAGCTAAATGCTACAAAATTTGCTATTGGCCAATCAATTGCAAGTGAATTTTTTTGTCTAATAGTTATAAAGTACAATTTATTTTGGATATAGATAATCCGGTGAAAGTGCTCTTAGAGATTTGATAGATGTGAGTCCCATCAATTATTGTATAGATTTTATAAATATATTTGTTGTACTGTGGTTTGCAAAATCAAAATATTGTTATACTAATGATCATTTTTAAGTACAGGTACTAATGCTTAAAATCAAAATATATTTATCTCTTTCCTGTTGTACTGTAGTTTGCAAAAGCAAAAGTCTTTGGAAAGTAACGGGAAGATGAGGGTATTTTTTGTCTTTGAACTAGTTTTATTGTTAGTGAAAATAATGAAAATCATCTCAGAGATTTAAAAGTATTTTACCGTATAAGCAGAGAAACTATCTCATCCCCGAATCCAAACCAGGACTGTCTCTCTCTCCCAAGAGCGTTTAGACTTAAAACTATTCACTACTGGAACCAAATTATCATATTTGACCCTTATTTTCATCCTTGTATTGAGAGTAAAGTGAGTCACAAGAGATTATAAAATCATCATATATAAAAGATCATCTTAAGCTAAGTCACAGACAAATTCTCTTAACTATTTTCAAATGCCAATCAATTACTTCGCTTGTTTTTACAACCATCCTCATCTTATTTCGTCTCATCTAATTATTACAAATTTTAAAATTTTTCACACAAATAAAATAAACAATTCAACTTTTTAAATTTCAAAATGAAAATAATATTAAAAAATATATTCTAATAATATTTTATTTAATTTTCGACTTTATCTCATCTCATATCATCTTATCTAATTTACGTTAACAAACGAGCCTAATAGATTACATTTTTTTAATGTTTTTTTCAAATATTTTTTAAATCCTTTTAAATATTTTGTAAAAAAAAATTACGAACATATTAAAAACACTTAATTAACTATTAAATAAAAATAAATAAAGAAGATTCTCTCAAGCTTCTCTAGGTGGAAGACTTTTCCTCCTTTTGTTTTAGTTTGTCGGATTTGAATTTCAAAATTATATTATTTTACGATGAAGTTGTAAACAAATTATGAAGTTGTAGTTGGTGTATCTGTCCTTGAATCCTTGATAACTTCAAATTACACAAAAAGATATATATATATCTTGTAGTTTTAAAAGTAAGAAAAGAAAAATTAGATATATTAGCCCATATGTATTAGCTTAGTCCATTGGTATATGAATTAGGTAGAGCCCATAAGAAGAAGAAGAAGAAGAGACAAAAGAACCGAGAGAGAAGGACCTGCCATTCATGGGAAAGAAACGAGACAGATAATAAGATTGGTTTTGGAAATTGAAATGATTTCAGATGATTTAAGTTGATATGTAAATAGTAATATTTTATAGATCTTATGAAGATGCATTTGAATATAAATATATTGAAATGTGTTTAAAAGTAAGAAATAAGTTAAGATTGATTTAATTTTTTTTTTATAAAAGTTAAAAAATAATAAGTCTCATTAACGATTGATTTGAGATATGTTGAGATCATTTTGACAATTAAACATAGCTTAAGGCCCTGTTAGATTCAGAGATGAGATAGGTTGACATGATTTATGAATAGTACTGACATTGTTGAGTTGAGATAAGTCGAGATGGTTTTTAAAAATTGTGTGTTTGGATTAAGAAGTGAGATGAGATAGTTTTACCTTTTTAGAGATTTGATAGATGTGGGTCTCACCAATTATTGCATAGATTTTATAAATATATTTGTTGTACTGTGCTATGCAAAATCAAAATAGTGTTATATTGGTGGTCATTTTCAAATATTGGTACTGATGCTTAAAATCAAAATATATTTATCTCTCTTCTGTTGTACTGTGGTCTACAAAAGCAAAAGTCTCTTAAAAGTAATGGGAAGATTAGGGCTTTTTTTGTCTTTGGACTAGTTTGTTGTTAGTGAAAATAATGAAAACCATCTCAGTGATTTGAAAACTTGCGTTTGGATTGAAAAGTATTTTACTGTACAAGTAAAGAAACTATCTCATCCCTGAAACTGAACGGGATCTCTCCCCCAAAAACGTTTAGACTTAAAACTATTCAATGTAGGAACCAAATTATCATATTTTCATCATTGAGAGTAAAGTGAGTCACGAGCAAAACTGCTCAGTACAATCCGCATATGCAAGCGGCATGTAAGTGGATGTACAAAAGGAATTAAAAAAAAAAAAGAGTAAAGGACAAAAACATACATCTCTCTTTCTCTTTCTTCTTTTCTTCTTTCTTGTCTCTTTTTTTTTTCCTAATCTATTTTTCTCTCTCTCTTTCTTCTTTTCTTCTTTCTCGTCTCTTTGTTTTTTTTCCCCTAATCTCTTTCTCGTCTCTGGGTCGCAAAATCTAGCACATTTCTTTCTTAAGTTATTCTTTTCCTTCTTCATATACTAGCCTGTTTCCTTCCTTTTTTTTTTTCTTAACTCGTCTCTCTCTCTCTCTCTCTCACAACTTTTTCTCTCTTAAGTCTGAGTCGGCCATGGGAGCAAAAGATGGGTGCAGAGTTTAGAATGCCTAAAAATATACCAAGAATAAGAAATGCAAGTTTGTTGTTAAATGGCCATAAAGGTTATAGTAGAATAAATACAAATTATTTTTATTGCCTTGCTTTATATGACTCGGTTGCCGATCTTAAATTGGATTAAGTGCTTAGACTTGTTTGACTATGTTTAGATACGGCTCTATTTTGATAAGGAAGGGGCTTGCTCGCTTCAAATCTATCATGAAAGCATTTTTTGTTTTGATAATAACAACATTAGCCATGGGTGAGACATTGGCTAATAGCTATGGCCCTAGATCTCTTGAAGGGGAACAAAATGGTGGCATCAGTCTTTGAAGTGATGGATAGAAAGAAAGCCAACTAGACAATAGGTGGCATGGGAGAAGACCGATGCAAACCACAGTCTACGAAAGAGTTTGTGTAAACTCTTAATTGATTAGAAAAAGAGAAAGGAGACAACTGGCAAAATTGATAGAGAGAGAACGAAAGAGAGAGGAAAAAAAAACTAATAAAGCCAACCAAACAATGGGTGGCATGGGAGAAGGCTGACGCGAAGCACAGTCTACGAAAGAGTTTGTATAAACACTTAAAATTGATTAAAAAAACAAAGCATACAATTGACAAAATTAATAGAAAGAAATAGGAAGAGAGAGAAAAAATAAAAAAAAATATTTATTAAATGGCGCCGGTTGCATGCCGCTTGCATCAGACGCTCGCAATGGCATTTTCCATTTTCTAATCTGTTCTATCATTTATTTATTGTTTGAACTATGGAGGAGCTTTGGAAAACCGCACCACTATCCAAGCACCACTGTGGACTATTTGACTATACTATTGACTTCTCGTCTCGTTGGGAAAATGCATCAACAATATCAAATTGATATTATCAATTATGCTAATTGAGGCACTTTCAACACAAGAAATAAATAAATAAATAAAAAATCATCAATAAAACTATAAAACATCTTAAGCTAATTCACAGGGAAATTCTTTTAACTATTTTTAAATGCCAATCAATTAAATGAGAAACGAAAGTAAAAAAATAAAAAAACTATACAGTTGAAACTGTTTAGTGCAGTTAAAAATTTGGTTTAATATATATATAGTGTAAAACATGTCATGTTTGAAACTTAATTTCGACATTTTATTTTTAATGAAATTGTTACATTGGGATTGACCATTGAGAAAGAAAGTGTGGAATTTCGACTCTTTCTCAATAATTTGCCTCATACTCAGCCATTGTTGAATGAAAGAATGGTCCACGATCGAGTAACTTGAGAGCCATTGATAATAATGCTGAAAACGACTCAAAGCTATAGCTAAGAAACACAACAACACAATAATCATGGAAATCTCCGTGATGTTTGTCGGTCTAAATGATTCTGATCTCTCTTATAATATTCTTTTGCAAATACAATATGCTTTAATTTGGCCCTAAACGTATAAAAATCATTTCAAACAAATTCATTTTCCTACGAACTTTAACCCTTTCTACCATTTCAAATGACATGAAACCATCTAAAATATTGGAAAACTTCTCACTTAATACAAATAATTAAATTTATATCATTCAATTAGTTTAAACTTTTGTGATAGATGATGATTTATTATAATATCATAATAAAGGTTCTGAGTTCAAATGTTGACTCTGTATTTTATCCAATTTAATTAAATATTTCATTTATTGGATTCACTTATTGAAAGAGAATCTAATCTACACGTGATGAGAAATGTTAAGAATATAATACAAATAATTAAATCTACCTATTTTTTTTTTAACTTAAACTTTTAATAAGTAATGATTTCATTTTCATTCATCTTCGCATGCAATTTTTTAGCATCATAACCAAATACATGTCTTCCCAAATGGATCAAATATCAAATGCAGTTCATCTAAAGCTTTCCTCTTCTTTAGATTGGATTTTGTAGGTAATCCATTCATACAGGCTCTCCAAGCAAAAACATTCACCTTGTTTGGAATTTGCAGTTTCCAAATATCCCTCCATATGCATTTATGCAATTAATAGGGATTACCATCAAGGCTCTTTAAGCAAAAACCTTCACCTTGTTTCACTCCATATACTGTAAGCAACAGATTTCAAGGGTGAAACTCGGCAATCAATCAAGGCCTCGAGGTAATTTTTCTATTTCCATTCCCATTTCGATTACTCATTATCCATTTCGATTTCGATTTCCTTAACTCTAACATTCATGATAGATTTCGAGCTGAATATATACGTCTAAACTTCCTTACTCAACTAAAATAGATAAACTTAAGAAGTAAATGCCAAGTTTTGGACTAGAAAATTTATAATATAGCAACAAAGAGAGATATTTTGAACCTAATATTGGAGAAGATTCCTTGATGGAGATTTAAATAGTTGTATTAACTGTTAGGTAGATGAAAGAGTGAAAATTTGTATAAGAAAATCAAGGATAATAAGAGTTTGTCCAATCTGTTACATGTGGGAAAGTTCCATATAGTTTTATTGATAGAGTTCAATTACAATGTTGTGAGAATTACATTTTCTTGAAGTCATGAAAGGGACTTAAACTTGGGGTAGTTGTCCATACTTTGTACTGATTTCGATTCAATGTTGGCTTTGATTCTTGAGCAATGGATTGGCAATTTTGATGAGTTTTTGCTTCTGAAATTTTGTGAAAGGTTTCCTGTAACATGTTTCATTAACTCACAATTCATGTCAAATAGACCCAAAAGAGGGCACAAATTCTTAATTCATACTACTAATGTGAATAGGCTAAACTTCTTGCTAACGTGATTGCAGAGAGGAAACATAGATAGTGTTGAGACAGATTAACATTATTAGCATAGGCTAAACTTCCTTCCAAGTATTGGGTTGAGGCATTCCATACTGCAGTATACTCTATAAATCGACTGCCTTTATTACATATTATCTAACTTTCCAAACCTTCACCAAACTTTGTAAAGATTATTTATTCTCTCGTGAAAGTTTTTTGGTGTGCTTGCTAGCTCCTCCTTAAGGCCCTACAAAAAACATAAGCTAGAATTTCATAGCAAACAATGCATTTTCCTCATGTATAGCTCTAATAAAAAAGGCTTCAGATGTCAAACCAGGGTCTGTTACCATCATCTTTGCCAAACATTGTTACCATCATCTTTGCCAAACATTGCATAATCTTGGTTTTACTGATTCTCTACTTGACACCTCCTTATTCATGTTAAAGATAAAGTTCCAATTCAATTATTTGTCTTCATATATGTTGATCACATCATCGTGATTGGAACCCATCTCTCAAGTATTAATGTACTAATTTAAAGTCTCCAAACAGAGTTTAAAATGAAGAACCTTGACTCCTATGAGCATCCAAATTGGGTTATGCATATGCATCTACAAAATCACCTATTTTAGAGATCTACTTTGTCATTTAAACAAAACTTTCACGTTGGCTTATGCATATTTGAGACAAAATAATAATAAAATATTATCATTTTATTATTATTATTTTTGCCTTTTTTTTTTATTTATAGAGTTTGCAATTTCCATGTATTGGGTTAATATATGTACTGTTTTAATATATGCAATTAGCACATAAAGAAATTCCATTAGCACCTAATACATGTACTCAGAACATGTGAGAGAGAGGTGCATGGTTTTGATCTTCAAATATGTAAAATATTTGAGTAAAATATTTTTTGGGGAGTGAATGAGTAAAATATGTAGCAAAATTTATAAAGGTAAAATATGTAGAAAGAGAGTAAGAGGAGAGAGAAAGAATGAGTAAAATATGTTTTGGGGAGTGAATAATAAATCTTTAAATATATAAAGGTATTGTTCATAACTATGCAAATATTTGAAGATGCATAATTCAATGCAGATGAATTTAGGCTCATATTATGCAAATATGACTTTGTATATGCATATGTATAGACCAATGTGGATGCTGCAGTAGCTTTGCAATATTGCAGTCTTACAAGACACAATATTTCTTTATTATTTATAACTTATATTCACTCATAAGAAGGTAATTTGGCCCAACCACCACAAAGTTGGGTCATCGTGTATCTTTGTGACTACCTCTACAGTTGGAACTAAGGGCCTTGAACCCTAGGGTGTCTTTGCAGATTCTTATAACGACATGAGAATAATCTCACCTTTTTGGGTAACTAGTGCCTACTACTTGCTTAGAATAAAAAACCAATGCCTTCTACTCTATTACAGGAACTCGAACAATCTGCCTTGTAGATACATATATATATTTTTATGAAGAGCGAAGATCACATGTCTAATAGTGACCTCTTCCAAATTTTATTAATAAAAAACTCTCACTTGTGACGGATGAATACTGTGAAGAACAATCCATCACACTTGAGGTATACCTCAGATGCCAAAAATTCCAAAAAGACATAGCCCATACATCAACAAAATTCATAAACGTTAATACGGCAATTCCTAACTATTCGTTTGCAACAATCCTCTAAGCATGCCACTCCCTACATCTACACCCGTAAACAAACCAACATTATTCTTGGCTCCTTGTTTGGCAAGGCAATCTACAACCATATCCGCTTCCCTGAAAATATGACAAATACTATAGTTTAAAGCACTAAACAACATTTTAATTTCTTCCCAAAACTCCCACAAGTACCAAAGCGAGCATCATCCGGACTGAATCCATCCAACTATGACTGCCAAACCCGATTCCACCATAAAGTCTTTGAGTCCTAATTGTTGTGCCATTTGTAGTCCATCAAGGAGAGCACGACCCTCAGCCATTGTATTTGAAGCCTCACCATAAATATGACTTAAGTAGCTCAGAACTTACTTCATTAAATTCTATTTGCAGGTTAAAGCATTTGTGACAATTGGAATGTCATCGTCAGGCTCTTCATCATCGTTGGTTCATTGTATCTTGAGTCAAGTCCTGGTGTGCAGATGCAATCATAATGCCACACTTAGAAAACCTAGTACACCAAAAAAATTCTAGACATTACTTCTTCGGGTGCCCAAAATACAATACAGACGTGAATCGACTCTATGGCTTAATTACCTTGACTTAGCATAAAATGAAAAGAATTTACATCTACATGATCTGGTTTATGTGGAATATTAACAGGGATTACCATACTGTAAATACTTCAAATAGGTAGAGAATAGCAACAACTTCTTGAAATAGAAAATGATTTGTTGAGTAAGTAGGAAGAGTTTCGCAAGAGAGATGTTGAGATCAAAAAGAGAGAGACTCTCATTGACAAGAGAAATGATAATATTGTGAAGAGAGAGAGACTCGAGATGTTGAAGCAACAAGTTGAAGCGTGGTGTTCACTCACATGACTTTGGGTGTACTAGGCCTTTGCCATACTCATGTCATATTATTTGAAAGAATTGTTGTGATCACAATATTTTCTTATATTTGTACAAAAAAATGTACTGTGCATGTAGCAAGAATGTTACATTTTGTTGAGCTATGTTAAGAAATATGGGAACCCACTTTTTTAACTTCTTATAAGATCCTTGTGATGTTATTTTAGCAATTGTTGACTCTATGATTTTAGCAATTGTGCAACTCTGTCTTATTAGCAATTGAGCGACTCTATTCAAGATGCAATGTACTGCACAACTTTAAAGTCCATGTAGCAATATTTGATACCCAATGAAGTGGTTATTAGCCTCCCCTGAACATGTTAGGTTACAAAGGAGCAAGGATGAACTTGAATGTCAACAAATGGTAGAGAAGAACAATTTGCCTTCCCCACCACCAACATTCAGCTCCCTTTAATCTTCCAACTTGTTCAAATCCCTGTCTAGTCCATCGTTATTTTTTTTTATAAATGACACTCCATTTGCCATAATTTTGGGCAAGAGTGTTCCAGCAATTAAAAAAATTCTCCTCCAAAATTACCAGGGCATATATACATCTATGTATAAAAATATATAACAATAACATTTGGCATTTTTGCAGGACTTATTAGTTTTGGGGAACAAAAATTCAAATGCTTTGTAGTTAGAAGGTACCTCGCGTTCTTCAGTTGAAATGCTCTGTAGTCAAGCTCTAGTTTGGGTGTTTTCAGTCACTTGAAATCCTCTGCATAAATGGATTTGGGTATTTTTTAGCCACTCCAAATGCTCTGCAAAAATGGGTTTCACTCGTTCCTTCTTTCTTCTTCCTTCAACATTTTAGTGGCACTCATTCTTTCTTTCACTCTAGGTTTCACTGCAGTCCTTTCTTTTTTCTTCGGTCGTTATTCTTCAGTCCTTGATACTTCTTCAGTCGAACGCTTGTTTTCGTTTCATTTTTTTCTTCTTTAATTACTGTAAGCTCACATCAGCCGATTACACGGGGCTTCCGCATGGTCGGTTATATGTAGAACATGCGTTCTACGTAGCTTTTGTGTATTATTTTTCATTATTGTCACTTCGAAAAGAAATATTGTCTACACGCACAAGATCCCATAATATTTACCTCAGAATGAGGACTAAAACCTTGTAAAAAGACAATGTAAGAAACCTCTATGAGAGTAGACCTTTTGAGAGGAGTACATATAATAGAATAATGCTACCCTATCGCTTGAAGATGCTTGCTTCAATTAACTGCCTGACGTGGCCCATGCCACCTCGTCACGTGAAGACAAAAAAGAAAGGAAAACACGATTTGTGTGTTCAACTTGATTCTACAGCTATATCCAAACCCTAGCCCCTATCTCGCAGCCACCTACTGTCCTACCTCATGGCGCCGACCACCATTATTGACCCCATCTTTGGCGAGTTTTTCATCCTTAGTATTTTCAGACCACCATTTTCAACTCCATAGAAAAACTCCAAACCACCATTTTTTACTCCACACAGTATTTCATCCTCACCACAATTCAAGGCAATTTGAAGCCTTCGTCTCGCTCCATTCCAACCTCACAAGTCACTCCACATTGGAAGCAAATGGTAAAAATTATAGGTACTTTTGAAAAAAAATTTCTTCATCTCTATTATGTAGTCGTAACCTTGTCTCTGTGCATTGATCTTGCCTAGACTCACAGACGAATTCTAGGTAGTTGTCTCTGTGTATTGGCACTTCTATTATATGGACTCAGTATTTGTTGCTTTTAGTGACATACTTTTAGTCATACAAATTCCCAATATAGAATATTTTTGCTTGAATTTTGGGCCTATGTTTGTAGTTATTATATTTCTTATTCATTTGATGTTACTAAGTTGATGTGTATTGGGTGTATGATGATAAGTTTTTGCTAGGATTTTGGGTGGATAGGTCTCTATTTTTGCTTGAAGTTTGGGCTTATAATGCTCAGTTTTTTATTTTATTTTAGGCTTATAGTGATCTTGGTGATTCAGCTACCATATAAAATTTTTCCTTTGTTTATTTTCATTTATGGGTTTAAATTTCTCTAGTTTCTTTGTACACTTGCAATTGTATCTTAAAATTGAACAACTTTGCAATGGATGAGGATGATGTTTGAAGAGATTGTTATGGCCTGCTAGTTTTGAAGCACGAACCTGCCATTTCTTGATAATTGTTATGGCCTGCTATTTTCATTGAAAAACTATCACTATTTAGTGCACCTATAAAAGACTTTATTCCTACGACATATTCTTCTCTCTTTTATATTTCTATAATAAAAGTTTGAACTAAAAGACTAGCATTATTCAATTGATTTTAGTTAGGTGGATACTGATAGTGCTCTGTTTTTGCTACGATTTTGGGTGGATAGTGCTGTATTTTTGCTTGGATTTTGGGCTTATGTTTTCAGTAATAAACAATTTCTTATCCATTTGTTGTTACTAAGTTGATGTGTATTGAGCTTGTATAAAGCATAAAAAAATTTCTATTCACTTACGATTGGTGATGGTATTGAGCTTCTATCACATAATGAACTCACTACTTTCTATTTTTACCATTCGAAGAGATTCCAAAGCTGGTTGAAGAGAGAATAATTTGGTGCAATTTATATGACTAGTGAATTGATTTTAGTTGGGTGGATAGTGCTATGACTTTGCCAGGTTTTTGGGTAGATGGTGCTCTGTTTTTGCTTGGATTTTGGACTTATGTTTTTAGTATTTTAATTTCTTATCCATTTGCTGTTCTTTTCTTTTGTATATGTACAAAACCCATAAAATGCTCCTATCTTTTTCCTAGGTATCCTGGATCAAGAAAGTCAAGTTTGGATACATGCGCCAAATTATTTTTCTACTCCCTCAACTGCTCCTCCACCTCCATTACAAGTGCAACCTTCATGATTGCATCTCTCGAATCAAGATGATGATCTACACCAGTCTAGATAGTAGCAGCCAAGATTACATTGTTGTATTTATGATGTACCATCAGCCTTGCTGTTAGGGGAGAGTATCGGCCAGTTCGATTCGGCAAAACTAACCGGACTAGCCATTTCGGACCGGACCGGACTGAGAGTAGGTCTGGTCGGTCTCGGTCCAAATTTTAGTGGACCGATAGGTTTCGGTCCGGTCTTGGTCTAGGGGTTTTTTACCCCGGACCGGACTGAAAAAAAAAAAAAATATATTTTATTATTTATATAATATTTATAATTGTATATAATTAATTATAATTTTTATCTAACCTAATAGGTTAATATTTATAATACTAATATTTATAATTTTATACTAATACTAATATTTATACTAAGACTAAATTACTAATAGTCTAAATTAATACTAATATACTATTATATAGTTATATAGTATACTAATCATAAATTCATAATAACTAAATCATTATAAATCTATAACTATATCTAATTGTATTAGTATTAGTATTAGTTAACTTAATATCTAATATGCTAGTATTACTATATTAGTAATAAGATTATAAGAGTATTAAACTATTAGTATTAGTTAACTTAATATCTAATATGCTAGTATTAGTAATAAGATTATAAGAGACTAAAAGTATTAGTATTAGTTAACTTAATATCTAATATGCTAGTATTAGTAATAAGATTATAAGAGTATTACTCTTATTTAATAAATGAATATAGTATCACATAGAGTATTAGTAGATGTGTTGGGTTTGAAGACAATAAAGAGATATAGTAAATTAGTAATACTAGTTATTAGTTATTATCTATTAGTACTAGTGTTATTACATATTATTAGTTATTAGTTATTACATCTAGTTATTAGTTATGTTATTAGTACTAGTGTATTATTAATTATAATAAATAAGTTAATAACTATTACTAATTTACTATATATTAATAGACTAATAGTATTAGTATTAGTGTATTACTAATATATATAATATATATATATATCAGTAACTTAGTTATATGTATTAGTAATATATAACAATAGATATATATTACTGATACATATAACTAATAACTATATGTAATAATAGTATTACTATATCTCTTCAAATCCCACATATTTATTATAACTCTATGTCATACCATATTAAATAATAGTAAAATACTCTTATTATTAATACTCTATGTAGTTATATTAAATACTATATTACTAATACTCTATGTAGTTATAGTGATTTTATACTAATATATTACCTATTAAGTTAACTATACTAATACTATTATAAATTTATACATATATGATATATTATAATTTATACCATAACTCTTATAATATGTTAATATATTGATATATACTAGTACTATATATTATAGTTAATAGTTATACATTAAAAGTATAATAATACATTGATACTAAATATATATAGTTATAAACTTATAATGATTTGGCTATTATAAATTTATGATTAGTATAACTATATAATAGTATTAGTACTAGTGTATTATTAGTTATAGAAAATAAGTTAATAACTATTACTAATTTACTATATACTAATAGTATTAGCATATTACTAATATATATATCGTATAACGTATGTATATATATTAAATATATCACAATATAATTACATAAGTATTAAACAAAATGCCATTGAATTAAACAAAAAAAAAGAGTCAAGGGTGAACCGATCAAACCGGACCGTCCCATTCCTTATGGAGTTCGGTCCAGTTCAGAGTGGGAAAACCCTGGACCGAATAGGTCCGGTTCGGTCCGGAAAATCTCCCTGGATCGGACCAGACCGAACTCACCCCTACTTGCTGTTGGTTGTTTCTTGAAAAAGCATTTGTTTTGAACCCTTGTTGTTGTACATCTTTTGTAATGAAAGTGTTTTGAAGCATTTTTTTATTATTTTATTTTGGGAAAGAGGACGGCGCCTCCATATCTTTATTAGAAACCCTTACTTTTGGTGGAGGAATACCGTAAAAACATCAAAACTGTAAAAAAAGGGACAAATAAGTCCATAAAGACATAAAAAACTAATCAACCAATTAAAGTTGAACATTTGGCAGACCCAATTTCTCCAGTTTCAAAGACTCTTTGAGAGTCCTCGGTAGCTCGATAACATTCTCCCAAGTAGTCGTGCACCCTTCTGTGACGCCCCCAAATTTCGCTTGGGATTGAACGGACATTTGAAGTGTCGAGACATGCAACACAAGGTTACCTGCCCCCGTTCATGACATATAAGATGCAATGTTCCTAACATGCATATAGCATTATGCAATATTCGCAGCGGATAATTTTTTTCTTTAGCAATACAATGCACCAAACTAAAAATTATCCCAAATACTTGAAACATATTTCATACATAAAGGCATACTAAAAAGCCGTGATCACCACACTAGTCCAAAATGGTTGTGATCAAAAGAATACTTGAGATACAACTCCAAAAGTACAAGTATTAACCTGAGTTAAATACTATACCATCATCAACATCGCACCGTGGCCTAGTTGACCGTATTCAGTTGGTCAGATTCCAATTCTCCTTCGGGTCCTGTAACAAGATCTACCATTCGGGGGGAATGGTAGTTGGGACTACCACAGTGAGATTTGATTACAAATCTCAGTAAGTTAACATAAAACTCACACACAGGTTAAAGATGCATGCATGGCAGTAAAAGCATAAATGCATAAGTATAGTCGTACATAAGCATAGCATAACTTGACATATAGCATGAACGTAAACATGCATAACATAAATAAGAACTTGAAAATAACATAAACTTGAACATAACATGACATGAACATAACATATACGTGAGCATAACATAACATGGACTTGATCTAAAACTTGACTTATCATGTATTTGATCTGAAACTGGACTTAACATAAACTTGGAATATTATTCAATTGTCTTGATTAATAACGTGCATTAATACGTACTCCACAGTTGTTGTGGCCCCACGTATTCAATAACATAAAACATAATACGTACTCCACAGTTGTTGTGGCCCCACGTATTCTACGTGTCACAATTGCTGTGTCTCACGTAGTGTATGCTCCACAGTTGTTGTGGCCCCATACTTCATGTAACATAAAATATAATACGTACTCCACAGTTGTTGTGGCCCCACGTATTCTACGTGTCACAATTGCTGTGTCTCACGTAGTGTATGCTCCACAGTTGTTGTGGCCCCATACTTCATGTAACATAAAATATAATACGTACTCCACAGTTGTTGTGGCCCCACGCATTATAAGTACATAAAATATAATACGTACTCCACAGTTGTTGTGGCCCCACGCATTATAAGTAACATAAAATATAATACGTACTCCACAGTTGTTGTGGCCCCACGCATTATAAGTAACATAAAATATAATACGTACTCCACAGTTGTTGTGGCCCCACGCATTATAAGTAACATAAAATATAATACGTACTCCACAGTTGTTGTGGCCCCACGCATTATAAGTAACATAAAATATAATACGTACTCCACAGTTGTTGTGGCCCCACGATTATAGTAACATAAAATATAATACGTACTCACAGTTGTTGTGGCCCCACGCATTATAAGTAACATAAAATATAATACGTACTCCACAGTTGTTGTGGCCCCACGCATTATAAGTAACATAAAATATAATACGTACTCCACAGTTGTTGTGGCCCCAGCATTATAAGTAACATAAAATATAATACGTACTCCACAGTTGTTGTGGCCCCACGCATTATAAGTAACATAAAATATAATACGTACTCCACAGTTGTTGTGGCCCCACGCATTATAAGTAACATAAAATATAATACGTACTCCACAGTTGTTGTGGCCCCACGCATTATAAGTAACATAAAATATAATACGTACTCCACAGTTGTTGTGGCCCCACGCATTATAAGTAACATAAAATATAATACGTACTCCACAGTTGTTGTGGCCCCACGCATTATAAGTAACATAAAATATAATACGTACTCCACAGTTGTTGTGGCCCCACGCATTATAAGTAACATAAAATATAATACGTACTCCACAGTTGTTGTGGCCCCACGCATTATAAGTAACATAAAATATAATACGTACTCCACAGTTGTTGTGGCCCCACGCATTATAAATAACATAAAATATAATACGTACTCCACAGTTGTTGTGGCCCCACGTATTATAAGTAACATAACATGTCTTATCTTTCTTAATGCATGAGATATTATTTAATATCATATACTTTTCTAACATGGCGTATACTTGTAAATGACACAATATGATTTAATCATAAACATTTAATGGCATACATGTATCATATGGCATACTTAACATGGCATACTTATAACATACAGCATTGTATGACAGAAAAGATTGTGTAACAGATAAATATGTAATGACATAGCATGACATGTCATATACGATAACATACATACATAAATTGTAGTTCCCTTACCCATCACACATACACAATAAACTGATAGTAAGTTAGAGGCTAACTTACCTCGATCGTCGCGTTCTATGAGAATAGAGCGCGAAACACGAGGAACTGCACAACAGCTGGAAGAGGAACACTCAAGTCCTTAAGATTTTCAATTCTGAACTCAATTGCCATATTGTGAGCACTTGCAACACCACGGCAACTTGAGGTTTCACTATACTCTGAAGAGATAATTTGACTTCAGAAAGCCTTTGCACTAAAACAAGTTCATTAAAATTATCAATAATAACCAAACAAACAATTCCTTTCTCAATCCATATACTCTTAGCCATAGTCAACCACAAGATGACACCAGTCACCCCGGACTATAATCCATAACACCACTGCTTCGGGACACTGTCATACAGTTTCCCAACACTACACCATACGCTCCACACTTCTCTGCTACGCCATCCAACCCTTCGTGACACGCCATCCGGTGTATCACGACCTAGTACAGAGTACACTCACGTGAACTCTCTTCCATTCACACTACAAAACCCATCACTGCGATACACGTCTCACGGTGCATCGCTACGCGACACGGAGTACGCGCTACGCGTACTCCTTTTGCTACAACACTCATCACCCCGACGCACATCACACGGTGCGTCACCATACAACACGGAGTACACTTCACATGCACTCCCTTCATTCTACACCACACACACTACAGCGCACGTCGCACGGCGCGTCGCTGCTTTACACAGAATACGCTACACGCGTATTCTCTTCACACAACCCGCCGTATCACATCTACGGCATCCATCTTAAGCCTATACTTCACAGCACAGTCCACAAAACTACAAAATCAAGCCCAACACTTCACAACCACACTTCGTTTCACAACTACGCAGCGAACTCCACAAACACTAACTACACAGTCTACAGCCAACCAAATCAACTATGTTAAACATAAATAACTAAAGATAGAGGGTTATACCATCGACGGGATAACCCGTGCATCGCTCGCTGCTCGTCACGAACATGCGTCGGAGGAGCGTACGTGGCGGTAACACCGCGTACGGTGGCTGTCCACTACTTAAAGTGGTAGTTTGGGCTTGAGAAAGGCTAGGCGTGGTCTTGGAAGACTCACGGTCGCCTTGTGATGGTCAAAGGTGGCGGAGCACTGCGGCATCACGCCGTGAATAGTAAATCCGAACGGTGAGCGGAAACGCGAGGTAGCGAAAAGCCATAGAACTTCATGGCAAGCTAGGGAAAGGTAGAGGAACATGTGGTGGAGCTGTGGTGGCGAGGTGGTGGTCGGACGGTGGCTAACGGCGGCGGATTGGCCGTTTGAAACCATTTTTGGCCTTGGAGAGTGCGGGAGAGTGTGAGCTCTACGAAGCTCCGTTGGCCATGAAATTTCTTGGAGAGGTTCATGAGGATGAGAGGAACAAGATGGTGGTGGTGAAACACCACGGGTGGCCGTGTACGGCGGCGCACGGTGGTGCAACCGAACGGGTGTTTTGAGAAACCCATATGAGAAAGAGTGAGAGTTAGGGAAAAAGAAAGACATGGGGAGGAAGCCCTTGATGTGGTGAATCCAATGGTGGTGCTTGGTGGCTGATTTGGCCGTGTATGGTGGTCCAAAATGGTGAAAAGCCTTAAAAACCCATTTGTTTGGAGGCGAGAGTGGTGGCTAACGGTGGCTCGGATGGAGGTGAAACTTGGAGGGGATGTTCACCGGTGAGAGGGGAAGAAATCTGGGTGGGTGGTGTAGTCCACGCCGCCGGCGAGCGGCGGTTCTGGGCGGAGAAAGAAATCGGCAACAGGGGAGAAAACAGGGCAGGGGCAGCAACTTCCGGGGGCTCGTGACGGCTAACGGCTGGTCCGATGGCTCTGAAAATTGGAGGGGATGAACTCTGATGGAAGGGGAAGAGAATGGCGGGGTGGTGTACGACACCTCCACCGGACGGCGGAGAAACAGCCGGCCGAATGGGCGGCGACGGTAAGGAGGAAAACAGGCAGGGCAGCAACTTCCGGGGGCTCGTGGCGGCTAACGGCTGGTCCGATGGCTCTGAAAATTGGAGGGGATGAACTTTGGTGGGATTGGAAGAGAATGGCGGGGGTGGTGTACGACACCTCCACCGGACGGCGGAGAAACGGGCGGTCAAAGGGGCGGCGACGGTAAGGAGAAATGGGGAAGGGAAGAGCATGGGGAGAGAGAGAGAGAGAGGAAAGAGAGAGAAGAAAAAGGAAAAAGGAAAAAGTGAAGGAAAAAGGGTAGGGGCCTAGGTAATTAACTTCAATCCTACGCTTCGGGATCCTCAAATATTTATAAACTAAGGTTTATAAAATAATATTTTCTTCATCATTGTATAAAATGATAAAGTATCATCAATTAATCAAAGTGCATAAAACACTTAAATTTAAATAAGAATTTTCAACGTAAAATTAAACCTCTTAATATCTTAAAACAATTAAAATATTTAATCTAAATAATTATCCACAATTATAATATTTTCAGAGCTCATTAAATTATTATAATTGTGCTATTTTAAAAACAAGCTTATCTAATACTTTGAAATTCGGTGGATAAGATCCGGAATACGCCATCGAGGTACAACGCTTAGGATAAATCTGTTCATGATTTTATAGTTGTCGGTGAAGAACAAAGTAACGTGATTTACGGAAAAAGATAATTATGCATGTGATTTCGGGTGAGGGTAGAGACGAGAGAGATAGTGACTGCTGTCGGGAAAGAATCCAAAACTGATTGTCGAGCTGTCTAATATGTGCGAAAAAGAAAGAGAAGGGTGAGGAGATAAAACTAAATTTTAGCGGGCTGTTACACCTTCTGCCCCTAACTTAGCACAAAAATTTGCTGACGAATTTCCTTCACGATAAACATGATTAACGTTAACATTCAAATTTTCCAGCAGCAATTGAACCTCCTCCAAAAATCTTTTAGATACCAAACTGTAACGTTTATTCCACAACCAATTTATAACTAACAAAGAATGCATCTCTGTGTCAATACAAGAAAAATCCAAAGATTTTGTAAGCCGTAAACCATGTAAAAGATCCATAAGCTCCGCTTTATTATTTGTTCCTTCGCCAAGATTTATCACAAAAGCCACATGCAATTCAATATGTGAGTTTCGAATAACTCCACCAGCCCCTATCATGCCTGGATTGCCAATACAGCTACGGTCAACATTTAGTTTAAATCTACCTACTTCAGGAGGCATCCACCAAACCAACTTAGCAGTTTTACATTGAACCTGTTTAATTGGCAAATGGAAAGCCGATAAAATTTCTTTATTTGAACCTTTTAAACCAGCACCACCCTTCAACTTTTCCCCCGACCAACCAATCTAGTATTTTATTTTCGCCCATGTCAACAGCACCGACTCATCCTTATCTTCCATCCTTGCTTTGCATCTCCTATTCCAGAAGCACCAAATCAAGATACAAGGAATAATACCAAAAATAGACCCTACTTGTGAATTTTTTTTAGACTTAAGAAACCAACTCTCTACTCAAATCTGCCACCCACTACCTCTTATGGATGTCATACCAACAGAAAAAGAGGCTCGCTCCCACATCTCTTCCAAAAAACCTCATTCAGCCAAAACATGGTTCAAGTCTTCGTACCCCTTGGTGTCACATCAATTACATCTGGAAACAAGAGGTATACCAAGTTTACAAACTTGATCATTAACACTCAAGGCACTTATAAAAACTTTCTAGATCATAATTGAAATTGTTTTTGGTAAGGATGGGTGCCATACCCAGTTAAACCAGGCTACCTTTGGTGCTCGAAATCGAATATGACTCCAAAGACTCCAAACAAAAAAAGAGGCCCGCAACCACATGTCTTCCACAAAACCCCATTCAGCCAAAACATGGTTCAAGTCTTTGTACCCCTTGGTGTCACAACAATTACATCTGGAAACAAGAGGTATACCAAGTTTAGGAACTTGATCATCAACACTCAAGGCACTTATAAAAGCTTTCTAGACCGTTTTTGGTAAGGATGGGTGCCATACCCAGTTAAACCAGGCTACATTTGGTGCTCGAAATCGAATATGACTCCAAACAATTTTAGTTGAGAAATTGCTATCCACATTATTGGTCCATACTAGAATATCAGATCCATGCTTATTTCTTCCTAAACTATCCACCACAACCATTGCATTTTTCAAACCCACCAGTTGAGAGATAACATTGATATCCCAACCATCATCCGGTTTGCATTCTTTAACGGTAGTTTTCGGAAATGGAACATTGGAATGATGATTAATTAAAAGGCAATCATCTGACCATTTTTCACACCAAAAAAATATTTTACCCTCTCTAACGTTCCAAAGAGAAAGATTAAGAACCAAAGGCAAGCACTTAGCAATCATTTGCCAATTCCTGGATCCCATATTCGCATCTACAAACAAGACATAGTTATTCTTCACATATTTTGCTCTAAAAATATTTGCCCATAAGGAATTATCATGAATCAATTTTTAAGCAAATTTTACATGTAGAGATTGTTGAATCTCATCCAACCTTTTAATTCCCAAACCACATTTCTCCTCAGGTAGGCACATTTTATCCCATGCTCTCCAACTATGTTTATCCTTCCCTTCTGAGGAGCTCCAAAAAAATTTCCTAAATAAACTGTCCACCATAGCCATTGCATTTTCCAAACCCACCAGTTGAGAGATAGCATTGATATCACAACCATACTCTAGTTTGCATTCTTTCACGGTAGTTTTTGGAAATGGAACATTGGAATGATGATTAATTAAAAGGCAATCATCCGACCATTTTTCATACCAAAAAAATATTTTACCTTCTTTAACATTCCAAAGAGAAAGATTAATAACCAAAGGCAAGCACTTAGTAATCATTTGCCAATTCCTGGATCCCATATTCGCATCTACAAACAAAACATGGATATTCTTCACATATTTTTCTCTAAAAACATTTGCCTATAAGGAATTCTCATGAAGCAATTTCCAAGCAAATTTTACATGTAGAGATTGTTGAATCTCATCCAACCTCTTAATTCCCAAACCACCTTCCTCCTCAGGTAGACACATTTTATCCCATGCTCTCCAAATACGTTAATCCTTCCCTTCCAAGGAGCCTAAAAAAAATTTCCTAAAGCAAGTATTTAATAGTTTGAACACTACCTTCTGTACATAAAGAGTAGATAACAAATGAATAGGCATACTCGATAAAACTTGTTTGATCAGGATCAATCGGGCATCTTGTGAAAGCAATTGAAATTTCTAGCCATAAACTCTTTTTCATACTCGCACCACTAAGTCCTCCAAATGTACAGATTTCAGTTTTCCTAAGATAATTGGAACTCTTAGGTATTGAAAATTTAAAACCTGTAGACTGAAGAAAAATACATCGACGAGCAGATGTAATATGTTTTGAAAAAATGAGAGAAGATTTCTCCACACTTACAACCTATCTTGACCATGACTCATATGTTGCAAAAATTCTCAATATGTTTCGAAGGGACTTGAGATTACCACTTGTAAAAATAATGATGTCATCCGTGTATAAAAGGTGCGAGATAAGTGGAACCCTTCTTGGATGAGCAAAATATTCAATTTTACCTTACATAAATTTCTACTTTAAAAGCAGAGATAGGATTTCCTCAACCAAAATAAACAAAAGAGGAGATAATGGGTCCCCTTGCCGAAAACCCCTACCTCCTTTAAAAAAAACCTTTGGAAACTCCATTTATCACCACTGAGAACCAAAGCAAAGTACTACAATTTCGAATGTTTCAACAACATGCAATAAGAAATCTCATTCCACACTATCATGCTTTTGCCATGTCAACCTTCATCAACACATTCCCATTCCTCCTCTTCTTATTAATCAAATGAATCATTTCCTGAGTCAAACTTATATTATCAAAAATGCTTCTCCCAAGAAGAAAAGCCCATTGTTAAGGCGAGATCAATCTAGAATCAATAGGAGTTAGGCACTGCACAAGTATATTAGAACATACTTTATACATGACCTAACATAAGTGTTTTGAACCCTTGTTGTTGAGTATTTGTTGTAAATGAGTCAAGTTTGAACCCCTACTGTTGTATTTAGGAGGTGCTTTTGTAATGAAAGTTTTGAACCCTTGTTGTTGGGTGTTTGTTGGTGGCATCTATGTGCTCTAATTATGCTACATTAATATGTTCTTTTGACTCATTTAATTAAGTTATATTATATTCTTTGGCATCATTTATACCTCACCATCTCTCGGCCTGATATACGCTTTAGTTTTCAAACTTTAAGCCAATTCATGGCTAACCCCACTAATGCACATCTATTGGTAGCTCAGAAAATTCTTAAATACCTCGAGAGTGCTCTTGGACAAGGCCTCCTCTTCCCCAGTTCTTCTTCATTTCAGCTTGAGGCTTACTGTGTGACTCGAGTTGGGCTTCTTTTCTAGATATAAGGTGATCTATGACTGCATATTGCATCTTTCTTGGCTCTTCTTTGATCTCTTGGAAGTCCAAGAAATAAACAGTTGTTTCTCATTCATCAGTTGAGGCAGAGTATTGATCGATGGCAGCTACTTGTTCTAAGTTGACATGGCTTAGATTCATTTTGTTTGCACTTCAAGTTCCCCATGCTCATGCTGCTTTCCTTTATTGCGATAACCAACCTGCTCTCCATATAGCTTCCAATCCTATCTTCCATGAAAGAACAAAACATATCAAGCTCGACTGTCACTTAATCAGTGACAAAATCCAAGATGGAAGCATCTACACTTGTTATGTTACTAGTTACAATCAGCTTGCCGACACTTTGACAAAGGCTTTGCCTTCGACAATTCTCAATCATCACTTGTCCAAGATGGGAGTCGTAAATCTTTACACTCCATCTTGCAGGGGTTATTGGAGAATGGTTTACAACAGCATGTAGTAGCACAACACAAAAAGAAAATAAAGGAGATCATTAGTGCTGAAGAATACCTCTATTTTCAAAGTTTTAGTTTTCTGTTAGTTTTTTGTCTATTCTTTTGCTGAGTTGTATAGAAAAGGGTATTATTGTCTTTACAGACTTAATAGGAAGTTAGAATATTCTTTGGCAATTGCATATAGATGCACATTTTGTAATCTTCCTCTCAAGGAGATCAATACAAATAGAGAGTATTTTCCTCTCTTGCAAGATTTTCTCTTTTGCAAACTTTTCTTCCATTTCAACTTGTTACATGGTACTAGAGCTCCTTCGATCCAATGACAACCACTCTTGAAGATGCTGCTCCCAAATCACTCCACACGAACAATCCTTCTGTGCTATACCTTAATTTTTCCGAACCCTTTAACCCATTCCGAATTGAGAATGACGATAATCTAGTTGCTGTGTTGGTTTCTGATCTTCTCACTGCTGATAATTATGTTAGCTGGTCGTGTGCTATTAGCTGAGTTCTTTATGTGAAGAATAAACTCGGATTCATCAATGACACAGTTCTTAAACCAGCCAATTCTTCAGATCCCCTTTTTGAAGCTTGGGAAAGATGCAATGATTTAGTTGTCTCTCTGCTACAGAACTCTGTGAAATCAAGTCTTGCATTAGTTGATGATTCAAGCACATTGTGGATAGAACTTAAGGATCATTTTACTCAACAAAACAGTTCTCGTATTTTCCCATTCAAATGTGATTTAGCTGGTTTATCACAAAGTCAGGATTCTATTAGTGTTTATTTTGGTTGCCTTAAAGGCTTGTGGGATGAGCTTGCTGTGTATGACCCCCTCCCTGATTGTGATTGTGGAAAATTGAAGATTCTTCATACTTGTTATGATCGAGATTGTGTCATTCATTTTCTTATGGAGTTATTTGATTCTTATTCAAACACAAGAGACCGGATTATGCTTCTTGACCCATTATCCATTCTCAATCGTGTTTTCTCTATGGTTCAGTAGCAAGAATGCCAATACCAAATACTTATATATATAAAAAAGAATGCCAACACCAAATGATTTCCAAATCCTCCCCTTTTGATCTCATGGTCATGATGGCCAAACCTTCTTACCACCCCACCAAACCCACTGCCAAATTCACTACCTCTGTAGCCCTAAACCCAATCGACCATATTGTTCCCATTGCAAAATCTAGGGTCACTCTCTTGATAATTGTTTTGAGCTTGGCCATGTTGAACCCTCATTATGTACACACTGTCACATGACTGGCCACAATGTTGAGAAATGTACAAGTTACATGGCTATCCGCTTGGACACAAGTTTCATGGGAAATCTAAAACTTTTTCAGTAGCTGCCACTCAATCTCACATTCTACCAGAAGGTGAAAATGAGGATGCACCAACTGAAACCATGGCACTCACCAAGAGCCAGTATCACCAACTACTTGCTCTACTGCATCTCAAAGAAAGCAGCTCTGCCACGGCTTCCCTTTCGGTTGCTTAGCTCTCTAATTCCCCATCTTCTAATAATATCAGCATTTCCCACGTTTCTGGTATGGCCGTGTGTTCATCCATACACACACAACACTTTTCCATTTCACACACTTCACCATGGATCATTGATATTGGCACAATAGATCATATGATTTGTTGCACCTCTCTTTTCACCTTCATTACTGCTATAGTTTCTTATTAAGTCAAGTTACCCAATAAAGAAATAGTTCCTATTACTCATGTTGGTATTGTGCAATTGTCTGAACACTTAGTGCTACATCATGTGCTGTGTGTGCCTTCCTTCAAGTTCAATTTACTTTCTGCTAAGAAGCTTGCCCAACATACTTCTTGTTGCCTAATTTTTCTGTCCAATTCTTGTTTTCTTCAGGACTTAGCATCGTGGACAACAATTGGGATGGGTGAAGTGAGATCAGGTCTCTATCACCTGCTCAGGTCAAGGGTTCACCTTCAGCTTTGGTTGATGCTTGGCTTAATTTCTTATCCAAAGATCAGTCCATTTCTGCTTCTACTACTCACACAGCTTATCTTCCTAGTTTATGGCATTATCGCTTTGGCCACATATCACCCTTTAGATTACTTTTGATTGATGATCCTATTGTAACAAACAATCTGAATTCTCATAATCAAACACCTTGTTCTGTTTGTCCTTTAGCCAAACAGCATTGTCTTCCTTTTCCATACTCTAAGCATTCATTTTTACATGTTTTTGATATTGCCCATTGTGATATCTAGGGCCCCAATGCCACTATTGCTGCTGATGGCTCTCGTTTCTTTCTCATTATTGTCAATGATTTCTCTAGGACAACTTGGGTATATATGCTTAAACATAAATCTGATGCCAAGACTTGTATTGTCACCTTTTGTAATTTAATTGAGACCCAATTTCAAACAAAAATAAAGGTTTTAAAGAGAGACAATGGTTTCGAATTCCAAATGAAAGATTTCTATTCTAATAAAGGAATTATCCACCGCAGAAGTTGTGTGAAAATACCCCAACAAAATGGCATAGTGGAGAGAAAACACCAATAGATCATGAATGTGGCTCATGCTTTAAGGTTTCAATCCAACATTCCTCTCAAATTCTGGAGTGACTATGTTTTAACAGCTGTGTACCTCATAAATAGAACCCCCACCACTTTACTTCACAACAAAACCCCTTTTGAGACCCTCTTTCATACCCCACCCCATTACGACCATTTGAGAGTTTTCGGGTGCCTTACTTATGCCTCAACTCTATCCCATGGGAGAGTGAAGTTTGATCCACAAGGAATGAAATGTGTCTTTTTAGGTTACCCTTTCGGAGTTAAAGGTTATAAATTACTAGATTTATTAATTGAACAAGTTTTTATATCTCGAGATGTTCAATTCTATGAAACAATTTTTCCCTTTCATTTTCACATTTCTAACACAACATTTCCCTCCCTGCATTCTCCTCTTTTATCTACAAACCCTTGTACTCCTACTTTTGTGCCACTCCCTACCATTTCCATTTCTAACCGACAACACAATTCATTTCCTCCAAAACATACCCCTATCCCTGTTACAACACTACCCGAGAACATCAGCTCCTCTCCTCTAACCTCACCTTCCTTTCCTACTGTCTCTTCACCACCTACCTTTTCTCCACTTCCAATAGCATCATCTTCATCTCCACAAGCTCCTCTCCTTCCGCACAAATCAACCAGAACTCGAAGTGCACCCAAATACCTGCAGGATTTTCACTGTTAGTAGACAACTCCCACAGCTCCTATCCCAGTGTTGAACAAGAAGTTAATGCCTCTCTCAGGTAATCCCTTTCCACTTCATCATACCTTATCTTATCATTCTTTTTCACATCCATATCAAGCTTTTTCCACTATTATTTCCACTCACATTGAACCAAAAACTTTTAAACAGGCCATTAAAGATCCAGGCTGGTGTCAAGCCATGGATAATGAGTTGGCTGCTTTGGAAGCCAATCAAACTTGGGAACTCACTAATTTACCACATGGAAAAGTCCCCATTGGCTGTAAGTATGTCTGTAAAATCAAGTATAATTCTGATGGAATTGTTGAAAGATTGAAGGCTCGATTAATAGCCAAAGGCTACACTCAACTTGAGGGGGTGGACTATCAAGAGACATTTTCTCCTATTGCCAAATTGGTAATAGTGAGATGCCTCTTAGCTATTGCATCCATTAAAGGCTGGCAATTACATCAATTTGATGTAAATAACACCTTTTTGCATAGAGACTTACATGAAGATATTTATATGCACAAACCTCCCAGTTACAAGAAAGGATCCCCACACCAAGTTTGCAAGTTACTCAAAAGTTCATATGGCCTCAAACAAGTATCGAGGCAGTGGTATTCTAAATTCTCTACTATTTTAATTGAATCTGGATTTTCTCAATCTAAGGCTGATTATAGCCTTTTCACCCGAGAAACACATGGCATCTTCATTGCTTTACTTGTGTATGTTGAAGATATACTTGTTGCAAGTAATGATCTAAACTATGTGAATGATTTAAAGACTTTTTTGCACAGCAAGTTGAAGATAAAGGATCTTGGTTCCTTACGGTATTTCCTTGTTATAGAAGTTGCAAGATTAGCTAAAGGGATCCATTTGTGCCAAAGGAAATATGCATTGGACATTCTAGCAGATTTACGTACTTTAGGTAGCACACCTACTAAGGTTCCTATGGATCAAAACTTGAAGCTCAATAGGTCCATAGGCATTCCATTATTAGATCCTAGTATCTACAGAAGATTAATTGGTCGTCTTTTGTACCTCACCATCTCTCGGCCTGACATATGCTTTAGTGTTCAAACTTTAATCCAATTCATGGCTAAACCCATCGATACACATCTATTGACAGTTCATAAAATTCTTTGATACCTCAAGGGTGCTCTTGGACAAGGCCTTCTCTTCCCCAATTCTTCTTCATTTCAGTTTGAGGCTTACTGTGACTCAAATTAGGCTTCTTGTCCAGACACAAGGAGATCTGTGACTACATATTGCATCTTTCTTGGCTATTCTTTGATAACTTGGAAGTCCAAGAAACAAACAGTTGTTTCTCATTCATTGGCTGAGGCAGAGTATTGATCGATGGCAGCTACTTGTTCTGAGTTGTCATGGCTTAAATTCATTTTGTTTGCACTTCAAGTTCCCCATCCTCACACTCCTTTCCTTCGTTGTGATAGCCAAGCTGCTCTCCACAAAGTTGCCAATCCTATCTTCCATGAAAGAACAAAACATATCGAGCTCGACTGCCACTTAATCTGTGACAAAATCCAAGAAGGAAGCATTTGCACTTGTCATGTTACTAGTTACAATTAGCTTGCCGACACTTTGACAAAGGCTTTGCCTTCGACAGTTCTCAATCACCACTTGTCCAAGATGGGAGTAGTAAATCTTTATGCTCCATCTTGCGAGGGGCTATTGGAGAATGATTTATTGGAGAATGATTTACAGTAGGAGATTATCAATACTGAAGAATAAAATTTGCTACCTATATTTTCAAAGTTTTAGTTTTTTGTTAGTCTTTTGTCTTTCCTTTTGGTGAGTTGTATAGAAATGGGCATTAGTGTCTTTACAGACTTGATAGGTAGTTAGAATATTCTTTGGCAATTGTATATATATGCACATTTTGTAATCTTCCTCACAAGGAATTCAATACACACAAAGAGCATTTTCCGCTCTTTTCAGATTTTCTCTTTTGCAAACTTTTCTTTCTTTTCAATTTGTTACATCATCCTTGTTGCCATAAAAATTACAAAAAAAAAAAAAAAAATTTAAATGGTTGTGAGTTCACTTACAAATCTACCGGATGACAAAGTGGAACCTCCTGTGATTGCTAGGGTCTTCTACTCCTACAACAACCATGAGACTTTTAGGGTTGGGCAACTTTGAGGTTCGATGAGATAAAAACTGGAAATGCAATAGAAATTATCAGTTTCAAAATCCAGTTAAAAAATTAGAAAATATAGATAACCCCTGCAGAAGCAAATATTAGTCGGGACGGTTTTCTCTTCACAACAAGGTTGTGCTAGGGTTCTCTCTACTCAATAAGTTTTGCTAGTTTTCACAAACTCAATTTCAAATTTTATTATTGAATAATGTTACATACAGTCATTATTACGTACTCCATGCGTACTCCACTGATATGATTGATTGGATTAATTTTTTTGAATATACAATTAATTATATCACTGAAATACACAAAAAAATACACAAAAATAATTACACATAAAATTTTTATTTATTATTTACCGCTCGTTTTACCAATCAATATTAGGATGCCACCTGAGAGGCCAAATCAGGCAGTAAGGTTGAGCGGTCACCCACAAGTGGTACAATAACATTACTCCCATAAAAGTTAAAAAAAAAAAAAAACACATGGGACAATGTAGGTATTAAGGATCATAAATGAGTCACCGTTATCGATGAGCTACCATCTAACATTAATGCATACGTGTTTGTGTCGTCTTTTATAATACAGATTAACAATCATATGCCCCTACGACTCAACTAACTCAACCAATTTCATCAATAACATCATCACCCACATAAGAAACAATATACATGCATCACACGCACGTTTGCCAGCCATCCCACGAAAGGTATGTAATTTGTTAGAATGGAAATACTCTACAGACAAACAGATTATATAAAAATAATTTTACAAGTTCATATAATTTAATATAATTTATTATATTATAAAATTATTTTTATTATAAAATAAATCTAATAAATTACATGAAATCATATCAGTTTGTAAAGTTATTTTTATATAATTTCTTTAAATGTGATAGGACTCTAAATAGACAACTCTGCAAGTTTTCAAAAACAAAAATGCAAGAAAGTGCCCAAACAATTTTCTACCAAGAAATTAAGCAATACGAGTCTGATCAAATTGGAATTTATAATTAGCTCAATTCATTTATTAATAAAAATTGTGGTTAACTATTAAGCAAAATAATTTATATAAAATTCAAATTGATTTATTTCTCATTAACTGCCAAACAACATTACAGGTGTAAATCAATCTATAGGACTTGTTGAACACAATTAGTTGCAATAAGGTTTCAAGAAAATCTTGCTAGTTTGTGTGCTGGTTCATTAGCTTCTCTATTACATTTGTTTACACTTGTAATGTTAAGATTATAATTATTTTTTTGATGTAAAAGTTTTATAATTTATTATTATTTTTTTGATATAAAATTTTTATAATTTATTATCTAAGATTATTATTTTTAATTTTGTAACAAAAATAATAATTTATTATCTAAGATTATTATTTTTAATTTTGTAACAAAAATATCTTGAATGATTTTGTTTTTTTTTTTGAATTTGTAGAAAATATATATAGACGGAAAAATCAAGTTAGTGATGGGAAGCTGGGGTGTGGGCTTCCTCTTAATGGTCCCCGTCGCTATTTCGATTTGTTGAGAGTTGGGAGTTGAAAATTGTTGAATGCCTTTTTCAGAGTTGTTTCAGTCAGATCCCCCGTACTCTTTTTTGGTTGAGCGACTCTCACCTCCACCTCTACAAGCAAGGCTCTCTCTCTCTCTCTCTCTCTCTCTCTCTCTCTATAATATATAGGCGTGTTAGCCGTAACTACATCTAGCTTCTGTTTCTTTAATGGCTGGGTTTCTGTCGCTTCTCCGGCGCATATACCTTTCTCTCTACAACTGGACCGTCTTCTTCGGATGGTTCCCGCCTCAGCGCTCTCTCTCTTCCCCCTCTTTTTGTACCCACAAAATGCCCCCCATAAAACTAATTCTGTATCATTTATCTATTTCAGGCTTCAAGTGTTTTACCTTGCTGTGAAGACGCTCAGGGAGTCCGGCCATGAACAGGTTTACAACGCCGTCGAACGCCCGCTTCAGTTCGCTCAAACGGCTGCCCTCTTGGAGGTACTAATACCACCACCGCTTGGCTTCCAAAAGTTTGAAAATTCCCTTCCCCAGTTTCGCCCCTCAAAAAAATTTAATAGAATTCATCCGTGGTCCCCCAAAGATTTTGAAAATCCTTCTCATTGACCAGTCTCCCAAAATATGAGATGATTTTCATTGCCCACAAAGAAAAATTATAGCCATATTTAACAAAACCATTTTTCTTTATGTAAAAAGAATAAAAAGCTTTTAATGGAACTGATCTTCCCTTTTTTGTTGTTTGACAGATAATTCATGGTCTAGTGGGTGAGCAACCTTTATTTTTTATTTGTTAAATTCCAGGATTTGAAAATGTTCTGTTTTGAACAAAAATTAATATTTTCTGTTTTCTTTGTTAAAACGATAGGTCTGGTTAGATCTCCGATCTCAGCAACACTGCCACAGATAAGTTCGAGGTTGTATTTGACATGGGGCATCTTGTGGAGTTTCCCTCAGGTTTCAACCAATGCCATTCTTATGTAATACCAAGCTATCGGTTTGTTGTAATTATTGTTAGTTTTATTCAAAAAATCTTTGTTTAACGGAATGAAGCTCATGTTTGCAGACACAGGGTCACGTACTTGTGAGCTCCCTGGTGATCAGCTGGTCCATCACAGAGGCAAGTGTTGGCCGTGATTTTTCAGTTTTAACTGCTATTTACGTCAACAGAATTTTCACTTCCCGTTTTGCTTGCTTTTATTTGTGTGGGATTAGTGGTAGTGCGGTACAGATTGCATGAACACCACGTATATGAAAAATTTCTGAACCTAGTGCCCTCTATGTGTATTTCTGAATTTGGGTTTCTTTCAGTGCTCTCATAAAAGCTTCAGCTCAACATTCAAAGGACTCCATATAATCTCTTTTATCCACAATAATGTTAAGAACTTGAGTGGGACCAAGTTGGTTGTCGGAGTGAATGGTTTGGTTTATCGTACACTTCCAATCTTTCCAATACTATTTAATGTTCATTACTCCAATGTTTCTAACACATTAATTTTTATTAGACCTTGGTTGCTTTTTAAAAAGTTTAGCAACTAATATTACTTTCAGCAAAAATCTGCTTCATTTATTTAACAGAACTTGAGATGGCATACTTAAGGGAAACATCACGGACAAAGAGATTGCTCATTGCTCATTGTACTGAAACAATGTCAAGTAGTATGATGCAGTACTTATTATTTGAAGTAACATATTAAATCCCTGGAGAAGAAATTACATTGATTAACTTTGGAAAGAACAAATTTTCTTGCTTAAATTTTGTTCTTGTAGATGAACATGCGAGATGTCAATCCCGTTGTGTGTCATGGTACGCTTTTTAAAACAGAATAAAGAGAGAAGAAGCAGGGCTTCTATTTTAGAACTTTTGTTGATACGTGCTGAAGCCTGATACAAGTTATAATTGTGCTGATTTATCTTTATTGGAGAATATAGTTTACAAAAGAGTTCTTCCCAAAAATAGAATAGCATGAGCAAAATATACTGTAAATCATTTTTAAGCCAAATTTTTGTTTCTGCAGATCATTCGGTATTCTTTCTTTGGGATGAAAGAGGTGCTTGGTTTTGCACCTTCATGGCTCTTGTGGCTCAGGTATAGTCTCTGTAATCTGGCCACTAGTGGAATGAAAATGGTGGGTTTCCATGTTTTGAGTTATATATGCAATGCAGGTATAGCACCTTTTTGTTGTTGTATCCAACTGGCATCACCAGTGAAGTTGGTCTGATATATGTCGCCCTGCAGTACATTAAGGTAACAATGTTAATGATGCTGGAAATCATGATTTCATTTGTTAATACACATAAGTAGCATAAGGATCGCCTGATGTCTACACCAAATTTAAGTTGTCACGTTGTCCACACCAAATTTAATACTGATGTGCATATTAAAGTGAAGTTGCTATAGTGGAGCTATAACATAGTGGCATACTTAAGACGCCATAGAGATCAGTAACTGTGGTTTTGGAATGTGAGAAACAACTTCATAAGTAGCTTATTGAAGTATATTATTTCGCCCAATTCTTTACTTTATCATTTATTTTTGAAGAAGCTGGTATGTTTATGGTAAAATTTCTGAAACTGTTAATTGTCTTTATAATAATCTTGCATCTCTCTCTCTCTCTAGCCCTATAAGTCGTTGATGAGAGCATTGCTCGGATGCAGTATACATTCTGCAGATACGACAATTTGATTGATTTGTTCAAAATTTCTTGATAAGCATTGAACTAGTTTATATATATTGAATTCAACATATCTGTCATCCGTTTTCAAAAGTAGGATAAACACAAGAAAAAAAGTGGTCATATGTGTGAGCCTGTAGTAGCCAAAGTTGGTTACTGTTTAATACGCCTCTTCTCTCTCTGCTCACAACACTTTGAAATGCCGTTTGTTCATTAACATGTTAGCCCCACGCTTTGAAAAAGCATTTCATTTCAACAAATGCCTTGCGGTTTTATGAAATTACTAGTTAAAAATGAGTTTGCTGATGAAACTGAGGTGTTTACAGGCATCTGAAAAGTATTGTATAAGGATGCCAAACAAATGGAACTTCTCTTTCGATTACTTCTATATGGCAATTGTTGCCCTCGCAACCTATGTCCCGGGTATGAACTTTGCATTCTTCTATGAAAGATAATACTTCAGTTTTTTAGTTGGCCATTACTTATATGTTTCAAGACTTCAATTGATAAAATGGCATGATAACGGTGCAGGCAGTCCTCACATGTACATCTATATGCTTGGGCAGAGGAAGAAAGCTCTCTCCAAATCCAAGAAAGAGTAGAATGGCAGCAAAGTTCTTTAATTTTATTCTCAATGTTTTTCTGAACTTTTTGGGTGGGAAATATAATTCTATTGTTAAAACTGGTTTTCGGTCAGAATATAGATATTCAATTAAGAAAAATGCTATTCATTAGGGTTTGTTTGGAAAAAGTTTCCGTTCCAAAATTCTCATCTAATCTCCTTTTCAAACATCACTCAAATATAAACACTTTCAAATTAATCATTACAACTTTTCCAAATTTTCAAACAATAAATAATAAAAAAATTAACTTTTTCACATTTCTAAATAAAAATAATATTAAAAGAATTTATTTTAACAATATTTTAATTTTATATTATTTTTTATTTAACATTTTCTCTCTCATTTTCTAAAATTAAAAAAATACTCAACTCAAACTATCTTGTTATTATTTACAAACTAACTTATTACTATTAATAAAATTCTCATCTCATTTAATTTCCCATCTCATCACCCCCTAAAGTTAAAACTTAAAAAGGGCTATAAATAGGAGAGAGTAATCATGGATTATAGAAAATATAAAAATCTTGGAAAATTTTTAAGAAATAGTATACTTAGGCCCCGTTTGGATGTTAAGATAGTTTTGTTTCATATCATCTTATTTTATCTCATCTCAACATCTAAATACCACTATCACAAATATTTTTTAATTTCAAATTTTTTACTTTTCCATCTTATTTTAACTAATCGTTATAACTTTTTCAATATTTCAAATAAAGCATAAAAAATAATTCAACATTTTTAAATCTCAAAATACATATAATTTTAAACATTATATTTTAATAATATTTTAACTTTATAATATTTTTATTAAATTTTTTCTCTAATTTTTCAAAATTTTATAATCTATTTAACTTAAATAATTTTATTACTATTTATAAATCATTTTACGATTATTTACAATTTTTTTTAATCCCTTATGGGCATTCAAAGGATTTCTTATAATCCCTTTTTATCCTCACTAATGTTAAGCGGGACCAAGTTGGTTTTCAGATTGAACGGTTTGGTTTATCGTACACTTCCAATCTTTCAAGTACTATTGAATGTCCATTACTCCTATGTTTCTAACACATTAATTTTTATTAGACCTTGGTTGCTTTTTAAGGTTAAAAAGTTTAGCAATTACTATTACTTTCGGCAAAAATCCACTTCATTTATTTAACATAACTTGAGATGGCATAATTAAGGGAAACATCACGGACAGAGAGATTGCTCGTTGCACAAAAACATTTTCTAGTATGATGCAGTACTTATAGGACTTATTTTTGTGCCATTTTTTTTTTAAAAAAGAAATGACCCTTATGATATGAGTTATTTAAAAATAGATTTTTCTATTAACTTTTTATTCCATCAACGTTGGCTAAAAACACATGGTGTTTTATAAAGGATCTTGCTAGAGCCATTGAGAGTGGCTCTCGAGAATCTTACCGAGAAGTACAAATGTATATTTTTATTTTGTATTTTTTTCAAGTATTTTTTAAATATCTTTAAACATTTTCTTAGAAAAAGAAAAAAAATTACAAGCTCATTTAAAATATTTCCTTAAAAATTAAGTAAAAAACTATTAAAACAAATAAAATGGAAATCGGTGAATTTTCTTGGTAGAATATCATTTTCCGGTCTATAAAACTGTTAAAAAAGAGGCCACCTCCTATTGATGAGTTCAGACCATAAGAGTTGCTAGATTTCAGTAATTATGTTGTCTGTTGCTGCTAAAAAAGCAAAAGAATTAGAAACATTTTACTCATCATTTGTACATTATACACTACATAATTTTTTTCCTCATCAAATATGTGGTGTATGGATGATAAGTAGAAAAATTCAATTAATTTAATTAGAATAAAAAAAAATTAAAATTTAAAAAAATAAAACATATTTAATGGTTCAGGTGTTGCAACATAATTAGTGCCAGTTGCATATTTGTTGAACTGTCTTGATTCTTGTAATTGATCATCTGATTCTTGCAACTGATCATTGATTAAGTCAGTGCATACTCTAACACCCCCTGCAAACTGATGGGTAGTAGGATAACCATTAGTTTGGACCTTAGAAATTGAAACCGAGCTGCAGTTTGGCCTTTAGTAAACATATTTTCTATTTGATCTGTAGTAGAGATATATTTAATAACAATATCTTTATTTACTACCTTTCCTCTAATAAAATGATAGTTAATTTCCACATGCTTGGTTCGGGCATAGAAGACAGGATTCGATGCTAAGGCTAGTGCTCTGATGTTGTCACACCAAATGGTAAGAGGCAATGAAAGATAAATCTGGAATTCCTTCAATAACATTCTAACCCAATAAGCCTATGTTGTAGCTAAAGCCATGCTTCGGTATTTAGCCTCGGTGCTTGAACGCGAGACGACAACTTGTTTCTTGGCACACCATGATATTAAATTCTTTCCTTGAAAAATACTGAATCCACTTGTGCTTCTCCTGTCATCAGGATTTCCAGCACAGTCCAAGTCAGAGAAAACATTTAAGTTGACAACAGAAGGTGCATAAAATAGGCCGTAGTCAACTGTGCCTTTCAAATAGCAAAGGACCCTTTTTGCTGCGATCCAATGAGAGTCTCGTGTACTATGCATAAATTGACATAGCTGATTTCTTGCATAGGAAATATTAGGAAGTGTAATGGTGCAATACTGCAATGCACCCACCACACGCCTGTATTCAGTAGGATCCAATAAAAGTGTGCCATTTTCAGAAGAGAGTTTCATTCTTGAAGTTGAAGGACAGGCCAGAGGTTTAGCACCAATCATTTTTGTGCTATCAAGTAAATCCAAGATATATTTAGCCTATCTGAAATGAAGGCCCTCACCGTTTCTTTGTGCTTCAATACCAAGGAAGTAACTTAGTTGTCCAATATCTCTGAGATGAAATTTATCCTTCAAGCTGTCAATGAAAGAATGAATGGCAGAAGGGCTGGACCCAATGACTAAGATGTCATCTACGTAGACCAACACAAAAATTTTTAATGTGTTAGTACAAAATGTAAACAAAGAATAATCAACTTTGGATTCCTCAAAACCAAGCTCTAATAATTGCTGAGATAGCCTTCGAAACCAAGCTCTCGGAGCTTGTTTGAGGCCGTAGATAGATTTATGAAGACGACACACTAGATCAGGTTGACTCTCATCAACAAATCCTTGAGGTTGTTCCATATAAACCTCTTCATCAAGGATGCCATGTAAGAATGCATTCGAGACATCTAATTGTCGGATCTGCCAACTGAATGTTACTGCAAGTGATAAAACCAATCTGACCATAGTTGGTTTAACTACTAGAGAGAAAGTGTCAAAGTAGTCGATTCCAGATTTTTGATCAAAGCCCTTTGCCACAAGTCTGGCTTTGTAGCGTTCAATGCTACCATCAGGGTGTTGTTTAATTTTGAATACCCATTTATTCCTCACAACATGTTTACCATTTGGTTGTGGACAGAGAGACCACATTCCATTCTCCATCAAAGCATCAAATTCACTTCCCATAGCATGTCTCCACTCAGGTTTTGCTACTGCTTGCATATAGCAAGTTGGCTCAGATTCTATGAGGACATTAGTGAAATAATAGAAAGGATGACGAGTGGCACAAAACATTTTAATCCAAGATATTCTTTAGGTTTTGAATTTCCTGTTTTAGAACGTGTTATGATAACTCTGTCAGGTTGTGGAGATAGAAGAGTGAGACTTGTTTGATGTAGAGATGAAGTTGTGTCTAGGTGGGAAGCTGAAGGATTTTTAGGTGAGATGGTATCATGGTCAGAAGAGGAAGGTAAAGCATGATTATTGTCTTGATCATGAGGAGAGTCAGGGGCTATAATATTTGTAGAAACAGGAACAATTGAACTAGAAGTGGAATTGGTATTTAAATATACTGAAAGTGCAGGGGATATGGGAAACAAACCTGTCGACATCTTTTTGTCATTTTCTGGTGAAATTTGGTTGTTATCCTTTGCTGGAAAGGAGTCCTCATCAAATATTACATGCCTTGAGATGTAGACCCTAGCGGTGTCCAAATCTAAACATCTATAACCTTTTTGTTGACCAGCATACCCGAGGAAGAGGCATTGTTTGCTTCGAAAGGATAATTTGTTATCTTCATAAGGTCGTAAGTATGGATAGCAAGAACATCCAAAGGTCCTAAGGGAACTTTATGATGGTAGCTTTTTATGGAGCATGAAGTAAGGAGACAGATTGTGGAGGACTTTTCTAGGCAGGCGATTTATGAGAAAGACTGCTGTAAGAAAGGCATCAGTCCAATATTTAGTTGGTAGATGTGCTATGGCTAATAAAGTTAAACCAGTTTCTTGTATATGTCGATGTTTTCTTTCAGCAATGTCATTTTACTGTGAAGTATAAGGGCAAGTTAATCTATGATATATCCCATGTTTTGCTAAAAAAGATTTAAAATTGTTGGAAAGATATTCTCCTCGATTATCTGACTGTAGTTGCTGAATTTTAGAAGAAAATAACTTTTCCGCAAGAGCTTTGTATTCTTGAAAAATAAAAAATACATCAGATTTAAATATCATGGGATACATCCATGTGAATCTACTAAAATCATCGACAAAAAGAACATAATAGCGATAGCCACCAACAAACTTTACTGGAGAGACCCATATATCAGTGTGAACTAGCTGCAAATGCTTTGTAGATTGACGGGTGGAATCAGTAAATGGGAGTTTTGTAGCTTTTCCTAATTGACAAGAGCTATAGAAACTCAACTGTTTAGAAGGTTTAGAAAAAGACAAGTGAGGGCACAAATGATCTAAGGTGGACTTGGCAGTAGGGGTGTGCATTCGGACTAGATTTTTTTCTGGTCCGGTCCAGAAATTCGGATCCAGGTGAATCCGGGCAGTTATCTGCCTGGATTACACCTGGGCGGTTGTTATAAACCCGGATCCGGTTTTATAACCCGGTAATCCGTAACCGGGTTATACATCCACTTTTTTTTTTTTTTTTTTACCAAAAATGTCACTCTCTCGGCTCTCCACCTGCGATTCCAAGCTACCCTCTCGGTTGGATCTCCACCCTCGAGGTTCTGAATCAGCTAGTTGGAGCTTTTTGAGAATAGGACTTCCGGTGAGTGGCTAGATGAGACATCACTGACGTCATTCCTGTGTGGGCTCTGCAGTGAAGTGTTCGGCGGCTTGGCGTCCTTCATTATCGCCAGTGGAGATGACGACGGTTGAGGTCGGATGGAGGTGGTGTCCACGAGGGGACCTGGGGTTGAGGAGAAGGGTTTGGAGTAGGACTCTTCTGAGTATCTGGGAAGACGAATCGGTTAAGGTCGGACGGAGGACCACAAGTGACGCTGAGTTGATTGGGGCGGGTGGCAAAAGGATCAGAACCGTAAATTCCATAATCGGCATTGTTCTGCCATGCTTCGTACCCGGAGGGCAGATTGGAACTATCCGTTGAATCCCCACCCCCCATTAAGATGTCCATCCACTCGTCGGAGTCGAACTCACCACCCGCAGTGCTGCACCACCTCCAAAATCCGCAAAACTAAACCAGGTCAATTGATGCTCCAAGTTGGGAAACTGAAACCCTGGCTCGACAGAATATGGTCCTCTGCTGACGTGAAACTGGTTGGTGAGCATTTGTCCATGGATTCAGGGAGAGAGGATTGACGCCCAAAAAATAAAAAAAAAAACTGGATATCCGGATTGAATCCGGTTATCCACCCAGATTGAGTCCAGATTCAATCTGGGTAGATAACCGCCAGGATTTGAAAATCCGGATCCAGATCTGGATGCACACCCCTACTTGGTAGGATGCCCCAGACGATTGTGCCAGTGGTCCAACGAAGTTTTTATTCCTAGCTTGGCAGTGAGGAAACGTAATTTATTTGAGGAGCTCTTGTGACCAACAAGTGGATAAAGACCATTTTCAACCTTTCCTTGAAGCAAGATGCAACCCGTATGGCTGTCCTTTACAAAAAAATCAGTACCAGTCAGTACAAAATAACAATCATTGTCTAAACACAATTGATTAATAGATAAGAGATTTGCGGAAGCATTGGGACAATGAAGGACATTTTTAAGGTTAAAAGAGGCATTGTCAAAGGTTAGAGTAGAATTTCCAGTATGTTTGACAAATAAACCTGAGCCATTGCCAACTTGGACAGTATCAGCACCCTCGTAAGACTCTTGGTTGGTTAAATTTGCTGCATTGGCAGTGATATGAGTGTTTGCTCCACTATCCGCATACCAGACATGTTGATCATAAGAATTGTTGGTTTCAGCAGCCATGGCAGCAAGATTAGCAGGTGGCAATCATTCCTAAAAAGAGAAGTCAAACAGATGAAAACAGTCAAGGGCAGTATGGCCTCTCTTACCACAAATCTGACAGGTTGGCTTGTCATTGGCAGGTTGATTGGAACAAGTGGTAGGATTGCCTTTATTTTGATTATAAGAGGATTGTTGTAGTGATGATCTTAGAGGCGTTTGCATCTTTGGCTTCCTGGGAAAGTTTGATGCTTTCCCTTTTTGGTGTGCTGCAAAAGCATAGTGCTGATCAGTGGCAGGGTTGGCTTGGGCATCAATGAGAGTTTCGAAACTCAAGAACTCAGTTTGGAAGTCATCGAAAGAGAGGTCTTTATCACGGCTTGCAAAATTGAAAGAAGTGATAAAAGGGTTTAAGGTTGGTTGAAGTCCTCCCAATAAAAAGCTAATGAGATCCTGATCATCAGTAGCTTTTCCTGCAACTGCTAATTGATCAACCAAGCCCTTTGCTCCCTCCATAAAATCACTACAAGACCGATGGCCTTGAGTAATGATCTGAAGTTGTCTCTTTAATAGAGCAATCCTAGACCGTGAAGTTGATGAAAACCGAGTGTGAAGAGCATCCCACACTTGTCGAGAAGTTTTCATACCATAAACAGTAGAGACTAGCTTCTCTGTAATAGAAGCAAGCAACCAGCTCAAGACACAGGTGTCTTTCTTTGACCACGCTGTGTAGGCTGGATTAGGTGTTCCATCAGAAAGAGTTTGTAGTGGAGGAGAGACAGCTCCATCTACAAGATCAGCAAGATCATGACTCCTGAGGAAAACCTTGAATTGGACGCTCCAAGGCAGGTAGTTGGGGCCAACCAATTTTTGAGAAACAGGTTGGGAATTGGCCTGAACAGTAGGGTGGGGAAGAAGGGTATGGTCATTGGAGGGAGTAGAATTTGAGGCCATTGTTGAAGAAGTATGTTGGGGAAAGCGGAAGCGTATTAGCAGGATCAAGCCTTTGCCCTTTTACCAGCTGATACCATGTAAGAATTATAAATGGAGGAAGTAAAACAGAGAAGAGATATTATGAACTGATTGGCTTACTTTTCAGTTTGCATTCAATCGTAATATATAGAAGATTACATACAACAAACTGGAGAATTTTAAGGAATACAATCAGATTATGGTTTAACAGAATGAGAAGAATGTGCAGATGGTTCAGGTGTTGCAACATAATCATAGCCAGCTGCATATTTGCTGAACTATCTTGATTCTTGTAATTGATCACCTGATTCTCGCAACTGATCATTGACTAAGTCAGTGCATACTCTAACACTAGGTAGGTCGATTCGGTTTCTTGCCATCCATAACATAACTGGGTCGGAAAAGAGTTGTGCTACATACAAGTAAAGTTGTATATTAATCTGCGTACTAATATTGATTCCTTTATATTTAAAATTTAAATTAACACTATTTTCAATAAAATCTACTTTTTGACTAACCACATTGGATTGGTGTACATATTAGTGTATAATTATACTTACAACTAGATTTTTCCATCGAAAAATCCCGACTTGGATGAGTAGTCTACTCGTACGTACAAAACATTTTCTCATTTGTTTGCATATATACGTATATATAAACTTTTCACTTCACGTATGTAAATAGAACTCACGGTATCATTAATGTTCCCTAAATGTATAAAATTACAAACGAAAAACAAAAAGAAAATATAGGCAATCCAGAAAATGAAAATTAAGAACTGAACAATGAAAAAAAAAAACTTAAAACAATAATGGTCGACACGTGCATAGCATCTAGAACATTTTGTCTGTATTTGAACCGGAAAATAAAAAACAATAAACTTAAAACAATAATGGTCGACAGGTGCACAGCATGTGGGCTTCACCATACTTCATATAGAGCTCCATATTATCCAGAAAGATATTTAATGCATTGAGGTCTATATATTGTGTCTCTGTTTTAATTGCAAAAGAAAAAAGAATTGGTCATAAAATTTCAAAATATCTCAATCCCCCACCAACCAAGGTGTGTAGCTGATAATTGATTAAGTTGGAGTCGATTTATTTTATACCAACTCCGACATTGGAGTTCGAATCCAATTCCAATTTACATAACTTTCCATCTGACTTCGACTTTGATTTATGAGATCCGAGTTGAGGTTGGTCGGATTTAAGTTCCTTTTTTTTTTTAATTTTCAGATTTCGCAAAATATTAAAAAAGATTTTAGATATTAAAAAACAAAAAATATAACTAAAGATTGCGAATGGATATTGGACATTTGCTCGCATTACTTATCATAATTTTCTTAAAACAACAGCGAAAGTGATGGGCCTCATTTCTTCTTCGGCCACTTCTTCATCCACTATTCTTCCGTAAATCTCAAACAGATCGTCCAAAATCCTCTCTCCGAAATGGTGGCAAATCATTGATTCTTGGGTGGCTCTTACTGTCATGGCCACATCCCTTCCATAGCTCAGACAATCCTTGTCGTCCCTGAACTCTGTTTCAGACATCTCAACTCGGTCGACACCCAAAGAACCTTCCTTCTTCACCATTTCATCTTCTACTCTATTCTCCATGATTACAGTTTCATAGCTGTGACCATCATTGACATATCTCTCGATTTCAAACATCTCAAATCGTTCAACCGCAAAAGAACCTTCCTTTCTCACTTCATCTTCTATTTCATCCTTTGATGGTGCGTAGAAATGTAAATGGTAATCGAGCTTCTCCTTCTCAACTTCTCCCTTCAAATTTAGAGCCAAAAAAGCGAAACATCATCACACTTTTATATATATGTGATCTATGAAGGAGTTTTATCTTCATGAACGTAGTTTTTAATTAAATTGACGTTACCTTTGAGGCCAACTCTGCCAAGGACCGGGAAAGAAGTTCCCAGAAGAAAGAGTTGCCTCTGTCAACATGATCTTGACCTCCCCTACCCAGCAGGATCAGCACCATTCGTCCTCCAACAACAACTTCCTCAGACCGTGAGCAAAGGAAAGCATTGAAATCTTCCTGAAATTGCTTGAAATATGCCCGAGACACCTGTGGAGGGCTGGATTTGGATATGTAAATATTGCCTTGGTTTATTGACTTGCCCTGTTCATCGAAAAGACCTGGGGGAACCTGCATGAATTTTCTAGTTGATAAACATGATAAAACGGCGGAAAAGGCAAAATAGATATTAAACAAGTAGTCTCACCCTGGAGAGCCAGTGCAAACTGTAGGATGAATGGACAAAATGCAAGCAATTGTTGGGGAAAAGTCTTCCATAAAATGAGCCTGCATAGGCTCCTATGAAAATAGGACTCCCACAGCCAGTTCTCTCTTTTCTAAACTCCCTATAGAAAGAATTCCAGCAAGGCCTTGAAGATTGAGTTGAAGTCATTTGTCGGAAGATCGTTAAGGTAGACTCGAAACTCCAGTGGTGCTGGATTCAAGTTGTTGCGGCTCGACCCTTCAACAGTTTCAACAATGTCTCTGATAATGCTTAAGGAGTTGGGTCCAGAACCGCAACCCAAATCAGCTATGCCTACGCTCTTTGGAGTGGTTGTTTGAAAAAGTTGCTGCACTGTTGATGTGGTTATGTGCTTCACCACATCGGAGGTCTTCTTCTGTATTCAAAGAAAAGAAAATAAGGAAACCGATGGACAGTGGTGGTAGAGATTAAAAGAATGAACGTGAAAGAGAGGGGAAGACCTGGAGGGAGGAGTTTTTGGCATAGCTGAAGACCCCAATTCCTTCATTCATGTGGAAGACTTTCTCCACATCCATTTGCATCGGTCAGGATTTGCCTCTTATCTCTCTGGATTGAACTTGGTGGCGTATTGGTCTCTCTTCCTTTTGAAGCTAACTGTGATGATGTATCTCTTTTCTAGCTCTCCCCTAATTATTGTCTGCCATTCCTTGATGCTTCCTTGGAGGTCAGTGTTTGATGCCCAGAAGCACAAGCGACATGGAGTACTGAGGTGTAAACTGTACTCTATAAGTCTTAGACTCGTGACTCTTTTCAAAAGATAAAAAAATAAAAGAAAAAAAAATAGTGTAAGTTGTACTCAATTATCTTTTTGGACGATTATACACCTACCATCCTCTTACTATCCTTTTACTATCTTCTTACCATCCTTTTACTATCATAATATATTTAAAATTTTTATTTTTTAATTATTTTCTTTTAAATTTCTATTTTTATTTATTATTATTTTTTTCACATTCTCAATCATTAAAAAAAATTTAAAAAATATATAACTTCACAAAATTTAACTTTTTAATAAACTATTAAATAAATAAGAAAATTTTAAAAATTTAAAAAAATACTAATAAAAGAGTAATAGGAGATAATAAACCTATCATTATTCAAAAAGAAAATATTGCAATTTTTGAGCGAGGTAGATTACAGGGATAAGCCCATCGAAAAATGATACCACGTAATATATTTTACAACATGTTTTAGAATTATGTTTTAAAACGACAATATTATTATTATAAAAATATTCGTAATTTAAAACATAATTATATAAATTACAGTAAAAATATGTGTTTAGTAAATCATTTTTCAACCCATTCAGGCCTATTCTTTTTCTTTTACTAGCTTTTCCAAGCTTTTACTTCTTCCCTGTCATGCGTTCAGTAATTGTGTTGTCGGCTGTTATTAAAAACACAAAAGAATTATTTTGGTCCCCTGAGTCAACGCTACCAATATGTGATACGATTCATGAATTTAGCGCAAAAAAGACATAAAATTAGTGAGTTTTGATTTGGGTCAAAATGAATTAATTCGTTAAGACAATTTTAATAAACAGGTCAACGCACAACAACTCGTTTACATTTTATTTTAAAATTATAATTTTCTTATTGCTGAGTGATAATATTAATATTTCTTAGTATACTTATACTTTTATTGTTGTAATTGTAGTTCTGGACCTATATTCATATTTTTAATTGTAGGGTTTCTAATAGTTTATTATAGGTTAAAATTTGAAAAATATTGATATTTTCTTGTTAGTAAGTAGGTTTATTATTATTTTTAAATATTATGGCTATTAATAAATATATATTTTAATTTTTATGTGAAATTATGTTAATCAGGTCAAATGAGTTATGAGTATTAGTTTAACCCATTTACATGATACATGTTGAAATGAGTAGTGCCGCATTAATCTATTTTTAATTAATTAGTGTTAAAATAGATGACATGAACCATTATTTAACTTATATATATCGGGTTGAGGTTTGACATGTTTAATTTATCGAGCTGGATTCAAATTAACCTAGCTATATATATAATCAAATGCCTATGATTTGATGCAACACAAATGCGATCTGTAAATACGAATTGCCACTCCCCTACAATCTATATGAAGCTAGATTCGGGTTGTTCCAGTGATCTGACAAGTAGACGAGAGGCACCGGTACTTGATTTTTTAGATGTAGATATTCAAATTGCAGCCAACCCTACACTGGCCCCATGTCTCGATATAGTGGCTTGTCATCACTTGGTATTGCCAGCGATCGTTGCTTTCTGTCTCTAGTTACCCATTATATTTCTGCTTTCATTCAATGAGAACACAAAGGTAGTGGAAGTAAAGTTCTACAAAATGTAACAATCAATAATCAATTGCAATATCTTTCAACAAGTTGTGGTTTAATGCTACAATCAAGCGATCTACCAGTTGGATAAAATCAAATCATTTTTTACGGTCCCTCGTTGGCTTAGTAACGTGGATTGGGATCTATGAATATTCATTGCTTATTTCTTTTTTATTTTATCCACTCCCTCCATGTAGTCTCGGTATAAAGATATTGATCAATCTTCATTCTCAATTTGTTAGGACTTGTTTATTAAATTTGATCTAATATGTTGATGTTGTGTTTCGCTACTTGAGCAACTCCACAGGGGCCCAACTTGCATCTGTAACTATGGGGAGATGAGAGCTTTGTGGTGATGAGGGACATCTCCAATACTAAAGTCAGTATATGGTCCTCTGTATGGGAATGGTAGGAGCTTAAGTGTAAAAAAAGCTTCTAGAGTACTCCCCTTGTTAAGGAAAGAGATATACATACCTGGTTGGGGCGATCCCTGGAAATGAGATCATGAAGGTGTCGCTCCGTGCTCGGGTCGTGTCTCCCTGCTAGCTTCCTGCTCTGTAACAGACTTGCTAGACTCGATCGTGACGACCACTGACAACCCAGGAGGCACATTGTGTTGAGCCCACCCCTGGACTTCATTAAATGCAGCATGGCTCCTCATTGTGGCGTGCCTGTCTCTGCCTTTCATTATATGCAGCGTGGCCTTGGTCAAGTGTACCCACTCTTTAGGTCTGTCTAGCTACCAAGCTTAAAGATTGTCTTTGACCTTGCACGCTAGGGTTGTCAGCCAGTAGTAGTGTCAGACAATCTGCTTTCCAACACTTGATTAGCACGTGTTGTTTAACCATTCATTCTCTCGGGCTTCTTGGGTTGACCTGGCCCAGTACATCTTATCTTCTCAGGCCATTAGGTCTGTTCAAGCCACGTGGGCCGGGTTTGTATGGCTTGGCCTAATCCTGGGAATGACTCCCCTCGCATAATATATATAGTACCCTTTACTTTTGTTAGTTGTTACAATATTCATAATATCTTTAATATCTTATACTCTAATTGTTTTTTTTATTTCATCGTTTAAAACTATAATTTTGTTTGGTTTTATCTGATCTGTGTTTAATCAGAGTCCATAACTGACTTCAACTTCAAGGAGCTCAGGCTTTTCTAAATTTTGACATCATTAGATCAGTACGTGAATTAATTACCACTCACAAAGGTTAGGTTGATGAGAATATCATATAAATTTAATTATTTGTATTATATTCTTAACATTTATATTCGTGTGTGAGCTAGCCACACTCTCCTTTAATAAGTAAGCCTAATATGTATAATATATAATTAAATAGAGTGTAATGTAGAATCAAAATTCAAATTCAGAAAACCTGTTCTAACATAGTGTGAAATCACCAATACTTATTTCAAACAGTGAAACTTTTGAAAAGACGCAGATTTAATTATAAAGAGAAATCCTAGAAAACATATATCTTAGCACTTACTAAGGCATCTGCTGGCTTTGGCATTAACACAAGATCAGCTTGTACTTTTCTTCATGTTCAGGTTCTAGTACTTACCAATCATTATGCAAACACACTGTTTCATCTGAAATTCATGACAGCTAAAAAAAAGTCAAAAGATATATCTATATATCTATTTCTATATCTAATAGCCAAGTTAATTTCTTTTTGCTGATGTGGCATCGAATCCGTGCAAGTTCTCCCCACAATTGTTTTGTTTTGTTTTGTTTTTTTTTTTGGTTTCCACGCTTTCTCATGCAAAAGTTCAATTCGAAAAGTGGAGGAATGTGAGGAGGGGCCACTCGATTTTTTATGATCTGGGTGCCTATGTAATTTTTTATGGTTGTTCATTGGCAAGGATTCTCGAATGAAGATGAATATAGCAGTGAATGCTTTTCAGTTTTGTATAACAAAGTATAAATCAAGGTGTAGTATGTTAGATTTGCAATGACATTGAGAATTGATCATCATGTTAAGTCATGTTTTTCATTGATTGTAGGTAAGTGAGCACAACTTATTTGATCAAATGTCTCAGTGTTGTGTTTGCACACAACGAGAAACTTACGGTTGATCTATTTCCTGATCTTTTGTAGGTGAATGCAAGTTTCTTATATATTGTTGAGGATAAGTCCTGTTTGTTATTTTGCAGATTTTTTCAGATTTAATATCCACATGCATTTTTTTTAATTAACCACAAAATACTCGATCTGCTTTTGTGATAGCGTGTACACGTGATCGAACACAGATCAATACGACATTTTCAACTCCGAGAAAAATCTGCAATGAAGATAGCTCCAAAAAGAAGCATCACAAAATGATATTAATGCATGTTGGAGATCAAGCAAACCAAAGGTTCACACAATTGTCACTGATCCCAGTTTAGGCTTTACAATGAAGACAAGAACTTTAGGGTAGTACCCCTAAATAAGAAAATATGCATGGCCTGCAATACAAGAAAAATGAGCATTTATGATGAATTATGTGACAAAAACAACTATTTACAGCGAGAATGTACTTAATTTAACAGGAAATAATTATTTTGATAGGAAATATCTGGTAACAAATATATTTTTTTAATTTCTTTAATTTTCTTAATTATGTTTTTTGTAGTAAAGGTCCCAAGGAACATGAATGCATGTTGGTGTATATAGAATTATGCATTGTTTTATTAGGTAGTTTCAGTGTATATGTTTTTGCCTAATTAGCCAAGCCAAGAAAAGGAAAAAAAGAAACAAAAAACAACCAAAAAAAAAAAAAAAAAGGAAAAAGAACTTGAGAGCAACGTGTTATGTTGTCACTAATTTTGATCAGACACATACTCCACGTCTAATTTTCAGATAAATAATTTTAGTACACGAAAAGATAAAAACATTAATTATCCAATTAAGTAATTTATTGCCATGGAGGGAAAAGTAGAAACACAATATCATATAACAGCTTGTTGTTAATAGAATCATCTGTGCTTAGGTGAGTATGACTACTCTTATTAAAGCACTACATAAATATTTTGATCATCATTTTTTTGTCACAGAAATGATTAAATTGGTAATCTCTAGTATGTTCTCTTGAGAAATGTGCTCAGAAAGCATTTCTGTGAGCCTGCAGAAAACCTCCTCAATGATGCCATCTCCAAAGTGACTAACTAGCAAAGGTTCTGCAACAGCTCTTATGGAATTTGCAGCAATTTTGGATACATCAGAGTGGTTGTATTCCTTGTAGTAAATGCTCCTGCTGATTTCAGAAAACTCCAGTCTATCAATGGAGAAAGATCCTTCTTCCAAAATCTCGGATTGCACTTCGGATAGAGATGGAGTGTAGTGAGGGATGTTGAAAGAATCCAGTTTCTCTTCTTTTATGAGTCCCTATATATGTATAAATGATTAATATGCCAACAAATATTAAGAATGGGCTCGCATAATTTACAATAAATGGTGCTGGTTACCTTGGAGACCATGTTATTTAGTGCCAGGGCCAAAACCTCCCACATGGAATTAGAACTTTTTTCTTTAGTTGGATCTTCACTTTTTCTCCCTATAAACGTTAAAACCATTCGTCCTCCTGTTACCATTTCTTCAGCACGACACTTTAAAAATGTAGAGAAATCTCTTTGAAATTGTGAATGGTAAGCCTTCAACACATTTGGTGGGCTTGTGCTTGCGATGTAAATGTTCCTTTTGTTATTCTCTATCTGCTCAGGAACCTAAAGAACAGTAACATTACTCACACACACACATATATATATTAATTTATTTCATAATATATGCAACCAAAATTCTGAGACAACAGGTTGCGTCTGATGATTCAAAGCATGAACAATAGAAGCAATAGGACAAGATCAGGCAAATGGGTAGCTAGGGACCAAGCATAAGTACTACCAAACAAAGCAAGATAGCTCAATGGAAGTTGCTAGGCATTACAATATCAGGATTCAAAGCAATCCAGTGCATGCAGAATTGCAGCAACCTGCCGCAATTTGCAATGGTTGTAACGTACAACTATAAATGTTGCAGAGAGTACCCAGAATACAGACCAAGCAGATAGTACAGTAGCAAAGAAAAAAAAAAAGAAAACAAGGATTACTACATAGTTGGCTGTACAAATTTAAGCCCCAGGTCCAATAAACGTTTGCTATTTCTATGCATGCTTCCCACATTATTGGGGAAGTACTAAATGTCATAATATCATATCATGACCTCGTATCATGTTATTATTGAACCGTGATTATTGATAATAGCTATACTTTTTGTTTATAGGGTTAAGAACATAAAATAAATAATTAAATCAACATTTTTCTATCGGTTTAAACTTTTGGGACAAGTGGTGATTTCATATAGTATCAGAGCGTAGTGGTCTTGAGTTTGAAATTAACCTTGAATCTACACTCTACTCCATTTAATGAAATATTCCATTAGAACAAGTGAAGACTATAAGAGTTACATATAGAAAGAGTTACCTGAGATAACCAATGAAGACTATAAGAAGAATGAAGGAAATGAAGACTCTTTCTCATAAAAAGCCTGCCATAAAAAGAACCGGGAACTCCTGAGAAGAAATATGGACCAACGTCTTTAGCTTCGAGTTGACTGCTCAAATTTTTCTGGAAGCTTGGTAGAGACTTGAAAATAGTATTAAAGTCATTCCCTGGAAGGTCATTTAAAAGCACTTGAATTTCAAGAGATTGATGGCCTGATTCTTGGCGAAGCTTCTCCACTATCTTAATAAGTTCAGAAACGACGAACAAAGAATTGTGTCCAGAAGAACAACCCAAATCGGCGATGACTAGGCTACTTGGCGAGGTGCTGCTGTAGAGATTGGTCATAGCCTCCTCTATAATGGGCATGGTCATAGATATCACTTTTTTCTGTTCAGTGTCCAAACAAATTAATTAAGAATCTAAATGACTTCTTCATATATATATGCTTAGTTTACATAATATTGAACATAGGTTGTGAACATAGCTTTTATCAATTGATCTTTGGATGTTAAAATGCAGAAAATCTAGCAAATATTGCAATTTATTGATATATATATATATATATATATATATATATATATATATATATATATATATATATAGAGTAGGTACGTAAAGATGACCCTAAATTGCCTGTATGGATTGTTTAAAATAGCGATATATAATCCTTGTATATTTAGTATTTTCCTTAGCTCGGAAATGGTAATATAAAAATCGTTTACTACTCAATTTATAATTAGCTAATATAAAAGTAGCTTGATCAATTTAATTAACACATGCATGGTTACAACTTTCAATTTAAAATAAAATTGTAAAAGACTGGTAAATTTATCATTTTCCATATATAGAAGATCTTCTAGTGGAATTAATAATGGGTACTATCAATTAATAATAGTGATGCGTGCATGGCACATGATCTAGATCCGTCATCGAAAAGTTAGACACGCATCCACCTACAAAATCATGAAAAGGAATATGCAAAATATGTAGATATATTTAAGCCTCTAATTCACGACCTCAACCTCAAACTCCGAGAGATATATACCATCGACATTAACTCTTGAGTTTTCAGGGCAAAGATATTGTTCTAAGACGTGCGCGGCCAACTTCATGATCAATTGCATTAATTCCATGCACACGAAATATTGCAGAATGAGTGATGGTATCTATGGGATCATACGGGAATTAGTGAAAGCGGTCAACGTACGTATGTGAGTACGGGAACGAATGTCTTCGACCTCAGTGTAAAATGGCATGGATGCATGCAGTGATTATAATTAATTTTGAGAAAAAAAATCTATTTATCAACTATTTTCTCACCATTCTCTGATCGTTTCATGATATGGTATTAGATGATAGTTCTATAATTGAAATATAATAAATAGTCTCCAATCATCTAATACAAGATCACGCGATGATGAGAATTAAAATAAAGAATAACATTACTCTTTAAAAGTACAGTAACCTATTATTATAAATTCAGGTAAACAAACTACGAAACATTTTTTCATTTTTTTTTTTTGCATAATAAGTAATGATGACCTGTAAGTGGGAGTTGTTTGAGTAACTGGTTTCTCCCGTTCCTGCATTCATGTGGAGCACTCCACCAACTTCCATCTCTCTCAATCTCGATCTCTTTTGCTAGCTGCAGCTACCCGTGCGTACGTACGTTAATTTACAGCGTCGTTGCTGGTGTGTGAGCGAGCTTGTGTTGATTTCTATGAAGAAGCCAGCTAGCTAGCTATATACTCATGTCCTAAAATGATTAACTCAAAAACATATTATTTAAAAAAAAAAAAAGAAAAGGCCAGGGCGGAGGTTAATTAGAATTATTCGGGAGGCCAATTAATTAGCTAGAATCGTTCTCAGGCCAAGCACCACATAATTAATTTTCCCTGCCCATTAGAATCGTACGTTCCAGCTGGTTGGTCTGTGTTTATTGTTTAGAAATGATGCCCAAGTCTTATGCATTCCTTTGGAAAAATATGGATAAATCTAAAATTCATGTTAAAAAATTCTTTTTTTAATAGTAGATTATACATTTTTTTCAAAAAAAAAACATGAAATTTACATATGACTCGAATACTGTATTTAACATTATTTTTTTTTTTTTAGTAATAATACTTGATAAAGACTTAGGGTACTTATTATGCAAGCACCGCACACCTTTGAAAAAAGTGGAATCCACCACTAAAAAATTACTTGACACGACATGAACACAACCCGCAAATATGAATTGACACCTCTAGGCAACCACCTTACAAGGCTTATAATCTAAGGGGGCAAAAGCTGGCTTGACATGAGAAGCGGTTAGATTATCCTGAGTAGAAGACACAACGCCAACTACCAGTATGTTCCAACAATGCAACACATTTAGTGCTCAAAACACCATGGTTAATATAACACGTCAAAGCAATGAAGATTAGTAGCCAGTAGCAGCCTCAGGGCTAGAGACCAGCAAGTTAATCATGATCAAGTTGATCATTAGCAAGTAGTAGTGAAAAAAGGAGAATACAAAAGTATTTTTTGAAACAGCGCACTATCTCTTTTGCTTTGCTAGGGTTGGTAACGGCGCACGATCTCTTGGCCCTTCCTCTCTGGAAAGCCCTCCAGTAACCCTGTTGCCGGTGAGATGGCTCCATCTAGGGGTCAGACGAGTGGGGAAGATGGGGGTGTTATGGTTCATTCAGTGGAAGGGGTGTGTGGGTTGGATAGAAGGTCATTTGCGGATGCCTTGAAGTGTCCCCTGCCCCAGCCAAAGTTTCGATTGCCGCTGCGTAAACTGGAGTTGATTCAAGTTGAGTTGGGTTTTGTTTTCACGGATGCGGAAATGGAGAGGGTTGCGGATGATTTGAAATTTGCTCTGGTCTTGAAGTTTGCATTGAGCTAGCCATCGATTGATGTTTTGAGGTTGAAAATCATCAAAACTTGGGGTTTCTCAAAGGTCCATATGGTGAGATTTATGGACGGTCATCATGTCTTGTTGCATCTGGCCAACGAGAAGGACTATCTCCATGCGTGGGCAAGGGAAGGGAGAGTTGTGGCGGGCTGCTCCTTTCGGCTTTTCAATTGGATGGTGGATTTCGACACTGCTAAAGAGCCTTCTGTGGTGCCTCAATGGTTGTTCCTACCGGGTCTTCCTCTCTATCTCTACCGGGTGGAATGCCTCCAAAGTTTTGCTTTTAGATTCAGGAGGTATTTGGGCACGGACAACACTACCCTTTATCATACAAGGGCCATGGGGGCTCGGCTCTGCATTGAGGTTGATTTAAAGGATAAGCGGTAAAGGGGTTTCCCTTGGTGGTCGGTCAGCACCGTTGTTGGCAGGAGGTCGTATATGAGAAGCTGGGCCTTTATTGCAAGAAGTGTTTTTGGCAAGGTCACATAGAAGTGGTATGTCGTGCAGGGGAGAGAGGGAACCGAAAGGGCTTCAGGGGTGAGCGTGTGGCAATGAAAAAGGGGGAGGACAAGGCTTGGAAGGAGGTTCGGAGAAAAATGGTTTTGATTGAGGGTAGCGAATAACCAATTGTGGGGCAGTTGATCCAGTGTGTCCTGATGTGGTGGGGTCAGATGGAGGTGTGGGCTGTGACAAAGGCAAACAGAAACTGGTTGTGGACATTGATGTTCCCTCTAGTGCTATAGATAAATGCAGAGAGGCATTGAGGGGCTGTGATGGGCAATTTGTAGTGACTGAGATTGAAGAGGGGTGAGATTGAAGAGGGGGAGGTGCGGTAACCTGATTGGAGTGTAGATGTGATTGGTGCTATAGAATGTCCTGTCTTGACCGAAGTTACATCGGTAGAGGGTGATAGAGGACAGTTGGTGTGTGTTGAACCTGTGGTTTCGACCCCTTCAAATGTTAGTGAGGAATGTGGACAGGCTTCAGGGGATTGTGAATGGAGGATTGGGGTGGCTGAGGTAGAAGATATGGTGGTGGGGGAACCTGGTTCTAACAGGCTAGTGGTCTTGGAGGAGCAGTCTGTGGATGGATCGGCAATGAGTCCTACTATTGCAGTGTTGGGGCAGATCGTGATGGAGAGGAGGAAAACGGCCTCGGTAATAATAGATTCGAGGTCCTGTCGGATGGCAATGAAAATGCAGAATTGGATAAGGGCAAAGTTTTTTATATCCTGGTTCTTGCTTGGTTGCACAGGAGTCAAAAAGAAAAAGAAGGTATGGTCCAAAAGTCCAATAGGGCGAAGGTCCTTCCCCAAAAATTAAATTTATGATTGATAACTTGTTAGTTTGGAATGTCCGTGGACTAGGGACGTCCAAACGGAGGCTAAGGAAGTAGTGCGCAAATATTGTTTTCAATTCTGGCTATTTTTGAACTTTTCCAGGCTGTAAATAAGTTGCAGAGATGGGCACCAGGCCTTGAGTTTCCATTCTATTATTCTAATGCTGATTTGGGAGGGAAGGTTTGGGTTTGTTGGAAGGATGGGTTTGAAATGGAGGTTGTTGGTGTTTCGAATCAGAGTGTCACGGCCATGTTTTTTGATTCGAATGGGCCCATCCTTGTTTCTTTCGTTTATGCAAAGTGCGCTTAGTTGGATAGAAGGGAGCTATGGAGTCATCTTTGTGGCATGTCTTGTGTAGGAGTCACTTGGATAGTGATGCGCGATTTTAATATCATTTGCTCAAATAATAAAAGGTGGGGGGGTTAACCCAAGATTGAGATCCTCTATGGAGGAGTTTAATAATTGTATCCATTCTCGTGGTTTAATAGATTGGAGAATGGAGGGGAAGCAACTTTCTTGGTGCAATGGACAACATGGATGGTCTCGGAGCTGGACTAAGCTTGATAGGGTGCTTGCTATTAATAATTTCGTTTCCAAGTTTGGAGGAGCTGCAACTCAACTCTTAAATAGGAGAACTTCAAATCATTCACCAATAGTCTTCTAGCTGGCCAAGGAATTCAAGAGATACGTCCCGGCACATTTTTGGTTCCAGAACATGTGGACAGCTCATGATGATTTTCTCTATACGATGTCGAGGTCCTGGGATGAGAGTATCAAAGCTGGGAGTGGCTTTCTTATTCTTGCGAGAAAATTGAAAAGATTAGAGATAGCTATTCGGATTTGGAATAAGGAGATTTTTGGGCGAGTAGATGGGCATATTCGTGTTCTTGAGGAGAGAGTAGAGGCTTTAGTGGACTCGCTGCAACATGAGTTCTCTTCTTCAGTGGATGCGGATCTGGTCTCTACTAAATTTGAGCTTGATCTATGGATAAAAAGGGAGGAGATGAGGTTGGCGTAGCAGGCAAAGAAAAAGTGGCTCAACGAAGGGGATCAGAATTCGAAGTTCTTCCACTCGGTTTTTGCCCAACGCCGAAAGCAGGTGTGTGTTAAAATGATGCGATTGGCTAACGGTTCCATTCTTGACTCTCCTGAAAGGGAGCACGAGGGGGCTGTGGCATATTTTGAACAGTTCTTGTGTGATGTGCCGCCAAGAGATGTTTCTATACTCTCCAGTATTATTCGACTGATTGTGAGTGATGTTAAGATCGGTTTTCTCAATGCAGTTCCAGAAGAACAGGAAGTGTATGATATATTCAAATCTATTGAAGTTAACAGCAGCCTTGGACCGGACAGTTTTGGATCTCTTTTTTATTCTTTTTGTTGGAATATTATAAAAAAGGATGTCATGGATGTTGTACATGATTTCTTCCGAGGTACGGTGATTCCTAGATTTTACACCTCGTCATTTATTGTGTTGATTCCTAAAGTTAAAGATCCCTCGTCGTTTGATAAGTTTCGGCCTATTAGCTTGTGTAATGTTGTGTACAAAGTTTTCTCTAAGTTGCTTGTGAATAGATTCTTTTGAGTGATTGAGAGACTTATTTCCCTGGAACGAGGTGCCTTTGTTAAAGGGAGGAGTATTTTCCAGAATATCTCTTTGACGCAGGAAATTATTAAAAGCCTTCACAAAAAAGTGAGGGGAGGGAACGTGATGGTGAAAATTGACATGAGCAAGGCTTATGACAGAGTAGACTGGGATTTCTTGATGGATGTGCTTAGAGCTTTTGGTTTTCCAGAGAATTTTTGCAAGCCGGTTTTTAATTATATTGCCTCTCCGTGGTTCTCAGTGATGATGAATGAGACCTTTGGAGGATTTTTTTTTTAAATCCAAAAGAGGGTTCCATCAGGTTGATCCTTTGTTGCCGTATTTGTTTATTATCATGGAGGAGGTCTTTTCTAGGTTGATCAGATCTAAGGTTGAGGAAGGAAGAATTGGGTTGTATTCTCATCTAATTAATGCCCCGGTGGTTTCACATTTATTATATGCAGATGATGTTGTAGAGTTTGCAAACACTTCGAAAGGTTCAATCCTAGAAATTATGAAGGTTATTGCTGAATATGAGGCTTGGTCTGGACTATGTGTTAACTTTGATAAATCAGCCACTTATTTTTCTAAGCACATAACTCGACGTTGAGTGAGAGGCATTTTGGCTGAAACTGACTTTTCTGATGGCACCTTTCCATTTAGCTACTTGGGTGTACCTATGGTAGATGGACGGTTAAGGGTATCTCATTTTGATCCCTTGGTGGAAAAAGTCTCTAAGAAACTGGCTGGCTGGAAGTTGCGACTACTATTCCAGGGTGGATGTCTAATCTTATTGAGGCATGTATTATCTAGCATGCCTATTCATTTACTTTCTATTTTTCATGTGCCAAAAGCTATTTTGTCCAAGTTGAACAGGTTGTTTTCCTCTTTCTTTTGGGGAGAGACACATGGTAAGGCAAAGAGGAAATGGAGATTGTGAGGAGTTTATGCGCGCCAAGTGAGGAAGGGGGTGTAGGAGTTAAAGACCTGGCTGAGGTTCAAAGTGCTTTCTTTTTGAAGTTTTCTTGGCAGTTTCTTACGCAGAACTCGCTATGGGCAAGATATTTCAGGGCTAAATATGCTAAACACAGAATTGTGGCTGTAGCTGGAAAAGCTGTTTCTGGTTCAATTTTCTAGAAGAAAGTGGCAGAAAAATTCCCGATGATGCTTCATAACTCAAGGTGGAAGGTTCGTCAGGGCAACATCTCTTTTTGGTATAATAAGTTCATGGAATGTGGACCACTATGTCAAATGGTGGAGAGTGTTGATGAACCGAATTTGTGGTTGAAGGATTTGGTGATTAATAATACTTGAGATGTCCAAAAATTGAACCGGTTAATTGGTGAGAACTTGACTAGAGAGGTTGTTAGTTTAGTAGGCAGCTTGCAACAAGCTCAAGACGCTTTGATTTGGTTGCCACGATCAGAATGGGCTGTTTTCCTCCAAGTCGGCATGGGACATCATTCGTGTGAAATTTTAGAAATTTGATTGGTCTTGTTGGATTTGGAACAAGTGGATTCCAAAAAAAGTTGCTATTTGCATCTGGAAAGTAGCTTTTAATTGTCTTCTAGTGGATGATCTAATTAGAAAATGTGGCATCCCTTTGGTATCATGTTGTAACTACTGGCAGGTGGGGCATGTAGAAGACCTGGAACACATGATTAACACGGGATAGTTTGCAATGGAGGTGTGGAAGAGAGTATATGCTGAACTTGGCATTCATTTCACTGCGCTACAAGGGTGGAAGGAAAGAGTTCAAGGGCTGTATAATAGAGCTTCTCGGTACAACCAGTTGGGGATTTTGTATTCAATTACACCTGTTGTGGTTATTTGGCAATTATGGAGGCAGTGCTGCAGGGCTAGAATGGAAGGTGTGTCTAATTCCATTTCTTCGGTTATTGGAAATATTATGTTTTGGCTAACTCATATTGCTAACAATGTGAGTAAAGTAAAGCATTTGTCATGTAGGGATAGAGCCTTGCTGTCTAGGTTGGGTGTAAAAATGATGGAGCCCAAATCTTGTAATGTTCGAATTGTGAAGTGGGTTAGGCCTTTAAGGGGAAGGTTAAAGTTAAATCTTGATGGTAGTAGCTTAGGGAACCCGGGTCCCTGTGGTGGAGGGGGCATTCTTTGTGATTGTAATGGTAAGCTAATTTTTGCTTATTCTATGTCTTTTGGTGTTTGTTCTAATATGAAGTGGAGCTTCGAGTGGTATTGGAAGGCATTATTAGGTAAAAGGAGTTGGGTTTATTCTCTATTGATATTGAATGTGATTCTTTGGTGGTGCTTAATTGGTTATTGGCTAAAGCTTGCACTGTTTGGTATCTTTGGGATGGACAAGTTGATGATTATTGTATCAGTCATTGCTTTAGAGAAAGCAATCAAGTTGCTGACTACCTTGATCGTAAGGGGGCTTGTGAGTTGAACAATATGGTTAGGGAGGTGTCTCAGCTAGGCCGTGTGGCCAGAGGTTTGTATAGGCTTCACTGGGTGGGATTGGCAAGCATTCGGATTTCTTGAATTTTTTTGTTCCTGATTGTTTTAGGCTTGTTAGTTTATTGCATTGTTTTTTTTGGGTATATGGGGGTTTTTTGGTTGGTATGTTTTTGGGTGGTTGTTCTCCCCCTAATGTTTGGCTTGTAAACCATGGTTTTCCTCCGTCACAAGTTAGACTTCTTAATAAACTAGGGACGGAGTCTCTGGATGAAGGGCTACCGGCTCTTTGAAAAAAAAAATGGTAGTAGTGAATGTAATTTTGATCATGATGGTGAGCCCTTTCTTGTTAAATAAATCATCATCACATTGGTAAAACTCATGTTCTCTCGAGAAATGAGATCCAGCAGAATTTTTGTAAATCTGCGAAAAACCTCCTCGATAATGGCTTTTCCAAAGTGATTAACAAGCAAAGGTTCAGCCACGGCTCTTTGGCAATTCGCTTCAATTTCATACCATTAATGGACAAGTTGCGTTCTTTGTAATAGCTATTCCAGCTCATTGCAGAAAACTCCAGTCGATCAATGGAAAAAGACCATTCTTTCAAAATCTCGGATTTCACTTCTGAAAGGGATGGACCATAATAAGGAATGTTGAAAGAATCTATTTTTTCTTCTTGTATGAGCCCCTATATATATATATATTGTGTATTTAGATGAATGTATATAATAAGCTTTAGCACAATAAATTCTATCAAAATCCTTATAAACTCCAGTAGTGCTAGTTGTTTGATTACCTTGGAGACCATGTCAGTGAGTGCCATGGCCCAAACCTCCCACATGCAACAACACTCTTTGCTGGATGGATCTTCGCTTCTTCTCCCCCTAAATGTTAAAACCATGTGTCCTCCAACTCCTCTGCAGTACGACACATCAAAAATAGAGAGAAATCTCTTTGAAACTCATGTGCAGAGTAAGGCCTTGGCAGATTTGGCGGGCTTGCGCTTCCGATGTATGTAAATGTTCCTTTATTATTCTCTATATGTTCAGGAACCTACTAATTAATTAAAGCAATCAATAGTTACTCATTTATCTATATTTTCATCGTAATATAAATACTCCATTTATGATCATAAATTGGTTTAAAAACGTTAATAAATCATTTTTAAGGAAAAATAACAACTTAAAAACCGTGCAACAAGTGAAAATCATAATTTAAAGATCACTTGTGGCGATGAGTGAAGATGAAGTACAAGGGCTAAAAGAAGACATTACAAAATGAATTTTACAAATTACTAATTAAGTGGTCTAATATGCAGATGAGTCGTGTCTATTTTACTATAAAAAACTCTATGCAATCACTTTTGCGTACTCTTTTATACATTCCACTAATATGATTGGTTGCGTCATTTTTTTTTAATATGAAATAACTTTTTTGACCAATCACATTAGTAAAGTGCGCATGGAGTACGTGGAGGAAGTGGTCTAAGATAGGGCTGTCAAAGACTGAAGGAGGTCTGGGATTCAAAGAGTTAGAAGCCTTTAATAAAGCTCTTCTTGCAAGGCTGCAGTAATATTGAAAGATAAGTATTTTAGAAACACTGATCTGTTACATACTTCTTTGGGTTTCAAACCCTCATTTATGTGGAGAAGTTTGTGGGATTCTTTGAATTTGTTGAGGGAAGGGTTGGTATGAAGAGTAGGAGATGGTAAAAGTATAAAAATATGGGGAGATAGGTGGGTTTCCAAAGGCTGTGACTTTTAAAATTCAATCTCCTGTATACATGTTACATGTTGACGCTAAGATGGAGGAATTACTATCAGTTGAGAGTGGAGGATGGAATGTGGGACTTATAAACAAGTGCANGAGTTGATTTTTTGAAAGAGAAAAAAAATGATTTTTTTGGGTGTTGAACATGTATTTTTGTTGTTATTGACAGATCTATATCTATTCCTTTAGATCTATTAATTTTCACTTTAAACGTAGAAGTGAATGCAACCCTCATCTGCGCAGGATATGATTTTAGCTACAAAATATAAAATAGAGCACACAGAATATCTACCAGAAGATAGATACACAATATAAATATTTGTGAGATATTATTTTATTATTTCGAAACAAAATTACAGAAATTTGAGGCTCTTCGCCTCAGTCTTCAAACGATCTTGCTCATCTAAAATTTGCGTAGCATCTCTGTCTAAAGGAGTAGGCAATCTAAAAGAAGACTTAAGCAGAGATTTTAGTTTCCTATTCTCTTACTTTATTGCTTCTATCTTCATGTTAGATTCGTGAAGAAGGCGCTGAAGGATAGAAATTTTCTCATTGAGTTTGTCCAAATCATAAGGTTTGGATTGTAGTCGCTGAGAAAATGCATAAATAGCTGATGAGTAATGGGTACCGAGATTTACAAGCTCGTAGATAGCTTCAACATCTGACTTATTAGCCAGATCATTATTGTATTGCACTATAGCACCAATAGTGGAAGCAGAAACAGCTGATGAAAGGGGTGTTGAATACCTCATGTATTGGTTACAAGAAGATTGTTGAGGCATTGCAGAGTCAGAATGCAGAAAGAGATTACAGAGTAAGAATGCAGACTAATTACAGAAAAGTAAAGAAGATGGGATGCGAGTGAAGATGAGCTGAATATCTCTTTTATAGAGAAAATTATGAAAGGAAGGACGAAGCACCTCTATTGCTTCACGGCGTCCATCGTGAAGCGTCTCTCTACAAGAGACAAGAGATGTAGTAGAATAGCCTTGCGGCGCCTGACAATTCTAGAAGAGCTATAAAAATAATGCGGTGTTTGTCCGGTTTAAAAACGTGGCTACCGTTTTTGTTAAATATGGAGGTTGGCGAATTAATATTGATGACTTCTCCACTAACTATGTGATTTACAGCTGCATCAAAGGATCAATCAGTGCCTTCTTTTTTTCTCTCTGTCTTTGCAGATCTCCGTAATCTCTTTCCTCGCCCACAGTTTTGCTACAGAACCGCCTATGGAAACCGTGGTATAACCGGCTATTTTGTATTTGTTTATTTTATTTTTTAATTAAAAAAAAAAGAGAGAGAGACCCATCACTGACTTCCCTCTCTTTATCTTTCTGACATGCATAAAAGGCCGTGGGAGTGAGTTAGGGGGGGTCGGACCTACTCCAACCACTCCCTCTTCATATTCTTCACCCTCTAAACTTGATCCAACTACTCATCGCCCTGATATTTTTTATTTGTGATTTATATCAATTGAGTTAATATGTTATTACATATGAATTTACAGGTCATATGTGCCTTGCACATAGCCCATTTACTAGTATATATATAAATTGTGTATCTAGATGAATATATATAATAAGCTTTAGCACAATAAATTCTATCAAAATCCTTATAAACTCCAGTAGTGCTAGTTGTTTGATTAGCTTGGAGACCATGTCATTGAGTGCCATGGCCCAAACCACCCACATGCAACAACACTCTTTGCTGGATGGATCCTTGCTTCTTCTCCCCACAAACATTTAAACCATGTGTCCTCCAACTCCTCTACAGTACGACACTTCAAAAATAGAGAGAAATCTCTTTGAAACTCATGTACAGAGTAAGCCCTTGGCAGATTTGGCAGGCTTGTGCTTTCTATGTATGTAAATGTTCCTTTATTATTCTTTATATGTTTAGGAACCTAGCTAATTAATTAAAGCAATCAATAGTAACTCATTTATCTATATTTTCATCGTAATATAAATACTCCATTTATGATCATAAATTGGTTTTAAAACGTTAATAAATCATTTTTAAGGAAAAATTACAACTTAAAAACCGTACAACAAGTGAAAATTATAATTTACAGATCACTTGTGGCGATGAGTGAAGATGAAGTACAAGGCCTAAAAGAAGACATTACAAAATGAATTTTACAAATTACTAATTAAGTGGTCTAATATGCAGATGAGTCGTGTCTATTTTACTATAAAAAACTCTATGCAATCACTTTTGCGTACTCTTTTATACATTCCACTAATATGATTGGTTGCGTCATTTTTTTTTAATATGAAATAACTTTTTTGACCAATCACATTAGTAAAGTGCGCATGGAGTACGTGGAGGAAGTGGTCTAAGATAGGGCTGTCAAAGACTGAAGGAGGTCTGGGATTCAAAGAGTTAGAAGCCTTTAATAAAGCTCTTCTTGCAAGGCTGCAGTAATATTGAAAGATAAGTATTTTAGAAACACTGATCTGTTACATACTTCTTTGGGTTTCAAACCCTCATTTATGTGGAGAAGTTTGTGGGATTCTTTGAATTTGTTGAGGGAAGGGTTGGTATGAAGAGTAGGAGATGGTAAAAGTATAAAAATATGGGGAGATAGGTGGGTTTCCAAAGGCTGTGACTTTTAAAATTCAATCTCCTGTATACATGTTACATGTTGACGCTAAGATGGAGGAATTACTATCAGTTGAGAGTGGAGGATGGAATGTGGGACTTATAAACAAGTGCATATTGAAGATGATGTTGTTGTTGTGTGCAAATTACCTAAATTACCTATTAGTTTTTTTGAACTTTCTGATAAACAAATTTGGGCCTTCTCGAAGAATGGTTTATATAGTATGAAAAGTGCATACCATGTAGAAGTTAACAGAAAAAGAAGAGAGGGTGGGGAGGCTTCAGGAAGTGCAGATGAAGCTTGGAGAAAGCTATGGAATTTGAACATACCAGGGGTTACTAAGATCTTTGTTTGGAAGGCTATCACAAATTGTCTTCCAACAAAGAAAAATTTGTTGAAAAGAAAAGTTGTCAAAGAAGCCTTATGTCCAGTGTGCAAGAGAGAGGATGAATCAATTTGTCATGCTTTATGGAGTTGTACTGGGGCAGGTGATGTATGGGCTTGTGAGAGGAGTCCAGTGAAGAAATGGTCAGGTAATGAAAGAGATTTTTTTGAACTTTGGTTTGAGTGGTCTTCAAAGTTGGCTCAGGATCAAGTGGAGTTTGATGGCTGTGGTGTTGAGAAGGGTATGGTTGAGAAGAAATGGTTGGGTCTTTGAAAACAGATTCAAGGGGCTTAATGAAGTTTTTAGTCAAGTTGTTATTTGTTTGACTGACTTTCAGTAGGCACAATCAAAACAAAGAAGTGGTCAGTTGAATGATGCTCAGTGCAATAAGGCTCTTAATTGGAAACCACCTGCTGGGGATGTGGTTAAAGTAAACTGGGATGCAGCTTTAAGGATTAATGATAGTAGTTGTGGAATTGAGGTGGTGATTAGAGACAACTATGGTGAAGTTTTAGTCTCTTTATGCTGTTTCAGATCAAATGTCCTCAGTCCTGTGGTAACTGAAATTTATGCTCTTTGGAGGGCCATGAAGTTGTGTGATGAACTGAATTTTAGGAAGGTTCAATTGGAGGGAGATGTTGTATCTGTGGTCAATGTGGTTAAGAATGCAGAAGAGTGTTGGGAATGGCATGGCCAATTGATTGAGCATGTGAAGACTGTCTTGGAAAATAGAAAGTAGTGGACAGTTTTGCATGTTAATAGTCTGTAATAGTTTTGCGCATGGTCTTGCAAAAATTGGTTTACTTGTAGATGAAGAGAGAGTCTGTGGAGGATCATCCTCAAGAGATTTTGAATTGTGTGAACTTTGATAAACTTTGTAAATCAGTTGATACATAAATTCAATATATAGGTTTTTTTCAAAAAAGAAGAAGAAGAAAGTAATGTGCATGATTAAGTCACCACCTGATTATCTTATGAATAATGCTATGCTTCCCACTGGGCAACCAGCTGTAATTGTTTTTTTGTTTTGATTAAATAAGTATTTTTTAATGATATTGTAAAATTTTTTTAATAAAATATTTAAAAGTATTAAAAAATATATTTAAAAAAAAAACAAAGAAAAAAAACATTGGACCCACAATAAATTTGAAAATTTTGAAATTATGAGAATTTTGTCTGAAAATGCAAAATCTTAATTCAATAAATCTAGCGAAAATCAAATTAAAATCATGTCACAAAATATATGAGATATTTAGAAGTGAGAGCGGTGCTACTTGCATCTTAAGTAGCATTAAAGCTGCAAACGAACCGAGTCGAGCTGAGTTTGAACAGGTGGTCTGGAGCTCGATAAGCATATATGCGTGCTCGAACTCGACTCAAGCTCGACAAAATTTACAAATGACTGATCGAACTCGAATCACATAACATGTATCAGGATTGAACTCGACTCGAACTCGTATAAGATAAATAATCGAACTAATACGAGCTCGAGTTAGAGTTAAATACTCTGTTTTTGTTGAAACCCAATGCCTAAACCGGAAGTCAGCCTCGCTCAGCCCCATCAAAGAAGCATGGCAGCAGGTGGCACGCAGAAGGTGGCATAACCCATGAGAAAATGATCGAGTGCAACTCAAGGATTAGGGGGGTTTGTGGCTGCGATAAGAGGCAACGGGAGGAATGACTACGTTGTGTAGTGGTGGTGGCGATGGGGGCGATGGGAGTAGCTCACCGGTAGTGGCAGCACTGGCAGGAGAGAGACAAAATAAAAATGGAAGAATGGAGATGGAGATGTCAGGCAACGAAGAGAGGGGGAGGGGAAAATACAACGGGAGGCACGACCACACGTTGTGTAGTGCTAGTGGAGATGGGGGCGGTGGCAGCAGCTCACGGGTGGTAGCAGCACTGGCAGGTAGAAGTGGGGAAAAAGTGAAAATGGAAGGTTTCAGCCTTTCAAGTCTTGGAGACATCGTGCAGCACATAGAGGAGAAGGAGAAGATAAGATAATGAACTAGGTTTAGTATTCCAAGCCTCCAAAATGACGTAGTTTTGGGTGGGGTTTAGAGGGCTGGCCTCCATCACACGGGCTGGGCCTTCAGATTATCAAAAATTAGTATTTTTGTGTTTGAGAAATAAATAATATTAAAAATATGTTTGAATTTAAATTTTACTATAATTTTCTCTGTTTTTATTTTTTTCAAATAAATACCAAATGTTGATAAAAATATAGAAATACAATCTTAACAAAATAAATTTTAATATTGTGCAATATTTTATTTGCTTATATTTTGTTACTTATATATTATTATTTTTATTAATGATTTTAATTTAATGATTCTTTAAATATATAATTTCAAAATGTAAATAATTTTTTATTATTGGATAAAATTAATTGTTTAATAATAATAAGTTGAAATGTTATATTTTAAAATTGAAACATTATATTCTTATTCTATAAATACGTAGTATACAACATGCATATTCGACTTTAACTATTAAAAGTAATAATAATAGGGGAGATAGTATAATTAGAAATTTTCATAATGAATTATATTATAGTTTCCTATTAATTTTAAAATATAATATGTTATTATTAATATTTTACTTTCAAAGTGCGAGAATGCAAATTCAATTATTGTTTTGCATTTTTATTATTTTTTATAGGGTCTTTCAAAAATGAATTAAATTAATAAATATTTTTAAAAAACTTAATAAAATTGTTTGCAATTGGTCATTTTTATTGTGGTTTAAATAAGTTAATAAATTTGTTTCCACTTTACAAAATGACATTGAAATTTGTTTTTACCTATATTTAACTAAGGTGCTTTAGATCGTATATTTCTTACTGTAAATTTATTTTCCATCAGATTGATATTTGTTTTTCATATATTCATTTTTCTGTTATATTTAATAATTATTTTGGATAAATGCTATATAATAATTATATTTTCATAAGAGCATATGAAAATGTATATGTTATTGTAATATTACTAGAGGGAGAAGGCCCTAATGACACCAAAGACATCTGGTGGATTATATTCATTTTGGAAAAATAGATCAATATGTGCTTACTATGTTTAACTTTTAATAAAATAAAAGATCAAATGGATGTTTGGAGTTCGAACTCCCCTCCTCCAAAGTAATATAAAAAAAAAAAAAAAAACTCTAGCCATATATATGTAAGTTGTAAATTATAACCCTAGCCTTGCTTTATCTATACACGTGTGACATGTTTGATGTTTTACTTGATATGAGTCACATACGCATATTAAAATATAAACCTATCAAATATCAATGTAACATTAATTCATTGTCACTTTCCAATACATATGGCATCAAGAATGCATAATACATTAAAGTAATTTAAAAAATTACATAATAAAGCTATTAATTTAATATTAAAGTATTTAATTATCCTTGATATAATATTAAATATAGCCAAATGATTAAAATAGGATTAATTAAGAAAGTATCACAATCAATTAGAGTTTTTTATTTTTATAAACATTTTATATTTGACTCAATAATTCTTTTACGAACTTAATAGATTATTATTGTAAAATAATAAAACATGTTACTTATACATAAACTTAAAATAACAACATATATTACTTATACAAAGTATAAAAATTAATATATATAGTATATAAAATATATATAATACAAGAATATATGTAAATATATATATTACGAGTATTGTGACGAGCTCAAAACGAGTCGAGTTGGATTTATACGAATATTGTTCACGAGCCTAAACCGAATCGAGTCAAGATTATACGAGTTTTGCTTGTTTAATATTCGAATCAATATTGTGTTCACGAACAACTCATTTATTAAATAAATCGAGTCTGAGTCGAGTTTATACGAGTTGATCTTGAATTGTTCACGAGCGGCTCTGTTTGTTTGCAGCCTTAAGTAGCATCATTCATTCATAGTGCTAGTCACTATTTGTTTTTTTTTTCTTTTTAATTTTCTTTTCATATTTTTTAATATATTTAAATATTTAAAAAAAAAGACAACAATATATTTAAAATATTCTTAATCACTAAGTAAAAAAATAAAAAAATAAATTAAAAAAAAATTTACCTAGAGATAAATTGTAGCAATTACGCGGCATGCACATTTCACGACTGTATGTAGCATTACTCTTTCTCAAAAAGAAATAATATTTGCAGTCATGGTTATGCAAACATCTTTCAGTCTCTATGAATAAGTGAATTAATATGGCACCCACATGAGAAAAAAAAAAAACCTTTTTAATCGTAAATCACCTCACTCTTTTTCAAAATAATTAGTGACATTTACACATCTTAACTCCAAAATTAGTGGGGCACTTCCATCTTAACTCCGAAAATATATATACAATCTGTATCGGTTACTTAGAATCTAAAGTGGGGAACTTCCATTAATTGCTTGATGGCGGTCCGCATCTTAACTCTGAAATTAGTTGTTTTTTCTCCCACAATCCCAAATGGAAAAGGGTTGTGTTACTATCTTTTTACTAATTTTTTATATTAATTTTTTTATTTAATGCTTAAAAAAGTAACTGTTATTAAAATTATATATATAAATATATATTTTTTAATTTTTTCTTAATAATTAAGAATGTTAAAAAAATACTTTAAAAAAATGATAAAAAAATAAAAAAATTTCTAATACCTTATAAATAATAAATAGGCAGTGATAGGGTAGTACTACCTATCTCAAATATAGGTTGTATTTTACAATATTTTTAAATTTTGTTACACATAATATTTTTGTATACTTTTTATACACTAATTAATGTAAACGACCAAAGCAATTATGCAGACAGCAACGCATCTTTCAGATATTGTGAGGGAGAGAGCGACTAATTTCGGAGTTGATCTTGGACCTCCATCAAGCAATTAATGGACTTAGAATTCGGAGTAAAACATGGATCACAGCTAATGTACGTGTGACGTGCTCCACCTCATATTCTTGCCGACACAGATTATATAGAGTCATTATAGGCTGTCCTCCAGCAATACCAAAAGCGTGCTGCTCAGTATAATTTTAAATTTTTATTTTCATTTTTTTATATTATTTTAATATTTTTAAATATTTTTAAAAAATAAAAAATATATATTAATATATTAAAAGTTACTTTCTTAATAATTAAGTAAAAAAAATTAAATTGATGAGAAGTAATTTAGAGCGATATATTAGAAGCTGCATATTATCATTTCTTGAATATATACATATATAGAGCACTGCTACGCAGCAGTCCCACACCCAACACACCAATATAAAATAACAGAAGGTAAAATAATAAATTCACATTTTTTAATAGTGTAAAAAAATGTGAGGCTGCTAAGTAGATTTTCTGATATATATATATATATATATATATATATAAAAATGTCCACTGCCTCCCGGGCCGTGCCGTGCCATTTTAAGAGGCCGGCCACTAATGCACAAAATGTTGCATTGCTGCATGCAGTGGACCACGGCCTGTGGAATCAAAGCCACGCGGGGTAAATCCCAAATGGTCAAAAGGACCCAAGATCAGATGCTCTTTCGTGGTCGATTAGGTATGTATTTTATTTAGTCCATATAAAATATGCATATCTGAATTAATGATTAAGAGATGGCTAGTAAACAACTTTTCCACGATTATGAATAAAATGTTCATTTCTTCAACTTTTTTACTCTCTCTCTCTCTCTCTCTCTGTGTGTGTATATATATATGGGTGTGCATGTATCTAATGTTCGTAGAAGACCCAATCAGGTTCGTTACGCCATTCTTGCATGCTCTACTCCTAAACCACTCCTTAAATAGCGTAAAGCGAATGATCATTATTAATATCCCAGAAGTTGGTGATCTTATATATTCTTGTTCAGAAAAGTAGGAGTACTACCATACAATGGTGCAGAAAACTGTCTTGAAGGTCAATATTGCATGCCTGAAATGCAAGAAGAATCTTCTCAAAGCAGTGACATCGCTGCAAGGTATGATGATCAATATATATATCGTACTTATTTCGAATTAAAATCCAAGAGCCAGAATAAATTTCTGTACATGAGTCGTGTAGTGCTTTTTTCTTTTTTTCCATCCATTTCTTTGTTTCAAAATCCATCCATCGTACAGTATTCTTGGCCGGTTTGGGTTTCTGAATCCATCGTACAAATTGAGCGCATGCAGGGGTTGACAAAGTTGAAGTGGATGAAGCCAAGGGAACTTTGACAGTAACTGGAGATGCAGACCCATATGAAATTATAGTACGTACAAGGAAAACAGCCAAATTTGCTGAAGTGGTGAGTATTGGTGCTCCTCCAAAGCCTGGGGACGGGCAGGATCAAAAGAAGAAGGCGCAAGTTCTGATACCCTATATCCCCCAGAATTCATGTTTTGTGTGTGAGCAAGTGCCTGTCGTCCATGTGGGTCCTTGCCGGGACGAGCCCTATACGCCATGCTCTATTTTGTGATGTTTATTTATTACATTATCTTTTATTTTCTTTCTCTTTTCTTTCTTTTTATTTTCAAGATAAGTTAGTGATCTCTTAGGCTTATTTTGGAAAGCAAAATCCTCCAAATTCATCTTATTTTAATATCCAGATACTATAAACATAAATACTTTTCAATTTCAAATGTTCAACCTTTTTATCTAATTATTATCTAATTATTAAAATTTTTCTAAATTTTCAAAGAAACACAAAAAATAATTCTAACTTCTTTAAATCTTAAAATTAAAATAATATAATTAAAAAATAATATTATAATAATATTTTATTCAATTTTCAACTTTCATCTTATTTCATGCCAAAACATTAAAAATATATATCTTTATTAATTAATATCAAATATTAAATATAAGGGCCTATGTGTTTCCCTTGTTGAAATAGAAATGCTTAGTTATAAGTAGTTGTTTACGTACCCTTTAACTACGACTTGTGTTGGCCGTTGGGAGTGTATGAATTAATGACATTTTAATTTATGCTTTACTATATTAATTATAGATAACAAGAAACGAGTATTGCAACAAAAATAAATTAGGTGACGAGTCAAGTAATTAATTTAATTAAGTCACTTGAGTGAAAAGCCAAAAAACAAAAGACAAAAAACAAAGACAAAAGTAACAAGTAGAGATAGCCAATTAAAAGAGGCCGTACATATTTCGTGGTTTTCTAAAGGATTACCATTCCAATGATGAGTTGACGGTGATCATTCTTCTTTAATTCCTTGCTTGAATTGTATCTCGTACGTGTTATTTTCAAAATGATATATATATATATATATATATATATATATATATAATACTATAGGTTCCGTTCGGAACTTGAAGTTCAGTTCATATAGTTTTAACTTTTAAGTTCAATACGTAAATATCAAACTTTCAAATTATTAAATTTATATTAAGTAAAAACTTTTTTTATAAGTGGGATCTATAATCTTTTTCACCTCAACATTTATTTACACACAGGACCCATAACCTCTTTCAACTTTTCATAAATACGTCTTAAGTACTCTCTTGATATCTAAACAACCCCACAAAACTCACTCTATCATCTCAACTCACTATTATTCATAAACAATTCAATACATCTCAAATCAACTCAAAATCTAAACATGGCTAAATGTTGATGTAAGATTGATGAAAAAATCTATTTATCATTAATTTTCTCATCATTTTCATTATCTCATGATTGATATCATTTTAAAATTTTAAATTGACAATATTTAGATGGTATAAATCTTGCACATTTCATTTTAAAATAGTGAAGTTTACAATGAAAATTTTAGTTTTTCATGTGTCTTAAATTTCTTCTACTTCTTTTAAAAGAATGTGCAGAATTTACACACTCAAAAGTAGTATATAATATTACTCTATATATTTTATAGTTAACATATTGAATCTATATTCTAATAAATTGTTGGTGGCCACATGATTAAGGTATGGTCATGCTTCTACTTTTATATTTTTCTATTTTATATATATATATATATGTGTGTGTGTGTGTGTGTGTGAGCACACACGTACAAATCACACACGCCATGCATATTAGAATTTCTGTCTTTTCTTTTCCTTCCTTTAAATAATGATATTTTGTCCAAATCAGAGCCTGCATACACTACAACAAAAATAGGTTTTAGTAACAGATAAAACTGTCACAAGAAATGGGAAAAACGTCACGAAAGACATTTGGTGACGGTCAGAAATCGTCACCACCACTATCACGTAATGTGCGTCACGGATTACATTTGGTGATAGTTTACTGTACAAGCGTCACTAAAAATATTTTTAGTGACGGTTGGGGATGTGCCATTTGAATTAACGTTCGAACGTTTTATTTTCTGTGATGCTTAGAATCTGTCACAGAAAATTACGTTCGAACGTAAAATATTACATTCGAACGTAAAATAGACGAACTGACATTCGAATGAGGGAAAGTAACGTTTGTTGAATATAGTTCGGACGTATTAGAGAAACATTCGAACGTTTAGACGTGTGAATGTTACGTTCAAATCTAGAATCCAACGTAAATGAAATAATGTCTAAACGTTCGTATCATAACGTTCGGACGTTAATTCGAATGTTAAGAGAGTAGAGTTCGAATGCAAAGTGTACGTTCGGATGTTTGGAACGTTAAACTTTTTAGACATTCGAACGTTATATTAATTTGGGGTCTAAACGTTCGAACGTTTTGTTACTATTTTGTATGGTTACGTTCGAATGTCTTTTCGAACGTGTAATACTGTTCAAATGTATTTTATTTACATTCGAACGTACATATCAGAAATACTAAACTCATCCAATTAATAAACATATCAATTGTATCATATTACATTCCATATTTCACAACCAACATTGTTTGAAACTGTTTTCAAATTAGATATTAAAAACGTAATACACAAATAAAATTCATTTCTTTTTCTTTCCTCGTCCAGCACGATTCTGTTGCAATAACATAACACGCTCCATTTGCAGCATCATCTCCCGCTGCACTTGCTCTTGGACCTCACTACGTATTCTTTCCTCCTGGTCTCTTTGTTGGTCCTGCAAACGCGTCTCTAAATGAGACTGTCGCTCTAAGAGGGACTCCAACTCTTGTTGTCTAGACCTCATATACTCATTCTCGCGTCGTGCAACTTCTAAATCTTTGGTAAGATTATTAATTTGTGATATCGAGGAAGTTAATGAAGATGAACCGGAATACTTAAAGATCGTCCCAAACCTCTTGCCATACTAGAGTTGGGCCCAAGCACCTGTGTAAAAATGTCTAAGTCACTAGGAGAGGATTCCCCAGAAATTGACTGCATCTCCATCATTTTTTCCTGGAGTTTGAAAGATCAAAACACACAATAAGTAACATATTAAAAGAAATACAAATAAAAAATAATTTAATCACATGTTACATAATTTATTTAATAAAAGGAACACCGCTTACATAATTAATTGCAGCTGCAGGATCCATCCACTCACTATGCTCATTAGTGTGAGCAGCAGCACAAACATGAACGATGGAAAAATTTTCAGGATCATCACGTTTATAAGAAAACGATATTAGCAATTTGAAAAAGACAGTTTTAGTACTTATATATAAGAATAATAAGAAAAAATATGAATTATTACGTTTAGACATTACCATTTTTTCAGCAAGACGATGGAATGATCTTGAACCAGCACGATGGTGAATAGTCAGAGCAGATCTATTATTTGCATTTGTAGAACTTAAGTGCTACAAAAATAATTCTCACCTTTAATTGTAATATATGTATATATATAATATAAACAATAAATATAAATGTAAATAATTATAGGAAATAAATCTAGAATACCTGATATTCTGGAGAGGCAAAAAGATCACAACACTTTATCCAGTCGTCTAATTTCATCTGTTGGAAAGGGCACCGTGTAGCCTCTTCAAACGTCTCAAACTTCTTGAAGTGGTCGTGACATCGTCCCTTGTGACGTCGGAATAGTGTAGCCATTAACTCATTCACAGTTCTCAAATCCTCGCTACGACCAAAGTCGAGGTCAAATTCATCCTAATTATAAATTAATTAAGTTAAAAATATAATAAACTAATCTAGATGAAAAAAATGATATAATAAGTAAACTCACCAGCACACGACTCCGAATGTGTTCCTTAATCTCATTCGGCACATCTCTCCAGGAGCGCACATAAAATGGAGCGTAAGCTCGAACTACTGTGCCAATATAGGAGGAAAGCGTTGCTGCACTATCATTCACTCCTCCAGTGGAATTATCAGGAATTGTGACTTTCAATTTACCATGCTTTCGGTTTTTCTCAAGTGAGATGCCGCGTGTATAGCCACGACCGCGATGAGCAGATGCATCAACTAATAGATGATAGTATAATTTTTAAGGTTATATATATAGTTATTGAAACAAAAGTATTAATTATATATAGTATTAACGTAAACATTCCTTACTGGTAGGTGTCAACTGTGCATCATTCTCTGTAATGTTAACTTCATCTTCGGGAATGGACTCCTCAGGTGGGGAGTCCTCAACGGGTTCATGACTTAGACTCGGTGGATGAGGCACATTTCTTCTTTATCTTTTTGGCGGCATACTTGGAAATGATTATATATAACAAAAAAATGTAATTAGAATAAATTTATTATTATTATAAAATTCTATACTCACCTATATGAATAAAGTTTTTAGTATTTTTAGTCTTCATCTTCGGATGTATTTTCCATGTTTGTTTCAGAATCTCTCTCTATAACATCTTCGTCGTCATCATCAAACTCTTCTTCAACATCCTTATCAATTTCCCCCCCGGATTCTTGTTCGTCTTCTTCTTCTGACTCTTCTTCTGTACTTTTCTCACTTTCTTCAATTGAATGATAATTTAATGAAGACGGGTTGAGATGGATGAGTGGGACGTCATCTCTACATAAGAGGAGCAACTCAAGTGCACCGAGGTCAACAAATAAGTTAATACCCCCTCTTCCATCTTCCTGGTAGGCCTTTACATTTAGAGTGTCATCTTCATCTCCACTATTATCGTAATTTGCACTCGTTCCTACTTCATATATATTTCGATGGACAAATTTTTGTACAACTCGCCAAGTTATCTCTCCACTATCTTCATCAGCACTTTTCATTGGATCAATCAAGTAATAGATTTGAGTAGCTTAACAAGCCAATACGAATGGATCATCTTCATACCATTTAGATGCAGTATTGACACTCGTAAAATGATTATCTCTATATATCGAATCCCGACCACTGCCTAGATCCCACCAATCACATTTAAAGACATATGTTATAGACCCACCCAGATATTTCAATCCAATAATATCATGAATGACACCATAATAATCAATATCATCTGTTCCATGACTCCCCTCGACTAAGACACCATAGTTTTGAGTCTTTCTATTACGTTCATGGTCCAGAGTATGAAATCTATAACCTTGAACCGTGCATGCAGTGTATCGAAGTGCTCTGTTTGATGGACCACGGGTCAATGCATACAATTCAAAAGAGACTGATCCGGGATCACGAGCATGTTGTTCCAATATCTAACAATTTAAATAATGTCATTTATTAAATATTACATATATTTAAAACTTTCATCATGTAACATATACTATAGAGTTTAGTTCATACACGTTGTTCAAACCATCCAGAAAATTCTGACTCGTGTCTTGCCACTATATCCTCTACGCCTTCCATCTTAAGTTTATCCATGTGCTCACTGTATATAATAATTTATCATATTATTTTACATAACAAAAGTTATAGTTAACCTCATTATCTTTAGAATTATTTAAACCTTGTACAATAACGTACTTGAGATAGTGATCAATCTCCTGACAATTATTTAGCACGTACCACCGAACTTTACCCAACTCTATATCAAGTAAATCGTAACCCGTTTGTGCACCCAAAGGTCGTACATTCTGAGAAAACACTGATAGCTCACGAGGAGGCGAAGCAACAAGATCAGCATTTCGTTCTTGATGAATAAATCGTGTCTCAACACCAGGAAGATATAAAGAGCAAAATGTTAACCATTTATCGTGTATATAGGCCTCTGCTATTGAACCCTCAACTCTGGCTTTATTCCCAACAATGTGCTTCAGTCGACCTAAATATCTTTCAACTGGATACATCCAACGGAACTGTACCGGTCCACCCAACATTATCTCCCGGGGTAAATGTATTGTTAAATGGACCGTGACATCAAAAAATGACGGTGGAAAGATTTGCTCAAATTTACATAGTATAGTAGCAATGTCTTCTTCCAGTTTCTGCAGCATATCTCGATTCACTACCCGAGCACACAAATCCTTAAAAAACATACACAGTTTGGTTATGGCAACACGTACCGCAAATGTTAGCTTCCCACGGATTCCCATCGATAATAACTTCTGCAAAAATACGTGACAGTCATGACTTTTCAATCCGCCAATTTTCCAGTCATCAGGGCTTACGCATCTACTGATATTTGAAGCATAACCATCTGGCAACTTCACACCTTGCAACAATTTGCAGAAGTCCATCCTCTCCTCCCTTGTCATTGTAAAACATGCATACGGCATGACCACCCTCTCACCTTCCACTCGTAAATGCAGATTATGTTTAATTCTCATTCTCTCAAGATCTTTCCTTGTCTTAATCGTATCTTTCGTCTTTTTATTGATACTCATCAATTTACCTAGTATATTATCACAAATATTCTTCTTTATATGCATTACATCCAAACTATGTCGCAATATGCAGGACGACCAATACAGCAACTCAAAAAAAAATACTACGCTTTGTCCAATTCAATTTTGCTACGCCTTGTTTTCTCTTGTTCTTTCCCCAACCTTTGCCAAAATTGTTCGCTGCCACATGTACCAATTGTTCCAGGATCTCTTCCCCAGACAACTTTTTTGGTGCAATTCTATCTTCTACTCGTCCATCAAACTTAGCGGATTCTGTTCTCCATGCATGATTTGTTGGTAGATAACGTCGATGACCCATGAAACACAACTTCTGAGAATATTTTGACCACTCACTAGTAGTTTCTTTATTACACGTCGGACACGCTAACTTCCCTTTAGTACTCCAGCCGAAAAGATTCTCATATGCTGGAAAGTCATTTATCGTTCACATTACCGCAGCATGCATCTGAAAAGTTGTCGATGTGGATGCATCATAAGTTCTGACGCCTGCTTACCATAACTCTTTCAACTCTTCAATCAATGGCTGCAAATATACGTCAATGTCATTCCCAGGTGATCTCGGGCCAGGGATAAGCAAAGTTAACAAAAAGTTTAGTGCCTTCATGCACCTCCATGGTGGAAGATTGTACAGAATCAATACTACAGGCCAAGTGCTATAACTTGTACTCATATTTCCAAAAGGGTTGAATCCATCGGTTGTGAGTCCGAGGCGCATGTTCCTTGCTTCTATCCCAAACTCTGGATACTGATTATCAAAAGATTGCCATGCAAGTGAGTCAGCTGGGTGCCTCATAAATCCATCACATTTAACTCTTTTCTCTGTGTGCCACTTCATATCGTGAGCTATTTTCTTACACATGTATAATCTTTGCAACCGGGATTTTAATGGAAAATATCGCAATACTTTAACCGGCATGCTTTTCTTACCCTTCCACCTCGAGTCTCCGCATACAGGACATGCTTGTTTCTCCTCGTTCTCCTTCCAAAATAAAACACAATCATTCTTGCACGCATGTATGGACTTATACTCAAACCCTAATCCCTTTCTCAACTGTTTCACTTCATAAAAATTCTTCGGCAATGCAAATCCTTCGGGAAGCACTTCGTTAAATAAGTCTAATACCATGTTTATTGCTTTCATTGACATTCCACACAATGACTTTATGTGAAGCAACCGCACAACAAACGACATTTTAGAATGTTTTGTACAGCCTGGAAAAAGGTCGCGCTTTGCATCTTCCCACATTTCTGAAAAATTTTCTGAATCATTCCGTCGGCCACTTGAGCCATTGTCGTCAACCTCATCCATAAACATCCCAGCTCCAATGTCACTCAACATCTCCTCCATCTCATCTCACTCATAATCATCATCCACGTGCCGTAAATTTTCACGCTGACTGAATAAGTCATTTGCTGATTCTGCATATGGCTCACCATGCAGTACCCATCGAGTATACTCCAAATCCATACCGTTTACAAATATATGACTTTCAGCTTCGTCCAATCCTATCGCACAAAATTTTTACAACCTCGACATGGACATTTAATGTAACCACGACTATCAGTAGAGGCCTTTGCAAAATTAATGAAGGTTCTTACTCCACGCGCATAGGGTATGTAATCTTTTCCAAGTCTATCGCGTAGACGCATCCAACTTTTATCCATTTCTAAAAACATCTAATTTTTTAGTAACACGTGGAAGACTTAAATACACATACATGTCATGATACATCATGTTCAAAGTACTCTTTCTCAAGGTAGTTGGTCTTATCCCATTCGAAATTATATTATCCATATTGCACAAGTCTCGTCACTCTACTACTTTGAACGTTAGTAGAAATTTCGGCAGCACTTCCCCATAGTTCTCCAAGTATACATGTTCACATATAGGGATGTATGACCCTAAGAACAGTATACCCAGAGAACAAATGAGTAAGACACCGAAACTTCATACTAAATGTTCAAAGTAGGAACAACGTTTATGTGCAATACAGATAATATAATCTCAAACTGTCCACACTGGACAATTCAGGAATTAATGTACACCTAAATGTACACTAATTCCCAAACGGGTCTAAGGTTATTTATGCAATGTTATACAATATCTAACAAAAAAGACTACAAATAAATTAGTGCACATTGTTTGAATTAACATTATGTACTAATAATATTTATATTATTAATAATTGATAACACTTAGAAATTATTTGTTATTATATAATTCCTAATAATAAATTATACTTATTATCAGCTATATAATATAATATACTATAAAATATATTATAATTACTATTATAATATACTGATAACACTTAAATTTTATTTGTTATTATATAGCATAAAATAATAATTTTTACTTATTTATTTCCTATTTAATATAATGTATAGTAAATTAGATTATAATTACTAGTTATACTATATTGATAACACTTAATTGTTTTTTGTTATTATATAATTATTACTATTATTGCCAAAATTATTATAATTATTATAATAATAATTATTATTAAATAAGTAATTATTATTATAATTACTTATTTATTTCTTATTAATCCTTCCAAAATACTATATATTACATGATAATTATTATTAGGGAGTGATACTAATAATACTATACTATTATTAGATAAAATATTTGTTATTATTGAGCTATTAGATTTTTAGGAATTATTATTTTATAATAATAATTTTTAATAATTGTTAATATATAATATAGATACTTATTTATTGATAATTTTACTAATACGAATTTTAATTCTTACTATATAATTATGCCTTATAATTGACACTTAGTAATATAAAATATTTATTATATTAGTTATTTAACTAATTATATAGATAATAGTTGTAAATAATATTATAACTTATAATTATCGATATTATTCAAATATACTATATATATTGCATATAATCCTCCCATTAGATTATAATATCTACTATGCACAACAAATAATCACACTATTTATTTTTATCAAAATTGTTATATATATTCTTTAATCACAACATATTACTAAAATAAACACATAAATTTACAAATAATTATTATTCAAAACACATACACACTACTAAAACATTATCACATTTAAGAATAAACATATTCAATAACAACAATATTTCATTTTAATTCATCCAAACAACACAATCCATATCACAAATTAAATCCACAATAAAATGAAACAATAGAGTTTAGTATATATACCTTGTGCTCAAAATATATTCCTTTTCAAAAATTAAAAATTTTTGATAATTGACAACAAATGATCCTTCAAAAAATACACAATACTAGTTAGTTAATATATATAAAAAAACATTGACAAATATCATGTAAATTTCAAATAAAAATAGAGAAAATTTTATTACCTTAATGCTTAAAGGAAGCCTTTGCAAACCCTCTCTCACTCTAACCCTCTCTCACTCTAACTCTCCATTTCTTCTCTCCCTCTCTCTAAAACTCTCTCTCTCTCTCTCTCTCTCTCTCTCTCTCTCTCTCCGAATTTCACGCACGGCTGAAAGCAGAAATGACTATGCTTTCCCGTGTGTGAAAGTTTTATATTCTGCTTGTTGTACAATTAACGTTCAGACATTCATTAATGAACGTTCGAACGTTAATTTCCCCACCGAACGTTCATACAGTAATGTTTGAACGTATAATTATCCCTCCTAACATTTATACAGTACGTTCAAACGTATAATTCTCCCGCCTACGGATTCAACAATAACGTTCGAACATACTGTTAAAATTTGGTTTTAGCGAGAAAATTTCCTCCGAATTTATTATTACGTCCGAACGTTATTCATGAAGGTTCGAACGTAAATATTATTATTTCATTTTTACATAATAGAAGTTAGTATAATATATATATATATTAAATTATAAATTAAATATATTATTTAATATTTAATTTGTACCAATTATAATATATATAACATAACTATTATATAAGAACGTACTATATATATATTATAATATTATATTAACTAATAATATAAAATATATATTATATTATAACTATAATATAATAACTATATTATATACTATAGTTATAATAAGTATATTATATATAGTATATAGTACTAATTGTATATTATACTTGTATAATAGTACATATTATAGTACATCTAANTACTATCTTTTTACTAATTTTTTATATTAATTTTTTTATTTAATGCTTAAAAAAGTAACTGTTATTAAAATTATATATATAAATATATATTTTTTAATTTTTTCTTAATAATTAAGAATGTTAAAAAAATACTTTAAAAAAATGATAAAAAAATAAAAAAATTTCTAATACCTTATAAATAATAAATAGGCAGTGATAGGGTAGTACTACCTATCTCAAATATAGGTTGTATTTTACAATATTTTTAAATTTTGTTACACATAATATTTTTGTATACTTTTTATACACTAATTAATGTAAACGACCAAAGCAATTATGCAGACAGCAACGCATCTTTCAGATATTGTGAGGGAGAGAGCGACTAATTTCGGAGTTGATCTTGGACCTCCATCAAGCAATTAATGGACTTAGAATTCGGAGTAAAACATGGATCACAGCTAATGTACGTGTGACGTGCTCCACCTCATATTCTTGCCGACACAGATATATATTAATATATTAAAAGTTTCTTTCTTAATAATTAAGTAAAAAAAATTAAATTGATGAGAAGTAATTTAGAGCGATATATTAGAAGCGGCATATTATCATTTCTTGAATATATATATATATATATATGTATATAAATGTCCACTGCCTCCCGGGCCGTGCCGTGCCATTTTAAGAGGCCGGCCACTAATGCACAAAATGTTGCATTGCTGCATGCAGTGGACCACGGCCTGTGGAATCAAAGCCACGCGGGGTAAATCCCAAATGGTCAAAAGGACCCAAGATCAGATGCTCTTTCGTGGTCGATTAGGTATGTATTTTATTTAGTCCATATAAAATATGCATATCTGAATTAATGATTAAGAGATGGCTAGTAAACAACTTTTCCACGATTATGAATAAAATGTTCATTTCTTCAACTTTTTTACTCTCTCTCTCTCTCTCTCTCTGTGTGTGTATATATATATGGGTGTGCATGTATCTAATGTTCGTAGAAGACCCAATCAGGTTCGTTACGCCATTCTTGCATGCTCTACTCCTAAACCACTCCTTAAATAGCGTAAAGCGAATGATCATTATTAATATCCCAGAAGTTGGTGATCTTATATATTCTTGTTCAGAAAAGTAGGAGTACTACCATACAATGGTGCAGAAAACTGTCTTGAAGGTCAATATTGCATGCCTGAAATGCAAGAAGAATCTTCTCAAAGCAGTGACATCGCTGCAAGGTATGATGATCAATATATATATCGTACTTATTTCGAATTAAAATCCAAGAGCCAGAATAAATTTCTGTACATGAGTCGTGTAGTGCTTTTTTCTTTTTTTCCATCCATTTCTTTGTTTCAAAATCCATCCATCGTACAGTATTCTTGGCCGGTTTGGGTTTCTGAATCCATCGTACAAATTGAGCGCATGCAGGGGTTGACAAAGTTGAAGTGGATGAAGCCAAGGGAACTTTGACAGTAACTGGAGATGCAGACCCATATGAAATTATAGTACGTACAAGGAAAACAGCCAAATTTGCTGAAGTGGTGAGTATTGGTGCTCCTCCAAAGCCTGGGGACGGGCAGGATCAAAAGAAGAAGGCGCAAGTTCTGATACCCTATATCCCCCAGAATTCATGTTTTGTGTGTGAGCAAGTGCCTGTCGTCCATGTGGGTCCTTGCCGGGACGAGCCCTATACGGCATGCTCTATTTTGTGATGTTTATTTATTACATTATCTTTTATTTTCTTTCTCTTTTCTTTCTTTTTATTTTCAAGATAAGTTAGTGATCTCTTAGGCCTATTTTGGAAAGCAAAATCCTCCAAATTCAACTTATTTTAATATCCAGATACTATAAACATAAATACTTTTCAATTTCAAATGTTCAACCTTTTTATCTAATTATTATCTAATTATTAAAATTTTTCTAAATTTTCAAAGAAACACAAAAAATAATTCTAACTTCTTTAAATCTTAAAATTAAAATAATATAATTAAAAAATAATATTATAATAATATTTTATTCAATTTTCAACTTTCATCTTATTTCATGCCAAAACATTAAAAATATATATCTTTATTAATTAATATCAAATATTAAATATAAGGGCCTATGTGTTTCCCTTGTTGAAATAGAAATGCTTAGTTATAAGTTGTTTACGTACCCTTTAACTACGACTTGTGTTGGCCGTTGGGAGTGTATGAATTAATGACATTTTAATTTATGCTTTACTATATTAATTATAGATAACAAGAAACGAGTATTGCAACAAAAATAAATTAGGTGACGAGTCAAGTAATTAATTTAATTAAGTCACTTGAGTGAAAAGCCAAAAAACAAAAGACAAAAAACAAAGACAAAAGTAACAAGTAGAGATAGCCAATTAAAAGAGGCCGTACATATTTCGTGGTTTTCTAAAGGATTACCATTCCAATGATGAATTGATGGTGGTCATTCTTCTTTAATTCCTTGCTTGAATTGTATCTCGTACGTGTTATTTTCAAAATGATAGATATATAATACTATAGGTTCCGTTCGGAACTTGAAGTTCAGTTCATATAGTTTTAACTTGTAAGTTCAACATGTAAATATTAAACTTTCAAATCATTAAATTTATATCAAGTAAAAACTTTTTTACAAGTGGGATATATAATCTTTTTCACCTCAATATTTATTTACACACAGGACCCATAACCTCTTTTAACTTTCCATAAAGACGTCTTAAGTACTCTCTTGATATCTAAACAACTTCACAAAACTCACTCTATCATCTCAACTCACTCTTATTCATAAACAATTCAATACAGCTCAACTCAGCTCAAAATCTAAACAGGGCTAAATGTTGATGTAAGATTGATGAAAAAAATCTATTTATCGTCAATTTTCTCATCATTTTCATTATCTCATGATTGATATCATTCTAAAATTTTAAATTGACAATATTTAGATGGTATTAATCTCGCACATTTCATTTTAAAATAGTGAAGTTTATCATGAAAAATTTAGTTTTTCACGTGTCTTAAATTTCTTCTACTTCTTTTAAAAAAATGTGCAGAACTTACACACTCAAAAGTAGTATATAATATTACTCTATATATTTTATAGTTAACATATTGAATCTATATTCTAATAAATTGTTGGTGGCCACATGATTAAGGTATGGTCATGCTTCTACTTTTATATTTTTCTATTTTATTTATATATATATATATATGTGTGTGTGCGCGCGCGCGCGCGTTTGCATGCTTGTGAGCACACATGTACAAATTGTGAGCAGAGAGAGTTTCCTGAATGGTTCTTCTATATTTCATTATCAAAACAGTGTATATTTATACACCATTACAAGGAATCAAATCTGTTACAAGGGAATATTTAAAATAGTAAAATACAGGAAAATAGAAGAATGTTCTAGACTACGTTATAGCAGAGGGTATAAAGGGTATATGGTTAATACGCCCCCTTGAGTCCATAGGGGTGTCAACCACTGTGAGACTCTATCTAAGTACAGCAAACCTCTCAGAGACAATAGGTTTAGTAAGTACATCAGCTATTTGATCTTTGGAAGAACAAAAGGAAACTTTAAGACTATTTGCAGCTACCCGGTCACGTACAAAATGAAAATCTATGTTTAGATGCTTGGTTCTTGAGTGATATACAAGATTTGTAGACAAGTATGTTGCTCCAATGTTATCACACCAGAGAGTAGGTGGCTGAGGTAACACAATACCAAGTTCTCGGAGAAGAGTTTGAATCAAAATCAGTTCTGCAGCTGTGGCGGCTAGTGATTTGTATTCAGCTTCCATGCTTGACCTAGCCACTGTCTTTTGTTTCTTTGAGCTCCAGGATATGAGGTTTTGGCCAAGAAAAATGCAAAAGGCACCAGTAGAGCGTTTGTCATATGGGCATTTTGCCCAATCTGCGTCTGTATAAGCCTGCAAGGTAAGACTAGAAGAGGATTTGAAGAGCAGGCCATAGTTTATGGTAGACTTGAGGTATCTGAGAATCTTTTTCACGGCTGACCAGTGTGAAACTTTGGGACAATGCATAAATTGACATACTTTGTTTACTGAAAAGGCAATGTCAGGCCTAGTCATAGACAGATATTGTAAGCCTCCTACAATGCTTCTAAACATTGTGGAGTCAGTAAATTCAGGTCCATCGAACTGTGACAACTTGAGAGAAGCTGCCATAGGTGAAGACATCGGTTTAGCATTAATCATGTTACTTCTTTCCAGGAGATCTTTGATATACTTTCTTTGAGACAGGAAAATACCCAAAGCCGAATAATCAATTTCAATGCCAAGAAAATAANATTATATATTATATAATATACAATATTATATAGTAATATACATATATATATTACTATATTATTTAATATGTTAATATTAGATATAATATAATATATATAATATATTATAATATATATAATATAATGTTTCATCTACATGCGAACATACTATATTTTACGTTCGGACGTTATATCAACATCTGAACGTATAACTAATACGTTCGGACGTTAATCAATACATCCGAACGTTTAAATTATAACATTCGAACGTTTTTTATACTATAGTTACTATATAATATAGTAATATATTATATAATATATTAATTAATGAACGTTTGAACGTTAACTGTATATAAAGCTAGGCCCGATGGTTTCCAGGCCAGTTCTCGCACTAAAACTCTCTCTCTCTCTTCCTCTCCACCACACACGCCGCCGCAGCTGTCGTCAAACGCCACCGCAACCGTCATTAAAAGGTAATGTGTCCTCCCCCTCATCTATTTATTTCCATTTTGATCGGTAGGTTTCAAAAATTTGAAACCTACCGTAGGCTGGTTATAAACGTTGCATTTCCGGCCACCATTCACCGTAAATTGATAAAATAGGACCGTAGAAACATTCCCCACTATACATAGATGCTTCTTATGGTTGTTTGTGACTTCGAAACATGCGTTTTGAAGCTTTCGGTAATGGCTGAGTCAACTCAGCGATTCCGATTTGTAACGTTCGGACGTCACAACCAAACGTCCGAATGTGTGACCTTGTGTATTCCTTACGTTCGCTCGTTAAATTCTAACGTGTGAACGTAATTTCTGACGTGCGAACATTTTATCCAACGTTTTAAGAGTACGTTGCATAAAACGTTCGAACGTAAACCGTTAGTCTTCTTTGGCTAGGATGAACGTCCGAAAGTATGACGGTTCAAATTCTTTATGTCCGAACATTTAGATCATACGTTCGGACGTAATGAACTAATTCGTACCCTTTTATCTAACGTTTAAATTAAACGTTCGATAAAATGTCCGAACGTCAATAAAATGTTTGAACGTTTTGAGTACATTTGGATCTGTTTTACGTTTGAATGTTTATTCCAATACATTTGAACGTATATCCAAATCTAATTTACGTTCGAATTTACATTCGGACGTAAATTCCTTCATATACTTTTTATTATTAATCGTTCGCATGTTAATACTCCACGATGGAATTTCACAACTTACGTTCGAATGTCAAATCTTTGTACATTCGGACGTAACATTTTTAATTTTAACGTGCGAATGTACATTCTCTAACATTCGAACGTTTTTCTTTTAAAATTTTTTTATATTGTTTCTTTTTATTATTATTATTTTAGATATTGAAAAAATGAAATCATTTAAAAATTTTACTATCAAAATTATGTAAATTTATAAGGATGATATTTTAATTTTCTATATAATCCACATATGTCATAATACGTATGTATATGTGATTCTAAATATTTTTTAAAAATATTATAACTTCTATTTTTTTTTAATTTTCAGGATATGGCTCAGTATATGATGACAAGGAAGTGAGGGAGAGATGGAGGCAATCCAGACATTGCTCGACTGGGGGCACGAACTGTTATGGGGGAACGAGAAATACTAATTAATGAGTTCGATGAGCTCAGCTGGGAGCAGAAGACGCTGAGAGACATCTTCGTTACCAGAGGCTGGGGCCCAATATGAACATTGAGGGGAAAGATTTACCCCTCAATGGTTCGAGAGTTTTACATTGGGATGACCACCATGCCTAACGATGCATCATTCCATACTCTCACTGTACGCGGTTTACAGTTTCAGTTCTCGGTGGATGTTATCGCCGAGTTACTCCAGATTCCGCGTATACTACCTGAGTCGACAGCTGCTCAGGCTGGTGACATAGCAGTTGCATTTTCCCCGAGCACATTCGAGGCAAATCCAGCTCTTCTGCTTCATCTTCGGGCCCTGTTGAGTTGATGCCCAGTCATGAAGAAGATCGACCCGAGGGCGATCCTATTGATACTGAGGTTGGTGATGATGAGCGGGATCAGGATTTCTACATCCTCACTGGCATGGACCGCACTAAGCTTGATAAGCCGAACTCCTTCAGCCAGAATCAACTGCTGCCTTACTTTCGCATGTTGCAAATTATTGTTGCAACAAATGTAGACCCGGTGGCACATAAGAGCACATTCAGTCGGGCTCGTGCACAGTTCCTGATTCGCTTGGCACGTGGTGAGCCCATTGACTTGCCCCTCGTTATATTTGAGTGGATCCGTTACGAGGCCAGCATCGTTACCACGAATAATCTTTCATACGGAGTCATCATCAGCCACTTATTACTAGCCCAGGGAGTGCCATTCCAGGTGGAGAAGATGATGCTAAACCGGATGAGCCCCATCGACATGACCACACACCGCCGGAGCATTGGACAGGGGAAAGGCTCAGCTCGGCGTCAGTCTGGTCCGGCGTCAGTCTGGTCCTACGCCAGATCTTGTTCCCCCAACCGAGTCTGGGGCCGATGTTGCTCACCCGTCTGCGAGTACTAGTCAGCAGCCGGGAGTTGCATCTGCGAGAGATGTGCGACCTGCTTGGGTTGATGCAGTGATGACAGATATGAAGGCACATATAGACTGACAGATCGATAGACAGATTGCGCATATAGATCAGGCTGTCGTACATCTTGCACATCATGTAGATGTGCTAAACAATAAGGTTGAGACATTGACTGAGGAGTTTCGATATTTTGTAAACCAGCAGTTCTGAAAGTCATTTGTAAAAATATATCATTTTTTATTTTTTATTTTCGACATATGTAATGGGCACAGATATTTAATGTATGTATTGTGTAGCTTAATTTCTATTCTTAAGTCGAAAGGAATTGGTGAGAGAACGAGTAATTATAGGAGATCTTGTGGATTTAAGGCATGGGAGGATGAGTTGATGAAAGTTTGATCAAGATCAAAGGGGGAATTATGGATTGCATAGAAGAAGACGAATGAGGAGGTTGGGAAATCGTTGGTGGCGAGGTTGTAGTAGGCATGGGCTGGGCTTGAGAGAATGAAGGATTATGAAGTGGGCTAGGCATAGGCAAAGATGAGCTAATGGGTGATTGATTTTGTTGAGTGCTGGTAGTGGATGAAGGTTGGGCCAGAGCAGGGTTGGAGGGAATTGGGCCCAGTATAGACTGAGGAAAATGCAGAAGGATGACAGTGAAAAAAATGGGCTAAGAGAGAGCGGAGTCAGTGTTGGGCTTTTTATAGGGGAAGTTTATCTCATTAAAAATGACATCACAAGAAATGTAGAGACAATTTTTGTTTAAGTCAAGACATTTATACACTTTGTGAGAGGGACTATAGCCAAGAAATAAACAAAAAGTGGAATGAAAATTTAATTTGTGATGGTTGTAGGGTCGAAGATTAGGCCAACATTAACATCCAAAAGTTTTAAGGAATGTGTAATCGGGTGGTTTATGATAAACCATAAAAAAAGGAGAGCAATTATTCAAAACTGGTGTAGGAAAAAGATTGATAAGGTAAGTGGCAGTTTCAAAAGCGTTGGCCCAAAAAGAAAAAGGGAGGGAGGTTTGGGCTAGTAATGTAAGCCCGGTTTCAATGATGTGCTGGTGCTTACGTTCTACAAGACTGTTTTGTTGGTGTGTGTGTGGATAAGAGAAACGATGGATGATGCCAAGATGTTTGCAAAGTGAAGTTAGAGGAGGAAATTGTCCCCTTGCGTTAGTTTGGATTGTGATTATTTTATTGTTAAAAATTGTTGTGCAAATGTAGTGAAAGTGGTAAAAATAAAAGGGACATCAGATTTATTTTTGAGAGGATAATACCAAGTAAATCTTGTAAAGTGATCAACCATAGATAGATAATACTTGTAACCATTTCTTGAAACAAAGGGTGCTGGGCCCCATACATCGACCTACAATATTTCTAATGGCTTAATAGTTTTTGTGGAACTTAAAGAAATGGAAACTGATGGGCCTTAGCCATGGGAGACTCAGGAAAAAGAAAAGGAAATTGACTGGGAGATTTTGACAAACAATGGGTATGCAGAACTTGAGAAACGACTGCAAGAGACGAGTGGCCAATTCTTCGATGCAAGCAGCCGATGGAAGCTTTCTCACCAAGATGGATAAAGGACAATGCCAACGACTCTAAGGAAGGAAATTGATAGAGGGCATTACAGGTTGGTCCGCTGATGAGGAGCCTCCTGGTCGGTTTGTCCTTCACGCACAAATGGGTAGCATGAAATTCAAAGAAGTAAGAGTTGTCAATACAAAATTGAAAGACATAGACTAGATTCTTCGTAATAGAATGTACATGAAATAGATTGTGAAGTTTGAGAGAGGAAGAATTAATAGAAAAAGAAAAGTCACTGATATTGTGAATCGGAAAACGTATCCCATTTCCAATGTGAATCTGCTCATGCCCATTGTATGGTTAAGATGAGAGGTTAAGATGAGAGAGGTCATGCATTATGTGGTGAGTGCTTGCACTATCAGGGTATCAAGAGGGATCAGTGATGGCCGATGGGGAGGTACAGTTGGCTGAAAAAGATCTGGGTGGATCATATTGGTAGGCATGGTCAAAACAAAAATGGCATTATAATGCAATATGGTTAGGCTTGTTACAAACTTGGCAAGTAGGTCTCGGAGGGTTGGGGTTGTTTTGATAGGAAGGATTGTAGTTGGGTGAGTTACATCCTCTGTTTGAGGAATATCTGCCTCAGCCCTGAGCATTTCTACCTTCGCGATAAAATCCACTGCCTTTGTTGTCTTTGGAGTTATTGGTAATGAGACTGGCTAATGGCTCAAAGGGAGAGGGTGGTGGGTTATGAGATAATCTGTTTTCATGGATAAGAAGAAGGTGGTAAAGTTCTTGAGAGTGAATGGGTTCAGAACGGATGGTAATAGAGGTGATGACAGATTCATAGGTTGATCCAAGTTCATTGAGCAGGTAAGTTACGTATTCTTTGTCTAAGAGAGGTGTTCCAATGGCTGCAAGTGTGTCCAAAAGCAATTTCACCTTGCTGAAGTAATCAACAATTGATCGATCTCCTCTAGACAGGTTGGTGAGCTGAAACCTTATTTGAAACTCCTTTGCCTAAGAGTGAGAACTATACATGGACTCAAGGGCCGTCCATAGCTTCCGTGAGGTTCCTGTATGACATGAACAACAACAGATTCAGTATGAGTTGCTCATGTCATGAGCAACAACAGATTCAGTTATAAACAAAAAAAGAATGCTCAGTATGAGTTGGTTAGCTCTCTGCCATGATAGGAAGTCTGGATTTATTTTGGGGTTGGAATTGCTTTCAGCAGGTAGCAATTTGGGTGGAGGTCGTTGGGTTCATCAACAAAACAGAACATATCTTGTCCTCGAAGATATGCAGTGAGTTGAACATTCCACAACATATAATTATTGGCATTCAACTTGACAGTTACTAAATGAGAGAAATAAGATGGAAGAGAGGTAGGTGGTGATGAGGAAGGAGTTGCCATGGTGAAGGATTAGAGAGACTGCTAGTCTAGCAGCTCTAATACCATAACAGAATGAGAGCAATTTATTCCTTGAATATTCATTTCATTGATCAACATATTTACATAGTGCCTCTGTACACATTATATAGACCCAGCAATGCAGTGTGCAGTACAAGAGGATAAAAGACGCAGTACAATAAAAATTGTTACAACTGAATCATTCTAGAATAAAAGGTAGTAACTCTGGAATCTTCTAATTTTGCTAAGTTAGCTTTTGATGCTTCTTGTTTCTGGGAGTAGCCTCATTTTGATTTAGGTTAATACTCACCACTTCAGCAAATTTGCCTGTTTTCCTTGTTCGTACTATAATTTCATATGGGTCTGCATCTCCAGTTACCATCAAAGTTCCCTTAGCAACATCCACTTCAACTTTGTTAACTCCTGCATGCACTAGCTAGTTTGTTTCTTATTTGGTCTTCTACGAACATTTTCAAGAGCTAGCTAGCTTGTTTCTACTTCGATTGTCCTTTCCAAATCGTCTACACACATATATAAATACTATATATATATATATAGAGAGAGAGATAGAGAACGTCAAAAAGTTTAAGAAATAAATATTTTATTCATAATCTTGGAAAAGTTGTTTACTAGCCATCTCTTAATCATTAATTCAGATATGCATATTATATATGGACTAAATAAAATACATACATAATCGACCACTATGATCCAACAATAAGAGCATCGGATCTTGGGTCGTTTTGACCATTTGGATTTACCCCGCGTGGCTTTGATTCCATGTATTGTTCAAAATATTTTACTACAATTAAAATCTGGTGCAATCACTTTATAGGTATTAAGATAGTCCATATATCAGTTTGTAAATAGAATTTTCACAACACAACCCGGCTGAAATCGGAAGGCAATGGATCGGAAGTTACAATTTCTTTTCTGTGTTTTTTTACAAAGGTGTTTTTTCACGGCCTTTACAGTGAAAGTGATTGCTATATATGAAACCATACCGCTATATCTGCTTGTCTACCAGCTTTTTGTCCTCTTCTTTATTTTACTTGTCACAACATAAGACTGGCGAAAATGATAGACATCAAACACAGTACTAAAGCAAGTGACCTAAAGCCCTGACACAAGGTAATTTATTGAAAACAGAGCATAAAGATAAGAAGAAAAAAAATTATCGAGAAGATGCGGTTGAGAATTATCACTACAATAAATATGGCTTTTAGTCACAGATTAGAAATAGTGACAGTTTTCAAATTGTGACTAAAACGTATTTTCTGTGACGGTTTGTGGGAACTGTCACTAAATGTTGGGCAAGAATTTTTTAACGTTCGGACATTTCACTTAATACGTTCGCACGTCACAATAAGTTCGAATGTTATTGATATTGAGTGCGAACTAAAAATTTTAGCGCGAACGTTCAACGTTTTATCTAATTACGTGCGAACGTAAAAATTATTTGCGCCAAAGTTCGAACGTTAAAGTTATAAGGTTTGAACGTTATATGTTAATTTGCATAAATTAACCATAATATATATTTGTTTAATATTAAGGTTGAGTAACGTTATATTAAAGACAATTAAGAATAGAAATTAAGCTACACAANAGAGAGTTTCCTGAATGGTTCTTCTATATTTCATTATCAAAACAGTGTATATTTATAAACCATTAGAAGGAAATATTTAAAATAGTAAAATACAGGAAAATAGAAGAATGTTCTAGACTACGTTATAGTAGAGGGTATAAAGGGTATATGGTGAATACAAATCACACACGTCATGCATATTAGAATTTCTGTCTTTTCTTTTGCTTGCTTTAAAATAATGATATTAGAGCCTGCATAATTCTCAACCGCATCTTCTCGATAATTTTTTTTCTTCTTATCTTTATGCTCTGTTTTCAATAAATTACCTTGCGTCAGGGCTTTGAGGTCACTTGCTTTAGTACTGTGTTTGATGTCTATCATTTTCGCCAGTCTTATGTTGTGACAAGTAAAATAAAGAAGAGGACAAAAAGCTGGTAGACAAGCAGATATAGCGGTATGGTTTCATATATAGCAATCACTTTCACTGTAAAGGCCGTGAAAAAACACCTTTGTAAAAAAACACAGAAAAGAAATTGTAACTTCCGATCCATTGCCTTCCGATTTCAGCCGGGTTGTGTTGTGAAAATTCTATTTACAAACTGATATATGGACTATCTTAATACCTATAAAGTGATTGCACCAGATTTTAATTGTAGTAAAATATTTTGAACAATACATGGAATCAAAGCCACGCGGGGTAAATCCAAATGGTCAAAACGACCCAAGATCCGATGCTCTTATTGTTGGATCATAGTGGTCGATTAGGTATGTATTTTATTTAGTCCATATATAATATGCATATCTGAATTAATGATTAAGAGATGGCTAGTAAACAACTTTTCCAAGATTATGAATAAAATATTTATTTCTTAAACTTTTTGACGTTCTCTATCTCTCTCTCTATATATATATATATAGTATTTATATATGTGTGTAGACGATTTGGAAAGGACAATCGAAGTAGAAACAAGCTAGCTAGCTCTTGAAAATGTTCGTAGAAGACCAAATAAGAAACAAACTAGCTAGTGCATGCAGGAGTTAACAAAGTTGAAGTGGATGTTGCTAAGGGAACTTTGATGGTAACTGGAGATGCAGACCCATATGAAATTATAGTACGAACAAGGAAAACAGGCAAATTTGCTGAAGTGGTGAGTATTAACCTAAATCAAAATGAGGCTACTCCCAGAAACAAGAAGCATCAAAAGCTAACTTAGCAAAATTAGAAGATTCCAGAGTTACTACCTTTTATTCTAGAATGATTCAGTTGTAACAATTTTTATTGTACTGCGTCTTTTATCCTCTTGTACTGCACACTGCATTGCTGGGTCTATATAATGTGTACAGAGGCACTATGTAAATATGTTGATCAATGAAATGAATATTCAAGGAATAAATTGCTCTCATTCTGTTATGGTATTAGAGCTGCTAGACTAGCAGTCTCTCTAATCCTTCACCATGGCAACTCCTTCCTCATCACCACCTACCTCTCTTCCATCTTATTTCTCTCATTTAGTAACTGTCAAGTTGAATGCCAATAATTATATGTTGTGGAATGTTCAACTCACTGCATATCTTCGAGGACAAGATATGTTCTGTTTTGTTGATGGAACCCAACGACCTCCACCCAAATTGCTACCTGCTGAAAGCAATTCCAACCCCAAAATAAATCCAGACTTCCTATCATGGCAGAGAGCTAACCAACTCATACTGAGCATTCTTTTTTTGTTTATAACTGAATCTGTTGTTGCTCATGACATGAGCAACTCATACTGAATCTGTTGTTGTTCATGTCATACAGGAACCTCACGGAAGCTATGGACGGCCCTTGAGTCCATGTATAGTTCTCACTCTTAGGCAAAGGAGTTTCAAATAAGGTTTCAGCTCACCAACCTGTCTAGAGGAGATCGATCAATTGTTGATTACTTCAGCAAGGTGAAATTGCTTTTGGACACACTTGCAGCCATTGGAACACCTCTCTTAGACAAAGAATACGTAACTTACCTGCTCAATGAACTTGGATCAACCTATGAATCTGTCATCACCTCTATTACCATCCGTTCTGAACCCATTCACTCTCAAGAACTTTACCACCTTCTTCTTATCCATGAAAACAGATTATCTCATAACCCACCACCCTCTCCCTTTGAGCCATTAGCCAGTCTCATTACCAATAACTCCAAAGACAACAAAGGCAGTGGATTTTATCGCGAAGGTAGAAATGCTCAGGGCTGAGGCAGATATTCCTCAAACAGAGGATGTAACTCACCCAACTACAATCCTTCCTATCAAAACAACCCCAACCCTCCGAGACCTACTTGCCAAGTTTGTAACAAGCCTAACCATATTGCATTATAATGCCATTTTTGTTTTGACCATGCCTACCAATATGATCCACCCAGATCTTTTTCAGCCAACTGTACCTCCCCATCGGCCATCACTGATCCCTCTTGATACCCTGATAGTGCAAGCACTCACCACATAATGCATGACCTCTCTCATCTTAACCTCTCATCTTAACCATACAATGGGCATGAGCAGATTCACATTGGAAATGGGATACGTTTTCCGATTCACAATATCAGTGACTTTTCTTTTTCTATTAATTCTTCCTCTCTCAAACTTCACAATCTATTTCATGTACATTCTATTACGAAGAATCTAGTCTATGTCTTTCAATTTTGTATTGACAACTCTTACTTCTTTGAATTTCATGCTACCCATTTGTGCGTGAAGGACAAACCGACCAGGAGGCTCCTCATCAGCGGACCAACCTGTAATGCCCTCTATCAATTTCCTTCCTTAGAGTCGTTGGCATTGTCCTTTATCCATCTTGGTGAGAAAGCTTCCATCGGCTGCTTGCATCGAAGAATTGGCCACTCGTCTCTTGCAGTCGTTTCTCAAGTTCTGCATACCCATTGTTTGTCAAAATCTCCCAGTCAATTTCCTTTTCTTTTTCCTGAGTCTCCCATGGCTAAGGCCCATCAGTTTCCATTTCTTTAAGTTCCACAAAAACTATTAAGCCATTAGAAATATTGTAGGTCGATGTATGGGGCCCAGCACCCTTTGTTTCAAGAAATGGTTACAAGTATTATCTATCTATGGTTGATCACTTTACAAGATTTACTTGGTATTATCCTCTCAAAAATAAATCTGATGTCCCTTTTATTTTTACCACTTTCACTACATTTGCACAACAATTTTTAACAATAAAATAATCACAATCCAAACTAACGCAAGGGGACAATTTCCTCCTCTAACTTCACTTTGCAAACATCTTGGCATCATCCATCGTTTCTCTTATCCACACACACACCAACAAAACAGTCTTGTAGAACGTAAGCACCAGCACATCATTGAAACCGGGCTTACATTACTAGCCCAAACCTCCCTCCCTTTTTCTTTTTGGGCCAACGCTTTTGAAACTGCCACTTACCTTATCAATCTTTTTCCTACACCAGTTTTGAATAATTGCTCTCCTTTTTTTATGGTTTATCATAAACCACCCGATTACACATTCCTTAAAACTTTTGGATGTTAATGTTGGCCTAATCTTCGACCCTACAACCATCACAAATTAAATTTTCATTCCACTTTTTGTTTATTTCTTGGCTATAGTCCCTCTCACAAAGTGTATAAATGTCTTGACTTAAACAAAAATTGTCTCTACATTTCTTGTGATGTCATTTTTAATGAGATAAACTTCCCCTATAAAAAGCCCAACACTGACTCCGCTCTCTCTTAGCCCATTTTTTTCACTGTCATCCTTCTGCATTTTCCTCAGTCTATACTGGGCCCAATTCCCTCCAACCCTGCTCTGGCCCAACCTTCATCCACTACCAGCACTCAACAAAATCAATCACCCATTAGCTCATCTTTGCCTATGCCTAGCCCACTTCATAATCCTTCATTCTCTCAAGCCCAGCCCATGCCTACTACAACCTTGCCAGCAACGATTTCCAAACCTCCTCATTCGTCTTCTTCTATAGCAATCCATAATTCCCCCTTTGATCTTGATCAAACTTCATCAACTCATCCTCCGATTGCCTTAAATCCACCAAGATCTCCTATAATTACTCGTTCTCTCACCAATTCAACTCGACCCCATACATTCACCGATGGTACCATCTCGTATCCATCTTGGCACTGCTTTGTCTCCATAACAATGATTCCTGATGAGTCTGCTTCTTTCACCACTGCTTGCAAGTTTCCCGAATGGAATAAAGCCATGTCTCGAGAATATTAGGCCCTTACCCAAACCAACACCTGGACCCTAGTTTCTCCTTCTTCTGCTTCTAACCTAATTGGCTGCAGATGGGTGTTTCGGACAAAATTAAAACCCGACGGCTGTATTGAAAGACGAAAGGCGAGGCTTGTGGCTAAGGGATTTCATCAATAGATCGGTATTGACTATACTGAGACATTCAGCCCTGTGGTAAAGCCCTCAACCATTTGATTAGTCCTCTCCCCTCAACCATTCGGTTAGTCCTCTCTATTGTAACTGCTCGTGGCTGGTGTCTTAGACAAATACACATCCAGAATGCTTTCCTTCATGGTAAGCTTTCTGAAACAATTTTTATGCAACAACCACAAGGGTTTGTTGATCAGTCGAGGCCTCATTTTGTTTGTAAATTAAACAAATCCATTTATGGTCTTAAGCAGGCTCCCCGAGGATGGTTTTCGGAACTCAGTCCTTGGTTGCTTCACTATGGTTTTTCTGCATCAAAGGGTGATCCTTCCCTTTTCATTATGCACACGACCTCTGCTTGCATGTTTGCTCTTGTGTATGTCGATGATATGATCATTACTTCTTCATCATCTCTGGTTGTTGGTCATCTCATCACATCCCTTAGTCAAGCGTTCCCAGTAAAAGATTTAGGAAGATTGTCGTATTTTCTTGCATTGGAACTTGAATATCTTTCGAGTGGTATCATTGTCAGCCAACAAAAATATATCTCAGATTTGTTAAAAAAGACCAATATGAGTGCAACCAATCTCATCTCCTCACCCATGTCAGCTTCCACTAAGTTGTCAAAATTTGATTCTCTACCCTTCGAAGATGTCACATTATCTAGAAGACTATTAGGAATTTGTAGTACCTCTCATTAACAAGACCTGATGTATCCTTTGTTGTAAATAAGGTGTGCCAATTTATGCATGAACCCAGACTCACTCACTGGACTGCATTTAAAAGAATCCTTCGTTACTTAAAGTCCATCAATAATCATGGTCTTTTTCAATCAAACCAGTCCTTTTTCACATTACATGCGTACTCTGATGCAAACTGGGCAGGCTGCTTAGACGACAAAAGGTCCACTAGTGGCTTCTATATTTTTCTGGGTAATCATCCTATTTCGTGGAGTTAAAGAAAGTAACATACTATTGCAAGATCTAGCATTGAGGCCGAATACAAATCCTTGGCCAATACCACTGCTGAACTCATTTAGTTGCAAACCTTAATAAAAGAGCTTGGTTTCTCTCTTTCAAAGCCCTTTGTTTTGTGGTGTGACAATCTAGGGGCTACGTATCTCACTTCTAATCATGTGTATCACTCTGGCACAAAGCACATGAATATAGATTTCCACTTTGTAAGAGATAGAGTGGCTGCCAAAACTCTACAAGTCCAATTCTGCAGCAGCAAAGATCAAATTGCAGATGAGTTTACCAAGCCATTGGTGTCAAATAAATTTTCAAGTCTCAGAACGAGTCTGCATGTGCTTGACACCCCACTTGACTCGAGGGGGCGTATTAACCTAAATCAAGATGAGGCTACTCACGGAAACAAGAAGCAACAAAAGCCACCTCAGCAAAATTAGAAGATTCCAGAGTTACTACGTTTTATTCTAAAATGATTCAGTTATAACAACTTTTATTGTACTGCGTCTTTTATTCCCTTGTACTGCACACTGCATTGCTTGGTCTATATAATGTGCACAAAGGCACTATGTAAGTATGTCGATCAATGAAATGAATATCCAGGGAATACATTGCTCTCATTCTGTTAGTGAGTATTGGTCCTCCTCCAAAGCTGGGGGACGAGCAGAAGAACAACCCTGATCAAAAGAAGCCAGCTGACGGCCAAAAGACGCAAGTTCAGATAGTACCTTATATCCCCCAAAATTCATGTTTTGTGTGTGAGCGAGTGCCTGTAGTCCATGTGGGTTGCCGGGATGGCCATGCTCTATTTTGTGATAGTCATTTTATTTAGTACATTATCTTTTCTTTTCTTTTCTTTTTCTAGATAAGATTAATTAGTGATATCTTGGTTTGGAAAGCAAAATCCTCCAAACTCATCTCATCTAAATATCCAAACACTACAAACACAAACACTTTTCAATTTTAAATTTTAACTTTTTTATTTCATCATTAAAACTTTCCCAAACTTTCAAATAAAACACAAAAAATAATTCTAACTTTTTCAAATCCTAAAAAAAAAAAAATATTCTAATAATATTTTAACTTTATAATATTTTTATTCTACTTTTTCTCTCTCATTTTCTAAAATCCAATAAAATTATATATTAACTCAAACTTTTTTAATATTATTCACAGATTATCTCATCTCGTCTTATCAAGAATGTCGAGACCTCTAATTTTCATAAAGATGTATTTACTTATCATTAATAAGCTGAGATACAAAACTGCTTTATATACAAAGCCTTACTTAACTTTAATTGGTTAATACATTAATAGAAAGAATATAACTAACTTTCTATACACGTGTGTAAAATATAAAGCATAAGCAGTTAAGTCTTAATACTCCCCCTCAAGATGGACTATATATATTTACTAGTCCCATCTTGCCAATAAGGTGATTAAACTGATACAAACCAAATGCCTTAGTCAAAACATCTGTAATCTGATGACTGGATGTTACATGGAAGAGTTTAATGATTCCAGCTTGTAACTTTTCTCGCACAATCTAGCAATCCAATTCTATATGCTTTCAGAGAATCCATAACTAAAACACTATTGCTTACATTCATAATATCATCAACATAAACTAATAACATGATGATCGAAAAACCCTCTTATTTACTAAAAAGAGAATAATCTGACTTGGATTAAGTGAAACTAGTAGCTAACAGAGTGGAGGAAAATTTGGCAAACCATTGTCTTGAGGCTTGTTTTAAGCCATACAAAGACTTCTTGAGTTTGCAAACCAAATTTAGCTCCCCCTTGTTGTCAAATCCAGGTGGCAAAGACATGTAAACTTCTTTGTGCAAATCACAATTCAAGAAGGCATTATTCACATCCATTTGAACAATATGCAAGTTTTTTATAACAGCTATAGACAAAAAAATTCGAACAGTGGTAATCTTGGCCACTGGACTAAATGTATCATAATAATCAAAACCTTCTAACTGAGTGTAGCCCTTGGCAACCAGCTTAGCTTCGCACCTTTTCACACTACCATTAAATTTAAGCTTCACCTTATAAACCCACTTCCAATCAACTGGATGTTTACCAGCAGGTAGAGAAACCAATTCCCGTGTCCCATTGTCTTCCAAAGCTGAAATTTCTGATTGCATGGTAGCCCTCTACTCAGGATATAAAATGGCTTGAGAGTATGTCTTGGGTTCAAGCAAGGTTGAGGTAACAAGAACAAAATTTTTGTGAGAAGGAGATAATCTGTCATAGGTCAGAAAATTACTGAGTGGATAGGAGATACTCAAGGAAGAAGAACCAGCAACTTGTTGATCATTGGAACAAGATGAGTGCAAGCTAGCTTGTTGACAATTATAAGATTGTAGATAGGCAGGAGGATGTATGGATCTAGTTGATCTCCTAGGAAGATCAACTTGAGTAATGGAGGAAGAAATAGAAGTATTACTTGAAACTGAAGTAGGTGAAGAAAGAAATAAATATGAGTTTGGAGCATGAAATGGAATGTAACAATTAGGAGAATTGTTCTAAGATTGTAAAAGAGAAGGATCTGAAGCAGATGAAGGTGTTGAGGAAGAAGTATCAAAAGGAAAAACTTCTTGATGGAATACTATATCTCTAGAGATGTAGTAAGTCTAAGTTTCTAGGTTTAAAAGTTTATAACCCTTAACACGAAAGGGATATATATCCTAAAAGAAAAGACTTTATAGCTCTTGGTGAAAACTTTGATCAATTACGAGAGAGTGTTGAGCCAAAACATAAATAGCCAAAAACTCTCAGATGTAAAAAAGAATGTGTTTTATGGTATAATAGTTCAAAAGGACTCTTATTCAAAAGAAGAGGGGTTGGGGTTCAATTGATAAGATAAAAAGTTGTAAGAATACTGCCTCACCAGTAAGAAATAGGCAGTTTAGCATGAAATAAAAGAGACCTTGCCATATTGAGAATGTGTTGATGCTTGAGCTCCACAATAGAATTTTGTTGTGGAGTAGGAACACAACTCAATTGGTGAATGACTCCTTTAGAAGAAAAGAAGTATTTTAAAGCAAACTTAGGTCCATTATCTGATCTAATTGCCTTAGTTTTGGTTGAGAATCATGTTTTAGTATGAATAAAGTAAGACTGCAAAGAGGAACAGCCTTAGATTTTGATTTCATGATGTATATCCAAGTAGCCCTAGAATAGTCATCGTCAATGGAAAGAAAATACCTAAATCCATTATGAGTAGGAGTAGCCATGGGGCCCCAAATTTCACAATGCACTAAATCAAAGCAAGCATCACACTTATTTGCCAATAGAAAAGGGCAAACGCTTTTGTTTAGCAAGAGGACAAGTAGTACATGAATCAAATTTGGAAGACAAACAAGGAATGTACCAATGCAAAAGTTGCAGCCTAGAAGAAGAAGGATGTCCTAATCTAAAGTGCCACAAGGCTACATCAGATTGAATAGAAAAATAGTTAGAGAAATGAGAAGCAGTGGAAGGTATAGAAAAGCTGGAAGTAACCAACTTATGCAAGCCACCTTGCAATTCACCAATCATAATCATCTTCCAAATTACTAGGTCCTACAGAAAACACTTGTTAGCTTTAATAATTAACCAATGGTTGAGAGTATGAGTTAATTTGCTAACTAAGATAAGGTTGAAAGAGAAGGTAGGTAAACATAAGACATTTGTTAAGGTCAAGGTAGGGCACAAAACTATATCACCAACATGTGTAACCTCGGCATAGGAACCATTAGGCAACTTGAGACAAGCAGAAATAAGGTGAGGAGTGCTGGTATAAAAAGTGGAAGAGCAAACCTTGTGGTCTGAGGCACCACTATCGATGATCCAAGAACACAAAGAAACTGAAGTGTTAGCAACACAAAAAATTTTAAAGTTACCAGAGAAATTAGGAACCAAGGCCATGTTAACAGAGGGTGTAGTAGCAGCTGATGAAGCTGGTTTCAGTAGAGCCAGCCATTGTTGGTATTGATCCATAGTCAAAGGCATGTTGGATGGATTATCAGCAAGCACAGTAGAGTGCTGATTGGCATTAGCAAAAGCTGAAACCTTGGATTTATCTTAAAACTTGTAATTAGGAGTGTAGCCGTGAAGCTTAAAGCACTTATCCACTATGTGACCAACAAGACCACAGTGACTACAAAGGAGCTTATTGTGTGGATTACCCTTAAAAGCCTTAAAAGAAGTGTCTCATTTAGTAGCTAGGGCTACTGATTCAACAAAGGCAAAAGAAGTGCCTCATGTGCTAACAAGCTTTTGTCTCTCTGCTTGGATAACATGAGATAATGCTTTGTTACATGAGATAATGCTTTGTTAAAAGAAGGTAAAGGATCCATCATTAAGATTTGACCCCTTAGATTATCTTAAGTATCAATAAGTCCCATAAGGAGCTTCATGACATATCTCTGGTGATGGTATGCAGCAAAAATCTTAGTCGAATTATGAATTACACTTGCAACCTTTACAATAACAAACAAGTAAGGGTTGGTAATTCAATCGTTCATCCCATAGGACCTTTAATTCTGTAAAATATGTACTAACATCATGTTGTTCTTGACGTAGGGTAGAAATAGCACTTTGTAACTCAAAGATTCGAGGGCCATTACCTTGTGAAAACCTCTCCTCCAACTCATGCCACATCACATGAGAAGAATCAACATATATCACACTTTGAGCAATCTTTGAAGATAGAGAATTAAGTAGCCACGAAAGCACAATTGTATCACACTTACTCCATGGAGAAAACAGAGAATCATCCTCTGTTGGAGCAGGTAGGGAGTCATCAATAAAACCAAGCTTGTTGCACACCTTCAATGAAAGAAACATTGAATGCGACTAGGAATGATAATTGCTATTGGTCAATTTCTCACTAACGAGAAGATGACCAAGATGATTAGCATTGGTGAGAAAATAGGGACTACGTGGATCAGATTCAACAACGGAAGGATTAACGAAATCAACCTAGAGCAGAAGAAGGTGAGCAGAAATCAAAGGAAAAACCTAATTTCTCCTAATACCATATCAAGAGTGTCGAGACCTCTAATTTCCAGAAAGATGTATTTGCTTATTATTCATAAAACTGGGATACAAAACTGCTTTATATACAAAGCCTTACTTAACTCTAATTGGCTAATACATTAAAGGAAAGAGCATAACTAACTTTCTATACACGTGTGTAAAATATAAAGCATATGCGCTACTTAAGTCTTAATACATCTCACTATAATTATAATAATAATAATAATAATAATAATAATAATAATAATAATGTCGAAGTAGTCGATTTTGCATGGTCTGACCAATAAAAAACTCTTCTTGCAAAATAAGAAAAATGTCATAAAATTTTATTGGTCTTGAATAACAGAGAACATTCCGATGATTAAATTAATAATTTTTTTTATATCTCTGGAGAAATTCAAGAGAGAATGATAGGTGTTCCATGAAGTCGTCACCTTTCTTCTTATGGAATAGCCTTTTGATAGGATTTTCATAAATAGAATCCATAGTTGTATGTTTGCCATGTTTAAACTTTGAAGCCGTTAGATAATTTGAGTAGATAATATTTATTTTGTTAAAAAGAGCATGGCTTGTGGTCAATATCTAAGAGGTGGGTTTCATGCGGTTATTTACAATGTAGTAAGACTCTATGACTAGTATGGACCACTAGTTATTTTTTATAAAAATCTTAACAACCATTTTCCAACCTTTCACTTCAAAATAGTTCGCCACCCGATCCCCCATTAGAATCATTGGCGTCGGCCAGCATTATTTTAGTTATTAATTTTTATACCCTCATTCCATTTCTATCTCACTATACTAAGGTGGCCGGGATTGTTTATTAACTTTTAGATTTCAATTTATTGAAAATATAAACAATGATTCTAGGGTACTGATAAAAAGTTTCATACTTTACATATATAATTGAATGAAAGTAAGAAGAGAATGTAGCATATATACAGCACGCCGATCATTATAATATTAACTTTCTAATTAATTGGAGTGAAAAAGATGGACTTACGGCCATGCATGTGATAAATAAATACAATGTGTGCCTGGAAGGGATATTTAGTACTTACAGGCCCATCAAAGTGAAGACCTAGTCTAGGATGGATCCATTAAGTCTTACGATGCACATGAAAAAGGCTAGATAACACCTCCAAGTTATCACGCACTCCAGTTAATACGGAGAGCCGTCAAAGATATATCTAGAAAGTTGATTATACTCACGACTCCACGCCCCTATAAATAACATCCAAATGTAACTCTTTCAACGCATTCATTCATGTGCTTATACTAAGATCACTTCTCCAACTTAAACATTGTAGTTCCATTGAGCACTCTATGTCACCCTCTTTTTTCATTGCAAATATCCGTTCAGTTGGTGGTATGAAATACATCATTAACAACGCCTAGTCTTTTGTTTTAAACTTGCATGGTAATATATAGTACTAATGTAATAATACTTACGAATATAATGTTGAGGGGTAGGAATTTTATCAAATACAAACAACAAAAGCAGAAAGATTCTCATCACTCGAGCAAAAATGACAATTACAAGAGGCAATATTTACCTAGCTAGTAGTGACGAAGTTATAAGGGTTCTTGGATACAGATAAAGTATAACCTATCCATTTGGACATATGTATATAAAATAAAGAGAAATTATATTTACAATTATGGGGTGTGCAGTTCTCGCGTACTTATAAAATAAAATAGGTAAATATAAAACTTACGTGAAAAATTTCTATTTTAATGGTGGCCTCCATTTTTTCAAATGAAATACGTAGAGACAATGCATTCCGGAACTATATATATCATTATTTCTAAACAAAATATAAAAAATTTCATCAAATCCTATATAAAACATAAGAGGTACTCAGTGGATATAAAAATATATATATATATATATCTAAATAGAAATGCTTAGTCATAAGTTGTTTACTCTTTAATTACGACGTGTGTTAATGGCCGTTGGGAGTGTATGAATTAATGACATTTTAATTTATGCTTTATTATATTAATTATAGATAACAAGAAACGAGTATTGCAACAAAAATAAATTAGATGACGAGTCAAGTAATTAATTTAATAGCCAATTAAAAGAGGCCGTACATATTTCGTGGTTTTCTAAATGATTACCATTCCATTGATGGTGATCATTCTTCTTTAATTCCTTGCTTGAATTGTATCTCGTACGTGTTATTTTCAAAATGATAGATATTTAATACTAAAATGTTGATTTAAGATTGATATTATTCTAAAATTTTAAATTGACAATATTTAAAATGTGCAAATCCTGCACATTTCATTTAAAAACGTGCATAATTCTCAACAGCATATCTTCACGATATTTTTTTTTTTTTCTTCATATCTTTATGCTCTGTTCTCAACAAATTAACTAGCAAACTTCATGGGGCCGCCATGAGCTCATCACAATAGCTGACAAAATCGAAAATAATTTTGGCCACTTTGCTTTAGTGCATTTGATGTCAGTCATTTTCGCCTGTGTTGTTGTTTAAAACAGGACAATTAAAAAAAAAGAAGATGACAAAAAGCTCGTAGAGTCGGCTGGTCGGGAGCTAGACAGAGAGAATCATCCTAACTTAAATTAAACGATAAAAGTTTTAAGTTATTAATAATACACACTTCTAATCAGTTTTGAGAATAATAACTATTGTAGAGAGATGAACCTTATTTTTATTAATATTACATATTTAGTTATATATTTGGTGTATTTTATATTCAGTTATTTAAATATATTTTTAAATTTTTTTAAAAAATATAAGAAAATTATATCTTAATATTTTACTGAGTTCAAATATTTATCTTTTTGCTAGTCTTTTATTATAGATTTGTAAATTCAAATTTATTATAAAAATTTAATTTAATTTATTATAAAAATCTAATTTAACGTGACAATCAGGACAAATTTAGAATCATGTGAATGTTCGAGTGGGTAAAATGAAGTTTTTTCCTGAAGGTATTTTTGTCTTTGTTGGTGAAGAAGTTGCACTTGAGCAGCACATGTTCAATTTTTGTTCGATTTAACGCTGATGCTAGACAGAAGGAGGGGATTGTGAAGTTTTTGAAAATAAGCAGGTTTACTTTAATGCAATTATTAGTTTTGAAGTATTTTGTAAATTGAGTGAAAGTTAGAGGAGATAAAGTGTAATTAATCCTTAATAATACATACTTCCATTGCCTTTCGAGTTTGGCCGGTTCATGTTATGAAAATTCTATTTACAAACCGATTTATGGACCATAGAGTAAACTGCAAAAATCTTACTACCCATAAAAAGATTGCACCATATTTTAATTGGAGTACAATATTTTGGACAATCCATGGAATCAAAGCCACGAGTAAATCCAAATGGTCAAAACCACCCAAGATGATAATTAAGATCCTACGCTGCTTATTGGTGGATCATGGATTAGGTTTGTATTTTATTTAGTCCATACAAATGATATGTAAAGGACAATCAAAGAAGGCCAAGCTAGCTCTTGAAAATATGTGAACGTAGAAGACCCAAGGTTCATTATACGGCATTCTTGCCCCTAAAGCATTCCTTAAATAAAGGTAAAGCTGTTAGCGAATGATCATTATCCGAGAAGTTGGCCTTACCATTCAGAAAAGTGGGATTCCTTAAACAATGGCTCAGAAAACTGTCATGAAGGTCCGTATTGCATGCCTCAAATGCAAGAAGCAACTCCTCCAGGCGGTGACTAAGCTACAAGGTATGATCAATATACTTATTTCGAATTCAAATCAAGAGACTCTACATATATTTCTATATAGTAATAAAAAAAAGTCTATTCTCGTCGTATCACTTTTATCACAATTATCTTTGTGCGTGTAGGTGTCGACAAAGTTGAAGTTGATGCAGACAAGGGAATTTTTACTGTAACCGGAGATGCAGACCCATATGAAATCATAGTCCGTACCAAAAAAACAGGCAAATTTGGTGACGTAGTGAGTGTTGGTGCTCCTGCATCTCCCCAAAAGGAGGGGGATGGGAAGAAGGAGGAAAAAAAGTCAGGGGAATCAGGGGACCAGAAGGAGCAAGTTCAGACACCCTACATGCCCCACAATTCATGTCTTGTCTGTGAGCGAGTGCCTATCGTTCATGTGGGCTGCCGAGACGAACCCTATCCCTCATGCTCTATTATGTGACATTTCTTTATCACGTCATCAACAACAAGGTCCGTACATGTAAATAAATCCCATACGTTAAATAAATAAAAAATAAAAAATAAATTCTGGAAGTGTGGATCAACAAGATCCCGGACATGAATTCTTTGGGCCCAAGGCCCAACATATTGAATAACGGCGGTATCATGGTGATCCCAAAAAATAAAAATGGTCCATAGAGGAGAAACCTCCTCTGTCCCGTAGAAAGTTTTCGTGGAGATGAGTTTATAAGTTGTAGAAATACTCTTCTAACTTATAAAGTAATTATATAAAAATAATTTTACAAATTAATTTGATTTAACGTGGTTTGTTAAATTATAAAATTATTTCTATTATAATACAGATTTGATAAATCATATGAAATTACGTTAGTTTGTAGGATTACATTATGGCCGTAGCACTCTTCTTTAAGTTATATATTATTTGGGCTAAGGGGTACTAAGAGAGAAAGTTCTAGGAGAGAGAAAATCTTTTAGGTTTTTAGGCTGCGTTTAGATGCTAAGATGACCTTTGTTGATTTGAGTTAATATCATGTTAATAGTATTTTTCTGGATCTTATTTAAATGTGTTTGAATGTAAATAGATTGAAAATGAACGTCATCGAGTAGATCTAACTCATTCTTAACAAGTTAACTCTTCTTAAACGTAGTTGAAAAAGGGAGGTAATAGGAGCTGTGTGTGTATGTGTATACATATGGGGATTCAATCTCTTATGTAGGGGTGAAAGTCGGCCGGTCCGGACCGGAAAAATCGACCGGACCGGCCAATTTGGACCGGACCGGACCGGACCGATCCCGGTCCCGGTCCTAATATTAGTGGACCGAAGTCATTCGGTCCGGTCCACGGTCCGGGGGTTTTTCACCCCGGACCGGACCGAATGAATTTTTTTTTTTTATAATTTATATATATAATATATTGATTATATAATAATTGTATATAATTAATTATATAATTTTCATCTAACCTAATTCTATCACTAACTTGCCATTAAGTAATTATTAACTAATACTATTATTTAGAATTTTATACTAATACTAATATTTATACTAAATTACTAATACTAATAGAGTAAATTAATATTAGAGTCTAGGACTCTAGACTCTAATATGGTATAAAAATAAAATAAATACTAATAGTCTAATATAGAGTATAGTTATATAACTTATACTTATACTAATATGGACTATAGTTATAACATATACTAAAAACTAAGTGGGTAGTCTATAAATAATATTACTAATAGTCTAATATATATAAGTTTATAACTATACTATATTACTAATAGTCTAACCTATAACTATACTATAACTATAATTTTCATCTAACCTAATTATATCACTAACTCACCATTAAGTAATTACTAATATACTATAGTAAATATAATATAGTAATGAGAGTCTAATATTAGTATAACTATACTAATTATAATAACTAATCTCTTAACTTAACTATACTATATTATATAGTTATTATATAACTATACTATATTACTAATAAGTAATCACTATAAGTCTATAACTATATATATTTAGTATTAAAGTATTGTTATATTCTTTAATGTATTTACTATTAATTACTAATACTATTAAGTCTTAAGAGTTATGGTATAAATTACAATATATGTATAATTTTATACTAATACAAATATTTATACTAAATTACTAATACTAATAATCTAGACTCTAATATGGTATAAAAATAAAATAAATACTAATAGTTTAATATAGAGTATAGACTATAGTTATACAACTTATACTTATACTAATAATTAATATAGTTATAACTTATACTAAATCACTAATACACTATAACTAATATTACTAATATATAGCTATACTATATTACCAGTAGTCTAATAGGCTAATACTAATACTATTATATAGTTATACTAATTATAATAAGTAATCACTATAACTTATAAGTCTATAACTATATATATTTAGTATTAAAGTATTATTATATTTTTTAATGTATTACTAATACTATTAAGTATTAAGAGTTAGGGTATAAATTATAATATATTTATAATTTTATAATATGTATTATATATTCCATAATGTATTTGTATCAATGCTATAATATATTATTAATAATATTATACTAAATCACTATAACAATATAACTAATACTAATATATAGTTATGCTAATAGTCTACTATTACTAATATAATATAGCCAAATTGAATTACTAATAATCTAATACTAATACAATTATATAGTTATACTAATCATAAATTCATTATAACTAAATCATTGTAAGTCTATAACTATATATATTTAGTATCAATGTATTACTATATTATGTAATGTATAACTATTAACTATAATATAGAATACTAGTATAACTGATCAAAAAATATATAGTACTAGTATATATATTAATGTATTAACATATTATAAAAGTTATAGTATAAATTATAATATATCATATATTTGTAAATTTATAATAGTATTAGTATAGTTAGCTTAATATGTAATATGTTATTATTAAATCACTATAACTACATAAAGTATTAGTAATAAGAGTATTATATTATTTAATATAGTATTACATATAATATTACTATCATTACATATATTTATTAGTTATAGACTAGTATAGTTATTAGTACTAATAGACTAATAGTATTAGTTATTAGTATTACATATAGTTACATATATTACTATTATTACTATTACTATTACATATAGTTACATATATAGTTATCACTATTACTATTATTACATATAGTTATTAGTTATAGTATTATTACTAATAGACTAATAGTAGTAGTGTATTACTAATATATATATATAATAGTATACTATATGTATATATATTAAATATATCACAATATAATTACATAAATATTAAACAAAATGTCATTTATAAATAAAAAAAAAAAGTCAAAGGGTGGACCGACCGGACCAGACCGGACCGAATGGGACCGGACCGAACCGGTCCTTAAGAAATTCGGTCCGGTCCAGGGTGGAAAACCCTGGACCGAATAGGTTCAGTTCGGTCTGTAAAACCTCCCTGGACCGGACCGGACCGAATTCACCCCTACTCTTATGAATGGGGGGACAAATTAAGATCATTATATCAGGCCATAAGTTCAAGAGACAGAAACATTAATGCGATTTCATCTATTGTGTTTGGACAAATGCCATGTCCACAGTTTTAGTTAATGCTATCTTTGTTTAATTGCATTTTTCTGTCATGTGTGGATGCTAATAGTATGGCCGAANATGTATGTTTAAATATATGAAATAAGTTGAGATGAGTTTAATTTTTTTATAGAAATTTGAAAAAATAGTGAGTTACATCAATAATTAGTTTAAAATAAATTAAGATAAATCAAGTTAATTATAACAACCAAACACACCTATCTTGCGAACTCATTAGCCAACGTAGTACGTTGTTATTATATTGTATATTTTGTGTGGAAGGGGAAGTACCTGCCATCATATATAAATGGCTTTGTTTTATGAGAGAGAAAATAATAATTATGAAAGAGTACTAAAACTCTCTCTCTCTCTCTCTCTCTCTCTCGTGTGGATGCTAATAGTATGGCCGAATGACCCACGGGCGATGCTAGGAAGGTGATCGCATGATTTTACTTTGTTCAACACTAAGATTTATTATATCCACTGGGCTTTTGGTGACAAAATCTACTATGTATGGTCATAATACAACTTCTCATGATTTCTCTTGCTCTCTGTTACAGTGCTTAGAAGGGTAGTTGAGAGGTTGGGAAGATGAAGATGGTTTGGTCCCCGGAAGAAGTTCCTAATTTGGTAGCTTGGAATATCTCCCTTTTTACTGGTGGCGTGTTGCCATCTTTAGTCTAGCTACTCCTTTGCTTTATATTACTTTATCAAGTTGAGTCCTTCATGTCTTCATTATGCTTCGGTGCTTCAAAATGGCCAACCTTGGGGAGATAACATTCAGTTAAGGTTGCAAATACCCGAACTAGCTGTAATGAGTCAAATTTGCAAGGTTTGCAAATGGGCCAGATGGGCTGATAATAAGTGATGTGGTTAGTTGGGCTGTTAAGTGTAGATTTTTTTAAAATTCTCATAGAGTTATTGGATAAATAGATTCATATTAGCTTTGAGCCTTTGATCATCCGAAAAATAGTTGAATATTGTAATGCAATAGAGGTTGGCAACCTCGAATAGCCATTTAACTGATGTAGATTCGTTTAGATCTAGGGATGAGATAAGATAATTTTATATTAAAGTTAAAAATTAAATAAATTTTATTAAAATATTATTAATATTTTAAAATTTTAAAAAATTGAACTGAAATTTAAAAAAGTTGAATTATTATTATATTTTATATGAAAATTTAGAAAAGTTGTAATGATAAGATGAGATTAGATTAGATGAAATGAAATAATCTCTGAATCCAAACTAAATAAGAATAGAGGTTTGGATAGTGAGTTGAGTTAAGATAAGATGAAATTAGAGTTGAAGTTGAATAAAATATTGTTATAATATTTTTTTTAATATTTTTTATTTTAGAATTTGAAAAAATTGATCTGTTTGTTAAAAATTTAAAGAATTTATAATGATTGAATAAGATGAGATGAGTTGAGATAACTCATATCCAAACAACCCCTAACTCTCCCTTCAGACCTCTCTCTCTTTCAAATAATTTTATTCGAAATCTCTTACATCATATATTATTAATGTGACATAATTTAATTTAAAATATAAATTTTAAAAATTGGATCATACAGATTAAATTATACCAGATTTTGTATGATGTAAAGGCTCTTCTAAACAGCAGTAACTAAAAAATCTCAAAATCTTTAAAATTTAATTAAGACTTTACTTAAATGACCCATCTCCTAAATGCTAAGAGCACTCTCAACCAATTTTGTAAAACTTAACTTTTTGTAAAATTTAAAGGGGATAGCTCAAAATATTCATACAACGGATTATGTATTTCAAAGTTATTATTGAGTTTACTAAAGTTATTATTGAGTTTACTACAGTAACACCTCTACATTTAGTGGACACTATAGACAAATGTATAAATTTTTTATTCATTTTTTCTCTCTCTATGCTTTCTACTTCAGATTCTTTCGTTTCAGCCCCAATATATTTCATGCGCCATCTTCACTTCCTCTCAAGATTGGTTCAGCCCCAGTATAATGTAAAGTTGTTGTAATTAAGTTTTTTAAAAAATAATACCAATTGGTATTTTTCCTTTATTTCATCGTGTTTCATTCTTGTTGAAATCTTGGGCACATGTTTTAATCTGAGCATCTCAACTGGAAACTTGCTGTCAGTTATGGGGAAATATTGTAAATATCAAAAGATATGAAGATATTATTGGTAGTAAGAGAAAATATTTGAAATAAATAAAAAAATATTAAAAAATATAATATTTAAATGATATAAAGAAAAAATAGATAAGCTGATTGTATGACGTATTGTAAAAGTCAGTATGTAAAATAGAAAAAATAAGTTTTGATGATGTATTTTAAAAGATAAGATAAAGAAGTCATTGAGAGTGCTCTAAATACGTAAAATATTGTGGCATAAAAAAAGAAGAAGAAGAAGAAGAAGAAGAAGAAGAAGAAAAAAAAAAAAAAAAAAAAAAAAAAAAAAGAGAGAAAGAAATGAAGTATGAATCAATCGGGTGGGAATGGGGACAACCCATTGACCTTGACCGGAAGTCCACTTTTCAGTTGGCCCAAAAACTCCGTTTAGACCAAAAGGCAGCCCCACTTTTTGATTAAAAATCAACCAATCTGAAAGCAATCAATTTCCATTTTCCACGCCGAAAGGTTTGACGCGTGCCAAGAGGCTGTATGATTACGCGTAGTGGTCGCGTACTCCTTTGGATTTTTCTACGGGAAAATGGAAACAATGCAGGTCATACGTTTCTAGTCAATGAAAGATTCTAAACATATGTCTCGATTTCACCATAATACAACTTCTCATGATTTCTCTTGCTCTCTGTTACAGTGCTTAGAAGGGTAGTTGAGAGGTTGGGAAGATGAAGATGGTTTGGTCCCCGGAAGAAGTTCCTAATTTGGTAGCTTGGAATATCTCCCTTTTTACTGGTGGCGTGTTGCCATCTTTAGTCTAGCTACTCCTTTGCTTTATATTACTTTATCAAGTTGAGTCCTTCATGTCTTCATTATGCTTCGGTGCTTCAAAATGGCCAACCTTGGGGAGATAACATTCAGTTAAGGTTGCAAATACCCGAACTAGCTGTAATGAGTCAAATTTGCAAGGTTTGCAAATGGGCCAGATGGGCTGATAATAAGTGATGTGGTTAGTTGGGCTGTTAAGTGTAGATTGTTTTTAAATTCTGATAGAGTTATTGGATAAATAGATTCATATTAGCTTTGAGCCTTTGATCATCCGAAAATTAGTTGAATATTGTAATGCAATAGAGGTTGGCAACCTCGAATGGCCATTTAACTGATGTAGATTCGCTTAGATTTAGATATGAGATTAGATAATTTTATATTAAAATTAAAAATTAAATAAAATTTTATTAAAATATTGTTTTTTAATATTATTATTATTTAAAAATTTAAAAAAATTGAATTGAAATTTGAAAAAGTTGAATTATTATTATATTTTATATGAAAATTTAGAAAAGTTATAATGATGAGATGAAATTAGATTAGATAAAATTAAATAATCTTTGAATCCAAACTAAATAAGAATAGAGGTTTGAATAGTGAATTGAGTTGAGATGAAATGAAATTAGAGTTGAAATTGAATAAAATATTGTTATAATATTTTTTTTAATATTTTTGATTTTAGAATTTGAATAAATTAAACTGTTTGTTAAAATTTTAGAAAATTTATAATAATTAAATAAGATGAGATGAGTTGAGATAATTCATTATCCAAACAGCCCCTAGCTCTCCCTTCGGACCCCTCTCTCCTTCCTATGTGATATAATTTAAGACTTTAAAAAATAAAATAATTCTATTTGAAATCTCTTACACTTATATTATTAATGTGACATAATTTGATTTAAAATATAAATTTTAAAAATTGAATCATACAAATTAAATTATACCGGATTTTGTATGATGTAAAGGAGCTTCTAAACAGCAGTAACTAAAAAATCTCAAAATCTTTACTTAAAGGACCCATCTCCTAAATACGTAAAACACTGTGGCATAAAAAAAGAAAAAAAAGAAAGAAATGAAGTATGAATCAATCGGGTGGGAATGGGGACAGCCCATTGACCTTGACCGGAAGTCCACTTTTCAGTTGGCCCAAAAACTCCGTTTAGACCAAAAGGCGGCCCCACTTTTTGATTAAAAATCAACCAATCTGAAAGCAATCAATTTCCATTTTCCACGCCGAAAGGTTTGACGCGTGCCAAGAGGCTGTATGATTACGCGTACTCCTTTGGATTTTTCTACGGGAAAATGTAAACAACGCAGGTCATACGTTTTTAGTCAATGAAAGATTCTAGACGTAACTCTCAATTTCCCACACTATACTTTTTTTTTATTTTTTTATTTGATCAAATATCTAATATATATATATATATATAATGAGTACAAGAATTTCATTAATTTTTAAAAAAAATCAATTAAAAAAAAAAAAAAAAGAGAAAAAGTATGGTGTGTGGGTTCATATGTATCAAAGTTCTTTAGGCTGCATTTAAATGTTGAGTTGAGTTGAGTTGAGATGAAAATTAAAAGTTGAATAAAATATTATTAAAATATTAATTTTTAATATTATTATTATTTTAAGATTTGAAAAAGTTGAATTATTTATTATATTTTGTGTTAAAATTTTAAAAAGATTAAAATAATTAAATAAGATGAATTAAGATGAATTGAGAAAGATTTAGTCAATAGTCAGAATAATTAAAGAAATAAAAATAGTCTTTTGCTGGAAAATTCTCTCCTTTTAACTGATTCAAAACTGAATAAAGGCACGAATCATTAGAACGAATAAGTCCTGTATATAATATCTCATAATTGTTGGGACAAGATTCTAGCAAAAGTTATGGAGAAGAGAAAGTCTCCACATCTGCCCCTCAAGTCTCCAACACCACACACAGTGACCCTTTTATTTATTTATTTATTTAAAGTCCTTAAACTTAAAGTAAAAGATGTGTTTTCTCTTCTCTACTCCCCACGTTTTCCATATTTTCCCCGAAGCATCTTATTTGAATTTCTCCTCCCCACGTTCTACCTCCATGATACACCCCTCCAGCTGTGTTGCAGTACGTCTCCACAGCCTTTCACAGAACTCCAATCGACCAAAGAAAATCAAATGGCTTGTTTGCTTTGATGAAGCAGTGGATAAAAAAATACGAACTAGGAGTATACGAGCCACTAGAATTTAAAAAAATAAAATAAAATAACAAATCAAAGCAAGGGAAAGTAAACCAAGGAGTTAAAAACTGAAAAAAGTTGTTCGGAGTGATGATTACATGTTAGATCTAGTGCGGGCTCCGTTTGGTTACACAGATAAGATGAGATATTGTTATAATAGTAATGAATAAAATATTATTATAATATAATTTTGTAATATTAATTTTGTATTGAGATTTGAAAAAATAAAATTGTTTATTATATTTTATATGGAGATTTGAAAAAGTTGTAATGATGAGTTGAGATGAGATGAGATGAGTTTTTTGATTTTGTGTAACCAAACAAGCTTACTTGTTGGAATCCCTTCCACACCGAGATATTTTTCACTCTCTCGAGTATAATTTCTTTCTGTTTTGTATCTGATCGGATTCTGTATTTCCTTCCGTATTTTGTTTAATTTTCTCTCTATTTCTTCCATCGATTGCTATCCTATTTTTCGACCTGAGAGTGCAACTTTATTATCATTGGGTTTGCACGGCTTCTCTTTGCAGTGAATATTCTCGCTTAAGCCGACGGAGGAGAGCAAAGTCGACGATGAGAGAAAAATGATTCGGTTTTGAAAGGAGAGAAGAAGGATTTAGCAGAGGAAGGAGGGAGAGCAAAGAAACTCACGGAGAATGAGGGAGGGGAGGGGGGAGCAGAGGAACTTGATTCTTTTTGGGATTAGACCATTTTCAAATAAACCGGGTTTGCCGCATAAATTAAAGTGTGTGGTGTATGTGCTCAGACCGACTTATGAATAAAATTTCTCTATTATATATCTTGTCATCAAATTAGTAGAAGAGATTAATGTATGTTTTCAAACTTATGTTATTTTATTAGATTCAATATAGTAGAGTATAAATAAATAGTAAAATATTTTTTTAAAATTAAAATTTGATGTTAAAGTATTTAACAAGTCATGAGCCTCATGTGTACTGAGTTTTTTGAACGATGTAGGAAGAAGACTGAGCTAATGGAGAAGGACAACCACCCACCAGGACGGGGATGGTTCAATTATCTAACGCAAGACTCCAAACATGAATAGTCGGTCTTTTCTCCCAGTTTGACTATTTTAGACTTTGAAAGCTTCACTCAGATCTGCCTTGGGATACTGCAGTCACAGAGAAACAATCCTAATTTTTTTTTTTTTATTTCTCCCAAACACCCATTTCATTAATATAAAGAATTGACATATAAAGTGAGATATTTCGAAAAATCCCTTGCTCCCTTGAGATTAGGTATAGATAGTAGGATAAGATAAGAAGAGTTAATAGGAAAGTTAAATAAAATATTATTATAATATTATTTTTTAATATTATTATTATTTGAGATTTAAAGAATTTGAATTGTTAATTGTATTTAATGTGTAAATTTGTAAAAGTTGTAATGAAGAAATTATATAAGATGAGATGGATTGAGATGTTTTAATATCCAAACTAAGCCTAATACATCACTGAAAAATCGGTCCCCACCCATTCCCTGGTTATTCAAAGATCCAAGAGATATTTATTTTAAAGAGAAATTATATATATAAACTCTAAATGGATAAGTTTCGCTTAGACCTTTCATAAAAAAGTAAATCCTATCATAGAAAAGCGTGAAAAACTTGCTTTTTGATAGGATCTATATTTTTAAAAAAGGTTTGTACATTTAAAACTTGGACCACCATTACTCTATTTTAAATGACGATTTTGAACAATTGATGTCTAATATCATCGGTAGAGGTGGTGGCAGATTGTTTTGTGATGTAATTTGTTGGTTTGAAATGTCTTAGGGAGAGACTCACTTCTTGCTATTCAAGATTTTTGGTTAGGAAAGCAATAACATAGTTGAATAGATAGCTCGGGGTGGTCCATGTTGACGTAGGAATCTTTGAAGTGCTAATGTGATGGGGTGCATGTAGCAAATTGCCATTGTATATATGTTGTTAACAACTTTTTTTTTTTTTTTCTTCGAACGGAAAACTAACTTCATTCATTTATCAAAGAAAATGACTGAATACATATAAGAAAATTCTTAGATCATAAGCAAAATGTTGCTTTTGAAGCTCTACTAGTAAATTAAATTCATTCGTGACTGGTATTGTTTTAACTGCTGTTGTAGCTCTCTATAGACAAACCGTCTAATAGACAGTATTCTACCTAAAATAGGGACTTATACCCCATCCTCCAAATGAGGAAATGACTTAACCTTTACAGACAAAGAGTCCAAGAGACGATCACTCTCTCTTTATTATTATTATTATTGTTATTGTTATTATTCTTTAACTAAATAAAAGGAAACAACAATGAAAATAAAGAGATAGATATGAAAATGATGAATTACAGTGGATCTACTCCCGTAAACTTCAAAACTAGCCATAAAAATCATATCTAAACGATCCGATAGCGGGAGAAGTTGCCGGAATGGGTGATCTGCCGCTATCTTTCCAACAACTTGAATAGATTTGGATGTCAATTAAATCGAATTAATTTAACATGAATCCAATAATAATCATATTATTTTCGAATAAAACCATGCAATCTGGGACGTGATTGAACTGAACCACTTAGTTAGTTCTTCATGTTTGGATTACACAATTTTGTTCAATGTAGCATCTATACTTATATTACAAATTAATCTTCAGAAAGTCTTAATAATCTATGATTTAAATTCTAATGACTGTTTCACCCATAAATATTAATGGAACATTAATAAACATTATATATCTCATGTATCTCTTTTGCTAATCGAATACATTTTAGAAAAACCTCATAGCTAATTGAAATTATTAAAACCTCATAGCTTTGAGTAGTGCTACATGCACCGAGAGATGTAGCCAGAGGATCTCCCGAAAAGGCCAAAAAAAAGGTTTTTCTATTTTCTTATTTGTTTTCATTCAATTTTTTGGTATTCTTAAATATTTTATTTAAAAAAAAACACAATATCATTAAAAAAATATTTCTTTAATAATACTAAGTAAAAAAACAAATAAAAAATAAAAATACACTGTCGGGAGAAATGCTCGGGATTCATTATAGGGATCCCAAGCATTTCTCTATATAATATGATCATGAGAAAATAATTACCCTTATAATTCAGAGTTAGTCATGTCTTCCAATAGTTAGAGACATACTTATGTTATCAGTGAGAACTATTAATCTTTCCGATAATTCAATTTTAATAAAATTCTTAAAGATATTTATGTCATATTATAAATTATAAATTAATTAATTGAATTAGGCTATGTTAAAATATAAAATAAATAATAAAATCTACACTTTTATTTTCATTTTAATTTTTAAAAAAATTGATAATTTCATATGGTATCAAAAAGGTTGTGAGTTTGCATCTTGATTCTATATTTTATTTCATTTAATTAAATATTTTACATGTTAAGTCACCCATTAAGAATGACTAGCTTATACTTGAAAAAAAATATTAAAATATAAAATAAATAATAAAATGTATCACTTTCTTTTAACTTAAAATTTGAAAATAAGTGATGGCTATAGGAGGAAGTATAAACCCACCAGCAGATTCAGTACCCTCGTGGAATTAAAATTCTTTCAAGACTCTCGTATATCAAGCACAAGATCATCTCCAAACGCTACCCGCCCAAGTTAAAGCCTATTGATCGCAAGCTTTTCCACGTCATAAAACCCATGGCGGACTCTTCCTCTGCTGAAAGCAAACTGGCCACAGCAAAGACTGTTCTCTCCGCCGCAGCCTCCGTCGCTGCCACTGTGATGCTCGCCCGGTCCATTGCTCAAGACTTCTTGCCCTATGAAATCCAAGACTACTTCTTCTCCGGCATCCGAGGCTTCTTCAGCCGCTTCTCGCCCCACGTCACCATGGTCATCGACGAGTTCGACGGCCTCGTCAACAACCAAATCTACGAGGCCGCCGAGGTTTACCTGGGTACCAAAATCTCACCCAACACGCACAGACTCAAGGTCAGCAAAGCCGAGCAAGAAGACAACTTTACGATCTCCATGGAAAGCAACGAAGAGATCTCGGAAGTCTTTAATGGGGTTAAATTCAACTGGATTTTGATCTGCCGCCAAGTCGAATCCAAGAGCTTCCACAATCCTCGCGACCTCAACTCCACCCTGCGCTCTGAGGTCCGATCCTTCCAGCTTAGTTTCCACAGGAAGCACAAGGACATGGTGTTGACTTCTTACTTACCCTTCATTGTGAAGGAAGCCAAGTCAATAAAACAAGAGAGCAAGACCCTGAGGATCTACACGACCAGCTACGACAGCATGTACGCAAATCTTGCGGACGTGTGGACCGGCACGAACCTCGATCACCCGGCGACGTTCGACACGCTCGCCATGGACTCCGAGATCAAGAGTTTCATTCTCAGAGATCTTGAAAGGTTCTTGAAGAGGAAGGATTATTACAGGAAGGTTGGAAAGGCTTGGAAGAGAGGGTACTTGTTGTACGGTCCTCCGGGTACCGGGAAATCGAGCTTGATCGCTGCAATGGCGAATTATCTGAACTTTGACATCTATGATTTGGAGCTGACGGAGGTTCATCACAACTCGGAGCTGAGGAGATTACTCATTGCAATGGCGAACCGGTCGATTCTGGTGGTGGAGGATATTGATTGTACTGTTGAGCTTCAGGACCGATCTGCAGAATCAGCCGGAGTATCTCCAAACCGAACCCAGCAAACGCAGGTTGGTTTTTCCAATGGACCCCGCTACTCTGCCTCCTGTAGCAGTACCACACGTTGCTTTTTCTTTTCTCTTTTTTGTTTTTTTAAATTTTCTTTTCATATTTTTCTAAAAACTTTCCTAATCACTAAATAATATATATATATATATATATACAAACCAATATATTTAAAATCATTTTCTTAATCACTATATTAAACAAAACAAAACAAAAAAATTTTGACAAATGCACAGGTCAACCCCAAGCAGCACAACCACTTTTTCCTTTTCCAATATATTCTATAATTTCTCCAAACAAAGACGCTTTAGTGCAGTTGAATTATTTTTTAACAGTAATGAGTTGAGATAGTAAAGTAAATTTTGTGAGATTTATCTAAGATAAGTTTAGATGTGATTAAATATTATAATGAGTTTAGATATATTTATAAAAAGTTGTGAGTCTCGCGTGTAAAGAGATGTTGAGTTAAAAAGTTGTGTATCTCATATGATTTTGAGTTAAGATAAGTTTAATAATTTAAAAATTGAGTGTTTAAATATTAGACTCATCTTAAAAATAGTATTATCGAACTTTTGGACTAGCAGGCCCTAGGAAAACAACCAAATAAAAAGCAACAGGTTTACGAGATAGGTCTAGAAAATTATTTCATAAATTTACACGAGTTTCAAATAGATAAGTCCAATATAGTCTATTTCTAAAAAAATAGATTTTATCATGAAAAAATGTTAATATATATATATATATATATATCTTTTTTCATAAAATCTATAATTTTATAAAATATCGGTACAGAACTTGTACCTAACATTTTGTCGAACGAGCCCAAAGGAAAGCTTAATAGTTCACCAATTTCTGATGGTTGCAACTTGCATGAATATTGACACACATTTTGTAGTCATGCATGAGACACATGCATAGGAGCTTGATTTAGGCACCTCAAATTTTGCTTGTTTGGTCCCTTTCTAATAGTTTTTCTCTTAGTTAATTTCCGCTTATGCATCATGGTTAACATATGTCTTTAGATTATCATGAGAATTTCAAATTCTAGAATTTGAGCATACACACAATGAGTTGGTCATGCAATGGATTAATGACCAATATCTATTTCGCCTTGTGAATCTGTTTCTTTCATAATGACCATACCAATCATTTTCTATTATGCTTGTGTCTCTCTCTTATGCAATAGATAACATTGTCCGGCCTTCTCAATTTCATCGATGGGCTTTGGTCGAGTTGTGGCGACGAGCGGATCATTATCTTCACCACGAACCACAAAGACAAGCTCGACCCGGCACTGCTGCGGCCTGGACGCATGGACGTCCACGTTCACATGTCCTACTGCACCCCTTGTGGATTTAGACTTTTGGCTGCAAATTATCTAGGAATCAAGGATCACGAACTGTTTGAGGAGATTTTAGAGTCCATTAAAACCACTCTTGTAACCCCTGCTGAGGTAGCTGAGCAACTACTTAAGAATGACGAGCCTGACATCGTACTCAAGAAATTAATCGAATTCCTCAAGGTGAAAAGGAAAGAAAACGAAGAAGCTAATGCCAAAAAGAGTGAAACAGAGAAAAGAGAAGAAAACGAGAGGCAGAGTACTACTCAAGAAGTTGAGAGTGTGAAAGACGAGAAAGTGGAGACTGAAGAAAAGAATGACAGTTAGATTATTCCAATGATAGAAACTTGGAATCATCAAGTATTCTCAATTAGTAGCATTACATGAACACTTTCTTTCTTTCACAAAATTACATGTGACAACTTAGGAGCTAGCCAGCTATTTTGGCCGTTGTCATTCTTGTGATTTTCGGTTATAAGTCTCTTATTACAGTGAATAGAACAGAAAATGAGTGTGTCTCAAGCCCATCAGAACTTAATAAATTTTAGGATAACCAATTAACTTCTAATTTGTAGATGACAAGATTCTAAGTAACAGAATCTTGAATTCCTAAAACTTTATGAGCTGTTGCTATGAATTATTGCTTCTTGAAAACTTGAAATCAAAATGAAAATAAAGAACTTTGCAACACTTGTCAATAATGTGTCCTGTAATGAATGCCACAGTGACTTTAGAAAGATTTATTTTGCGGGTATAACATGGTCTACCAGTAGACTTATGTACAGAGGAAACAGAAGTACAAAAAGTGTCATTGTTTTTGCTCAACATTGTTGCGGAACTTAAGTTGAAGAAGAGATGGACATTGAAAGATTGATTTCCCTTCGACGCTCCTCTTGTAAAACCAAAGACAATAATATGTTAATGGGAGGTAAGGGATCAAAAAGTAGGATTTGACCTTGAAGATAATGATAGCTAGGATTCATGTAATCCAAAATAGATTTAGATTCACAAGGCATTTACTATTTTTCATTACACTACAACAGAACAGCTTGGCAAAGGGCGATAGTTGAATATCTCATCCAAGTATGCAGAACTCACCAAGCCTGATCTTGTGTCAAAGGAATTGCGCTGTGTCAAAGGAATTGCATTGTGCATCCAAAAGATTTGTGGATCATTGTTACATGAGAAATTGAGAATCGTTGTTTTCATAACTCAGATTTCTTTGGAAGATCAGGCCTGTCTATAGAAGCCTAGCCTGTTTCCTAAGCCTAAGACTTGTGTATACCCAACCCAGAAACAAACAAGGTTGAAACGATGCCGTTTTCAATTTTCCTCCCCTGTCCAGCAATCCCCCCCCCCTCCCAACCAAAAAAAAAAAACGTCTCTCTTCTTTCCCTCTGAATTTTTGTTGCCCCCATATTATCTGCCTTTCGTCGTCCGTGCAATGCCACTGTCATCTCTGCATTATCTGACTCGGTCTCTATGCCAGTGAGTACTCTAGCTTCGTCCATCTCTTTCTCTCCTATGCAAACAAGCCGAATGCGCCTTGTCCCACTACCCCATGTCGTCTATCCTGGTTTCCATACCCATTCGCCACTAGTAGGTACTTCTCTCCATCTACTTCTCTTAAACAGACTCTCTCTCTCTCTCTCTCCCCACCTCCCAATTGTTCCCTGCTCTCCCAATAGAATCTAATTGATTAAAAATTTCGTATTTAACTAATTGTGAATTCACCACTTGTCCTAAAATCTTAACCTGACAGGAATATGTAGATTGAATTATTTATATATTTTTGTCTTAACACTCTCCCTTAATAACTGAACCCAATGTGGATAATATTCAATTAAATAAAACAAAATGTAGATTCATTATCCCAAAAGCTTAAGTTAATACAAGGAGGTAGATTTACTCAATTATATTTGTCACACTCTCCCTCATGTGTGGGCCATATTCCCTCTTAATAAGTAGATCCAACAATGGAAATATTAAATTAATAGGTTGAAGTGTAAAGTGAGAGTTCAAAATCAGTACCTTTATTCTAATACTATGTAGAAAACTATATACGAAAAAATTTTCGTATATTCAATGTGTGTTTGCAATGTACAGGAAATGCCTATTTATAGTTGAATAGGGCCTATGACAAATAAGGAAATACAATCATGACTACTAAACTTGCTAAACTCAAATACTTAAAAAGTTTTACAAAACTCAAATGTTGGTTTTGGGCTGATGCAGTTGACACTTTATGGATGTTAAGATACAATCACCCAACTAGCTGATACTCTAGACATGCAATCCGATACTCAGGTCAACTCTTGTCCAGCTCATGACTCACTTATCATATAAGATTGTAAACATGTGCAAGGGCAAAGCATCACAATTGGCACGTAAAACAAACCTAAGGACTTTGAGCTTGAAGGCTAGGTTCTGGTTTGTTAGGGAGAAACTCAAGTAGAAAGATAGGCATTTTCTCCAGATTAGCCAAATAACTGAGAATGTGAAGGAGAAGCTTGCCTTGTTCCAACGGCATGTTGATGAATTGGAAGTCAAGCTTATGTCCTCCTAGGTGGAGATTATTCACCTTTCCCCTCAGATCTCTGGGGCTTGGGGGAGGCTTTTGTTAGCTCCACCTAAGACAAACCTGAGGACTTTGAGCTTGAAGGCTATTATCCCTAACCTCATTGCCTTCCAATTCCTAGTTTCCTTAGGTGTTGACGTGGTGTCAGATGTCTTCTTGAACCAGCCTCCTTGACGTCCTCCATCAAGTAGTTCAGCTTCTTAAGCAATAACGTGTTCCCCAGTTGCTTTGCATAATGCTCATTTGTAAAATTATGTTTGTTATAACTTTTTGACATATTTGTATCTTTTGAGACACTCATCACATATGATCTGTGGATCTCTTTGCAATTTGTCTTTTTTGTGTCTTGCTTCAAACTGTTGATCTATAGCTTATGACGTCCTACTTTGGGTTAGCTTTGGGATTGACTTGTGCGCATTCTCCTTTGCATTATTGTTGTTTAACATGCGCATTGTTGCCTTTTTTCCTTTGGTGCATGAGTTAGTCCCAATCGCATGCGTGTTGCTAATCTTGGGCTTGGAAGCTGACGAGAGGTTTCATCAACATCATCTTGGGCAAAGGCTAACCCTAACCATGTGCATGTTGTTAGCCCTTGTTTGCTGGATGTGAGTGTTAGCTCCAATTGCATTTGCGTCGCTAACACTTTGCTTGGAAGTGGACATGAGGCTTCCTCGACCGATGAAACAAATATTTTTCTATAAAATAAAGGTTTGAAAACTAGAATGAATGTGAAAAGCCAAAAATTAAAATAAGTAGTACTATAAATTGAATGCAGAGCATAATATACCACCTGTACCTGGAACTCTTGATAGTATCTTTAGTTGAGCTTTGGGGTGATCCCAATTAATTGGTGTTCCCACATTGAGACAACTTCAATCGAACATCAGAGATAATGAGCTTTACTCAAAATTTAGAAATAGTTCCTTTTTGTACTTGTAGAACTTACAATTTGCATCACAATGAAAATCTATATTCAATAACAAAGTAGAATTATTCAACTCTCAAGCTTCTATGTCATTTATTGCTTATATGATATAATTTGATTTGAAAGATAATTTTAAAATTTAAATTTTACAAATCAAATCTTATCATTTGAATTTCAATTTGTGCCATGTAAGCAGTGTGGTGGGTTTAGAATAGCTGTACTCAACAAAGTATGGGTTCAAGTAAAAATATAAAAAGGACTGAGGGCTAAAAGATATTATAGAACAAAAATGATTCCAATTGAGACATTATACTAGGAATTAATCTTTAATATATATATATATATATTGAGGAAGAGATAGATAAGAGTCTGATGTAATATTCCATGGGTTATCCCTAATTTTCTACAACTATTAACTAACTAGTGATTTAAAGAAAATGACTATGGCATCAGTCCAAAAAATACATGTCATAAAAGAATTCTAAAAGAAGACTACTTGTAGAGATAGCAAAAAAGGAAAATCAAATAGGTAACTCTATGACTATATGAATGTAATCAATATATTGAATGCATGTAAATTGTCAAAATAAGTGATATTTAGGCTACATTTAGGTGCTGTGGTGATCTCAGATAATTTATGTCGATATGTGAATAGTAGTGATTTGTGAGTCCCATTGAGATGTGTTTGAATGTATGAAGTTGAGCCTAATTTATATAAAAGAAATTATGTCTTCAATGGGCCTATGGAAATTAACTTAATTTGAGTAGCGATGATTGAAGTCAATTACCTTAATAGGAGAATGAGGGGGAATGAGATAAAAGCAAGAGCAGAGTTGGAGTTGGAGTTGGAGGAAAGAAGGATGTGTGGAATGAGATAGGAGGTTGAGGAGGAATGAGATAAGAGCAAGAGCATAATTCTAAATTAAAAACGAGCATTTATGATTGATTATTTGTGACAAAAACATACTCATTTTAACAGGAAATAACCATTTTCATAGGATGTAGCTGGTCACAAACAAGCAATTTTCTTGTAGTTTGAATAAAGGAAAGGAGAGGAGGAGGATAGATAGGCAAGCCTATTCCCGATGATCGGTTGTCCAACTTTAACAGTTCGTTAACCTCTTTATCTGATTAAAGGCCAATATATATATATATATATATATATATATATATATATATATATATATATAGAGAGAGAGAGAGAGAGAGAGAGAGAGAGAGAGAGAGAGGCAAGAGCCATTTTAGCTTTTGGAGGATCGTTTTCACTATGACAGCAAATGTTTCTCGACTTAAAAAATGTCAACTTAACATTTTCTACAACAATGATGAACAAAACTCTTTTCATAAACAATTGAAAGAACTAGTACTATAAATTGAATGCAAAGTATAATATATATCATAGGTACTTGATATTCTTAATAGTTGTTTGAATTGAGCTTTGTGCTGATTCCAGCTAACTGTTGTTCTCACATTGAGACATCTTTTATTGAACATCAGTGGTAAAGAACTCTATTAAAAAGTTAGCGACAACACATTTTTGTGCTTCAAGAAATTACAAATGTTAGCTAATTTGGAAGGCTAAGAAAGTCATTTAAATTGCTTTCAACAATGAAGTATGATTTCTAGGGCAAAGGGATATAAAGTTAAAAAGATCAAAGGGTTAAAAGATATAATATCATAGTGATTCCAACTATGATATTAAACTAGACTTTTAATTTAATGGAAAACGGTCAAAATATCGGTTAATTTATGCTCTTGGGTAGAGATAGAAATGAATTTAGTGTAATAACTAGTGGGTGATCCCCAATTTTCTACAATTATTACCAGCAAGTGATTGCGAAGAAAATGACTATGATATCCTTTAAAAAAAAATCATGCAAAAGTTTTTTAGATTGTAATTTACAGTGCACAGCCTATCATGCATATATGTATATAAAAAAAATTATGTCTTTCTTAGGCTTAGGCGTACAACCAATGAATGTTATTGTGGCTTGAACTTTTTCTACAGCAACAGTAGGAGGAGGAGGAGTTGAAGGAAAGGAGGAGGTCGTAGGAGGAGGTGGAGAGATGAGAAGGATGTAGTGGCAATCCAAGTTTCATTAATTGACTATCCACTATTAGTGCGTTAACCTTACTAATGTGATTGTGACTATCCATAACCATTCTAAATTTTAGTGGATTGTTTTCTCCATGGCAACAATCTATTTCTTGACATAGGCATTACCTGAAATGCAAAACATCCCCAACATTTTCGAAAGAAAAATGATGAACAGAATTGTTTCTGTAAAATGTGGCTCTGAAAACTAGTATATATATGGAAAACAAGAAATTGATAAAAATAGTACTATAAGTGATATGCTCTGTAAAATGTGGCTCTGAAAACTAGTATATATATGGAAAACAAGAAATTGAAAAAACTAGTACTATAAGTGATATGCTCAGTAAAACGTGGCTCTAAAAACTAGTATATATATGGAAAACAAGAAATTGAAAAAACTAGTACTATAAGTGAAATGCAAAGCATAATATACCACTAGTGTATGGAATTCTTAATAGTTTATTGAATTGAGCTTTGAGCTGATTCTAGCTAGAGAGCTCTATTAATTAAAAAGTTTGAAATAGCACATTTTTATGCTTGTAAAACTTGCAAATGTCAACCAATTTGGATCACAAAGGATGCCATAATAATTGGTTCCAACTACAAAAGTATAGATTTGGATCAAATGGGATGATACAAAGTTAAAAAAGAAAAGGAGTTACAAGATATACACTACAAAAAAAAAAAAAAGAATAGATTGGGCTATTTTTATTTCCGGTGACACTAAAATCGCCGGAAATAGTCATATTTTTATTTTAGGCAGAATTTTGTGACTATTTGGTAGAGTAGCCGGAGTTAAAGATATTTTCCCTCGAGTTTTGGTCGCCGAAAATAGTCTGCCAAATATACCTCAATTTCCTATTTATAGGTCATCTTAATAACTTATTACAGAGACATAAATTTGCCACAATTTCGGTTGCTGCTTAAATTGACTTATTACTGCTACTTCTAGTCGCTGTAATAAGTCTTTTAAATCCCTCCTCCCCACGACTTCCCCACTTTCCCCCTCTCTGTATCTCTCTCTTTCTCTCTCTGAGGATTTAACATTCTCACAAATTTCCGATTGTTGCCACCGACGCCGTCTTCTCACCGCTGTCTTCTCGTCAACACCGGTCAGTTTCTTATTCTCTCTCTCTCTCTCTCTCTCTCTCTCTCTCTATAACTCTGGCTCGGATTCGAGAGCAACATTTCTCGGTCACTGTCATGTAGTCCACAATTTCTCTCCCTTTTCTCTTTGATTTTTCTTTTTGTTGGCTACCAAAAATTCTGAGAGCAACATTTCCTTCGCACAAAAGCAAGCCACTCCAGCCGTTACCCGTCGACGCAGCACCACTCAAGCCATCTAGTAAGTATGTGATTTGAGATTTTGTGATTGTACCATCTTTATGACAATTTTGACAAGGGATTTTTAGAATATGTGACAAATTTGTTTTATTGTGATTGTAATCAAGGGCTTTTCGATTTTAGGGTTTGTAATCAAGGGAAATCTGATAACATCGTAACTCAATGTTTTAAGGAGAGAAATGAACATTTGAGTAGCCCTACAAAGAGGATCGATCACTATTAAGGTCTAGCTGTTTTGGGACTTCACTTTTTCAGTTGTCTGTAACATCTAGAAAATCCCCGGTGTGCCATATCACATAGCTGGTTTTAAATAGGCTGCAAACCAATTGGCATATGGAAAGAGTAACCATAGAAGCAGAAAGATTCTAAGGGCTATGATGCAGTGACTTCATAAACATTAGAAAACTCAACTTGCCCACACGAACAAATACAATCAGGAAAAGGTGTGTTCCTTCACTACAATGGCATGACTTAAAGAGCAATTTTTGTCACATTGAACCAACAATTATGCATGTTGAGAGGAATTGAATCGGCTAAAATGGAAATTAAACTCTAAGAATTTTGTGTGCAAAAATTAATAATGAATGTCCAACCTTTAAGAACCAATGGAGCACAAGCACACAGTTGATAAAATATGTGGTATATATGACCTCTCACCATTGACTAGTTGAACCACTTTTGACTGGCCAAAGGAGACAATATAATTTCAGAAGTGAAACATTATTATATAAAAGTTCCAGGCACTTTAGATGGGGCAACAGGTTACCTTTTCTAACAGAACTGTCCACATTTATTGCAGGTATATTGACATTTGATACGGGCATGAGGTTGAACAACAAACAAATCAGGCGCACAATATGCATTGCAGCATAACATGACAGCAACTTATTCAAACTTAATGCTTGCAGGTTTGGATTTTATCACCGCATATCTTCCCCAGTGAACTAAAATGAATTTCAATCAACTTCCCCTGCACAAAATCAGAACCTATGTAAACAAAACTGCCTAGTCTTGAGATCTCATTTGTAAATAGCAAAAACAGAAGGTAGCCATCAATCATCCATATAAAACCTAGCAGTCCACACCAAACAAAAACGTCTAAGCTATGAACTGTGATAAACCTAGGAGCACCTTCTGCAATGAAGAAAAGAAAGAAGGAAACTCACATATCGGCTAGAGTTGTCATTCCTAGATGTTTTTGCATTCCCAAATTCTTCCAGTATATAATTGGTCTGAACGATCTCATATTCTATCCCGCAACTGCCACCAACAGCAGTCAAATATTGCATTGCAATTTTAGCTGTCTCAGTTTTCCCAGCTCCACTTTCCCCACTGAAAAAAAAAAGTAAAGATTAACCCATGTGCTACCAATCAAATATACAGATTGAGCTCAGAGGCCAGTATAGAAGAATAGCAGCTAAATAATAATGAGGAAAATGCCCATAGCCGAGCTCCAAGTTAGCGGAAGATTTAATTGAAGACCTCCTAACCTTATGATTATGGACTGATTTACTTCATCTGCAACATAAAATTATAGCAAAAAGAAAAGCGTTCAGCAAGAATTTAATGATATTAAAGGTAATATCATTCTGGGTAATGTCCATGTTGCACATGCATTTAGGAATTTTAGAAGGCATGATTTACTTAATTCAGTTTGTGGTAGATCCCATCGTTTTGTCAAAACTTGCAATTTAATATGCTGCACCGTAACCGTAACAAGAATTGTGTTTTNAAAAAAAAAAAAAAAGTAGATTGGGCTATTTTTATTTCCGGTGACACTAAAATCGCCGAAAATAGTCATATTTTTATTTTAGGCAGAATTTTGTGGCTATTTGGTAGAGTAGCCGGAGTTAAAGATATTTTCCCTCGAGTTTTGGTCGCTGAAAATAGTCTGCCAAATATACCTCAATTTCCTATTTATAGGTCATCTTAATAACTTATTACAGCGACAGAAATTTGCCACAATTTCGGTCGCTGCTTAAATTGACTTATTACCGCTACTTCTAGTCGCTGTAATAAGTTTTTTAAATCCCTCCTCCCCACGACTTCCCCACTTTCCTCCTCTCTGTATCTCTCTCTTTCTCTCTCTGAGGATTTAACATTCTCACAAATTTTCGATTGTTGCCATCGACGCCGTCTTCTCACCGCTGTCTTCTCGTCAACGCCGGTCAGTTTCTTATTCTCTCTCTCTCTCTCTCTATAACTCTGGCTCGGATTCGAGAGCAACATTTCTTGGTCACTGTCATGTAGTCCACAATTTCTCTCCCTTTTCTCTTTGATTTTTCTTTTTGTTGGCTACCAAAAATTCTGAGAGCAACATTTCCTTCGCACAAAAGCAAGCCACTCCAGCCGTTACCCGTCGACGCAGCACCACTCAAGCCATCTAGTAAGTATGTGATTTGAGATTTTGTGATTGTACCATCTTTGTGACGATTTTGACAAGGGATTTTTAGAATATGTGACAAATTTGTTTTATTGTGATTGTAATCAGGTGCTTTTCGATTTTAGGGTTTGTAATAAAGGGAAATCTGATAACATCGTAACTCAATGTTTTAAGGAGAGAAATGAACATTTGAGTAGCCCTACAAAGAGGATCGATCACTATTAAGGTCTAGCTGTTTTGGGACTTCACTTTTTCAGTTGTCTGTAACATCTAGAAAATCCCCGGTGTGCCATATCACATAGCTGGTTTTAAATAGGCTGCAAACCAATTGGCATATGTTAAGAGTAACCATAGAAGCAGAAAGATTCTAAGGGCTATGATGCAGTGACTTCATAAACATTAGAAAACTCAACTTGCCCACACGAACAAATACAATCAGGAAAAGGTGTGTTCCTTCACTATAATGGCATGACTTAAAGTGCAATTTTTGTCACATTGAACCAACAATTATGCATGTTGAGAGGAATTGAATCGGCTAAAATGGAAATTAAACTCTAAGAATTTTGTGTGCAAAAATTAATAATGAATGTCCAATCTTTAAGAACCAATGGAGCACAAGCACAGAGTTGATAAAATATGTGGTATGACCTCTCACCATTGACTAGTTGAACCACTCTTGACTGGCCAAAGGAGACAATATAATTTCAGAAGTGAAACATTATTATATAAAAGTTCCAGGCACTTTAGATGGGGCAACAGGTTACCTTTTCTAACAGAACTGTCCACATTTATTGCAGGTATATTGACATTTGATACGGGCATGAGGTTGAACAACAAACAAATCAGGCGCACAATATGCATTGCAGCATAACATGACAGCAACTTATTCAAACTTAATGCTTGCAGGTTTGGATTTTATCACCGCATATCTTCCCCAGTGAACTAAAATGAATTTCAATCAACTTCCCCTGCACAAAATCAGAACCTATGTAAACAAAACTGCCTAGTCTTGAGATCTCATTTGTAAATAGCAAAAACAGAGGGTAGCCATCAATCATCCATATAAAACTTAGCAGTCCACACCAAACAAAAACGTCTAAGCTATGAACTGTGATAAACCTAGGAGCACCTTCTGCAATGAAGAAAAGAAAGAAGGAAACTCACATATCGGCTAGAGTTGTCATTCCTAGATGTTTTTGCATTCCCAAATTCTTCCAGTATATAATTGGTCTGAACGATCTCATATTCTATCCCGCAACTGCCACCAACAGCAGTCAAATATTGCATTGCAATTTTAGCTGTCTCAGTTTTCCCAGCTCCACTTTCCCCACTGAAAAAAAAAAGTAAAGATTAACCCATGTGCTACCAATCAAATATACAGATTGAGCTCAGAGGCCAGTATAGAAGAATAGCAGCTAAATAATAATGAGGAAAATGCCCATAGCCGAGCTCCAAGTTAGCGGAAGATTTAATTGAAGACCTCCTAACCTTATGATTATGGACTGATTTACTTCATCTGCAAAATAAAATTATAGCAAAAAGAAAAGCGTTCAGCAAGAATTTAATGATATTAAAGGTAATATCATTCTGGGTAATGTCCATGTTGCACATGCATTTAGGAATTTTAGAAGGCATGATTTACTTAATTCAGTTTGTGGTAGATCCCATCGTTTTGTCAAAACTTGCAATTTAATATGCTGCACCGTAACCGTAACAAGAATTGTGTTTTATTTTAGGATAAAATATTGAGAGGACTAATGAAGTCATGGGTTTGGGCGAGAAAATCTTAGAAACATGCTTACATAGTACATACGACAATTGCAGGGTGATCAGAGGTCCCCAGGAATTATACCACTGGCAGTGAAAGATGCTTTCAGCATCATCCAAGAGGTAAGGCATGGGGGATATTAGCCTCTCTGTACCTTCCATCCATAATTTTTTTTAATAGAATCTACAGAGTCTGACATGTATATATGCCGTAGACTCCAAACAGAGAGTTTCTTCTTCGTGTGTCATACTAGGAAATCTACAATGAGATGAGCTTCTTGCTATTCTCTATTATTTATTCTTGGTTTGTGATGGCTTCTATTAAAATTCTCACTGTTTTCCATAAACCTATCCTGAGTTATAGTTTTGTTAGACGCATATGTTGTATATACTCTAGCTTTAATGCTGAATTATTTTTCCAACGACTTCAATAACCTTCAAGGTTTCATTCCATTTCAGGTTATCAACACCTTTTACGTACTTTTAGCTTATTTCAGAAAGTTTAGCACATAGATCAATAAGCTACACTGTTCTCCATGTTTTATTTTCTGAACTTCTTATCCGGATAAGTTACTTGTACCTTCATGCAGATTGTTTGTTAGAAGTATATATTATATATTATATATATATATATATATATTATTCCAAAGCTGCTAGGAATGTCTCTTAATTGAGGGTTTGATCAGTATCTTAAATCCAAGCGCACATTTCTATAAAAAGAAAAAGGAAAAACCCATACTTGACTTTTTGATTACCTATGATCGATGCTTGTCATAATTTATTTTATTTCTTTCATGATATTTTTTATTCATATTACATCTAAGATAAAAGTTATATTGTAATTGATATTTTAGGTTTCTATGTTTTTGTACAGCCCTGGTTCATAAGAAAATTTAACATGAGACTGATAGAATAATTGGGAAGACGAAGCAGATTTCTCCTGTTCTTATCCATCTCAGTATCTATTCTCCAAATGGTGTGTAACTAATTTTAGTTTTGTTGTCAACTTTCTTGTCTTGTTATTTGGGTTAATTTGTTATGATGCCCATGGAGTGCTATTATCAAACTTTGTGTATTTTCTATGTGCTTTGTGGGAAGTTATGTTATTATGTTGTAATAATGACCAACCAAACAACTGGAAAATATTATATTAGATCTAGCTGCAGCTATTCTCCTTATAGAGGACATCATATCCCTAATGCTAAACATGTTACTTGAACTCGTATAAATATAATAATTGGTATATGTATATGCGAACTTTATAAAGACGTTAACACCCTTTCATGGATATATATAGAACTAGAATGACACCCATTGGAGCACTGAAAATTGGCTCTTGAGGTTCTCAAAACAGAATTTGAATTCAAAATTTTAAAAACAACCATCAGAATTCCCTAAATAATATTATAAATTAATGATAATTGTATCATAAATAGTAACAACCATGATGACATCAGGATTGTCCATACCTGTGATATCATAAGATAAACTATTAATAGACAACTTCTTGCAAGCCATGAAACTATAACTAAGCCCCTCCAGGTTATGCATAATAAGAACGTATTAACGGTGCAAAAATAAATTATTAAACAAAATATGCAAGCTTGGCCTTGAAGGAACAGAACTACAAATAGCAAAACATCTCATGCCTAAACCAACTGGTAGACATATCTGCCAAAAAGGTATAGCCAAGTTGCCAAAACAAATGGTCCATGCTAAACACTATGAAATGCTAGAATAATTAGACTATTAAATCCCACCATAAAGATGATCATACCACACATCAGGGTTATTTCATCCATAGCCTACTTCAAGCAATAATCCACCCATTTGTAAAGCCAAGGTCAAATACTAATTAACAAGAAAAATTGAAATATATAGCACAATCTAAGAATGCATGCATGCATGCATCATAGCTTCTAATATTCAATTCCATACACGAATTGAAAATATTGTCATCAAAAAACGGTGTGAAGGTATCTTCTGACTTCAAAAGGTGACAGTAATGCAATGTTAAAGTTCAGATAATAAAAATACACACGTCTAGTAACGAGTTTTGAGAGGCTTCTCTCAAAATAGGAAATTAAAGAAAAGGTCCAATACAAAGTCACCTCCCTCTGGAAACTGCTTCCTCCAATTACCCCTGTGAGGATGAGAACGATTCTATATATCGACTCCCAAGAGTCATCCCGTCTTTAACCATTGCTGCTTTCGAATCTTCTGCATTTCCAAACTCCACAAATGCTTCCCCAGTAGGCCATCCCTCCGAGTTCATTGTAATATGTATTCCTTCTTCTGACAAAACAAAATCTTTAAAGAACTCCATTATATCATCCTTACCAACAGAAAATGGTAGTCCCTGCAACCTCAATACACCCGTGTGTTCAGCTGAGTCCTTCCCCTCATCATAAGAATTAGCCCTTTGGACCCTTCGATATGGTGAACCACCCTGAGTATCTTAAACTTTATAATAATTGTTTGGAGTCATTTTGAAATAATTCTTCTAACGATCTATTCATGCTTGTTTCTAGATGGACAAGAGTTAGATGCAAATCACTCATAGATTTGGATTTAGGGAATAGCTAAAGGAGTTAAGGAGTTTCTTACCTTGGCCTGGTCTCATGCTACAAGTGAGGCAATCTGTTGCCCATGTGTCCGATGTTCAAATAATCACTTTTCACCAATAAGTCAAGTAGAGAGACACTTGTTCATTAAAGGTATTGACAAGAATTATACTGTGTGGATTTTTCATGGTGAGGAAGAAGATTTAATCATAAGTGATGATGATGATGATCTACATGATCCCGAACAAGAGGATTGCTTCATTGATGATGTTAATATTATGTTACGAGATATTCGGGTTGGGGAATTTACTGATGTTCCCATAACTAAGTCATTCCATGCTGAGGGTTCGCAATCGGTCGATATTAATTCATTTCGCACTTTCATCATGTCGACAACTGAAAGAGGCAGAGGTAGAGGTAGAGGCCGAGCATGCGGTATGAGCTATAGTGGAGGTAGATCTCAAAGAAACAAAATTTGAAATAAAGTACCTATTGTTGCACTTAGAGATGATGCATTCTCAAGCTCAGATGACTCAATTGAGCAACCCCATGTCATCCCAAATGATATGCCAGCAGTTGCTGTGCGACTAAGCACAAACCCGTCTGGTATTAATCTAATTTTTATTGGTATTAGTGTTACATATTGTTTTACATTATATGTTTAACATGNTCTGACAAAACAAAATCTTTAAAGAACTCCATTATATCATCCTTACCAATAGAAAATGGCAGTCCCTGCAACCACAATACACCCGTGTGTTCAGCTGAGTACTTCCCCTCATCATAAGATTTAGCCCTTTGGACCCTTCGATATGGTGAACCACCCTGAGTATCTTAAACTTTATAATAATCGTTTGGAATCATTTTGAAATAATTCTTCTAACGATCTATTCATGCTTGTTTCTAAATGGACAAGAGTTAGATGCAAATCACTCATAGATTTGGATCTAGGGAATATGCTAAAGGAGTTAAGGAGTTTCTTACCTTGGCTTGGTCTCATGCTACAAATGAGGCAATCCGTTGCCCATCTGTCCGATGTTCAAATAATCACTTTTCACCAATAAGTCAAATAGAGAGACACTTGTTCATTAAAAGTATTGACAAGAATTATACTGTGTGGATTTTTCATGATGAGGAAGAAGATTTAATCATAAGTGATGATGATGATGATGATCTACATGATCCCGAACAAGAGGATTGCTTCATTGATGATGTTAATATTATGTTACGAGATATTCGGGTTGGGGAATTTATTGATGTTCCCATAACTGAGTCATTCCATGCTGAGGGTTCGCAATCGGTCGATATTAATTCATTTCACACTTTCATCATGTCGACAACTAAAAGAGGCAGAGGTAGAGGTAGAGGGGGTGTGAGCTATAGTGGAGGTAGATCTCAAAGAAACAAAATTTGAAATAAAGTACCTATTGTTGCGCTTAGAGATGATGCATTCTCAAGCTCAGATGACTCAGTTGAGCAACCCCATGTCATCCCAAATGATATGCCAGCAGTCGCTGTGCGACTAAGCACAAACCCGTCTGGTATTAATTTAATTTTTATTGGTATTAGTGTTACATATTGTTTTACATTATATGTTTAACATGTTGGTTATTTTGATTTTTGAACTTAGTACCACCTTGCTGGAAGTGTGGGCAAGGAGAAGCAAAAGGCACAGAATTTGAGAATGTGTGAAAACATGGAAAGATACCCTTGAGGATAAAGGATGGTGAGATTGCACCTTGTTGTGAAAATGCACTCATTTTTACTACAAGAATTACATGGTTGGTTAAGCATTATATGGATTTGAGTCATGCAAGCTGGCACGACGTACTAGCTAATAAAAAGGAAAAATTGATTTCAAGAGTTTAGGTAAAAGTTTTGAATTTCATACATATTCAAATAGAGTATCGAATTAATTTGTTTGATGTTTATCTCTAGAATGACTTCATCTTCGATTGGACCAAGAAGAATCATCATGATGCGGTTACAAAGACAATACACAAGCAGTTTAATCATACTCGCTATGATTTACATAGAACCTATAAGTAATATGATAGTAATGAAGAAGCACTTGCAAATGTGCCATTGTGGGTGACACCAGCCACTTGGGTGAAGTTACACGCTCGATATTCAAGCGAGAACTTCAAGGTAATTTACCGGTCAATACTTAATTAACATTATGTTGCATTTTTTATATTAAAATAGTCATAAAATCCTTTTGACACCTCTATTTTTTTCATTTATATCATGTCTCGTGTGAGTACAGTGAATGTCTGAAAAAAAAAATTTAATAGGGAGAAGCAACAAAATAATCATACAGCTGGATGAAGGTCATTTGTGCGGCTAATGGAGATGAGGGTAAGTCTCCATTTTGGTTGAAAGATACCTTAAGATTTCCTATATATATTCAATTTAAGTTTAATGTAATTTGCTTGTATTTGAAGTTTGGGAATGATTAAACCATGGTCAATTTCTTTAAAAAGGGAGGTGGTCAAGAAAGAATGACAAATTTGTAACTCTCATGACGGAAGAGCAATATGTGAGTATTAAATAAAATCCAGGGATTTTTAGAAAAAATCGTCAAATAATTTTTAATTCTATAGGTACATAGTATGAGCACTAACATGTGTGATTTTCTAATGGTTCATAGGATAAGATGGCTACAAATATGTCAAAGTTGGAGCCTGAGAAGCGGACTAAGGAGGTTGCAATGATAATTTTCAAGAAAGTTTTGGGTCAAAGGTCAGGGTATGTAAAGGGGCTCAGCGAGATGGTTATTCCTGAGTTATCTAGACAAGCAACTGATACCTGACTAGTAGAATTAACTGAACGTGCAGAAAGGCATGAGAAAGAGGCTGCAGATTATAAGGGACAGCTTGATGACTTACGAGAGAATGTCAAGTTATTACAAGCCAAGTATGACAAGTTTATAGAGACATATGAGTTAGAGAGGCAGACTCAGAAAGAAACAAGCTGAGTACGACAAGTTTGAGTACTGAAAAGGTGAGTTTGCGACTTCTATAAAGCTTGGTATCATTGTCTGGAACTCACTAAAGTATAGGTTTACTTGTACTGTAATGAACTCATTATTCTCTCTATTGACATGCATTGTAGTTTTCTTTTCTTTTGAGCTACATATATCACTATACTTTTGTTTTTTATTTACATAAATGCAATTAAATTTTCAGGGCATTTCATTTTTTCAATGTTCATTCTTCAAGTTTGGGATATTCAACCTCTGGCTAGTGTATGATGATCATTTGGGAGAAATATTTTCAGCACTCATTTTTTATCCCTACAATGTTCCGAATGAAGTGAGGGGCTTCTTTAGGCGTGAGTAAGTTAGTGTTACTACTTGATTTGATTATTGCATGGTCTATCAATGTTTTAAAAGGATCTCTGGTGGCTCTTATTTGATTGATGTTTCTTATTTGTAGTTTATGGTCATGGTCGTGGAATGCTTATGGTCGTGGAGCTGCTGGATTTGCCTGAAATTTCTTGTACACATGGTTCATTTTTCACTTCAGAATGAGAAGGAATTTGTTAAATAAACTCATGAAAGGGCTGCTCAAGTCAAAGAAGATCTTTACCAGCCTGTGGTCTAGCAAAGGGGGAAATGGTGACAATAGTGGCTCAGATTCATCACTTCTAATGACATCAGCAAATTTCAACAGTAGTTCTTATAGTTAAATAAATTATTTGAAGTTTCATGGGTTCTTTTGGGCATATTGTTTTTCGTAATGACATCAGCAAACTTCAACAGCTGTAGTTATCATTTATAGATTTTATAAACGTAAAAAATGAAGTGCATATAGATTTTAGATAAGGAGTTCAGAGTTTATTTTATTGAGAAATTTACTATTGGCCCAAAAAAATTTTACTTGGTGGAAATTAAATTCATAAACTTTCAATTATTTTTTGGGTACTTGTGAGAAAAAGAAATATTTTATTTGTTATGAAGAAGGAAAAGAAGCTCATTTGATTTGAGTAGTGGCCACAAGTATTTGTGGCGAAATTTTGCACTTTTGCGGCGAATATGTCACCGCAAATATTAAAATATTTCTCACAATCACTCTGTTAGCCGGGAAAAGTATTTATTGGCTCAAAATTTGTGGCAAGTTTTTGGTAATTTTTTTAAAAAATAAAACTATTTTTGGCAAAAATTAGTTGCTGGAAATAACCTTATTTGTTGTAGATAAACCATAAAATGACAATGATTCCAACTGAGATATTAAACGAGGCTTTTATCTTAATGGAAAGTATTTAAAGTATCTTTAATTTTATGTTTTTGGGAAGAGATAGAAAAGAGTCAATTAATGTAAATCTAGTGGGCAATCCCTAATTTTCTACAACTATTACTGGCTAGTGATTGCGAAGAAAATGACGTTAAAGAATTGTTTGGATTGTATTAATATGATGTAGTATGTACTCTTGGACTATATTAATACAATCAACATATCAAATGTACGTGAAATATCTTAACATTACGATGCAGAGCCATATTGGTAACGTGTATATAAAGAAACTTCTCATAATTAAAGTGGGTTAGTTACATAATCTACATTACAAATTATGTAGAATGAGCCCAAAGGAAAGTTCAATACTTCGCCAATTTCTCATGGTTGCAACTTGCAACTTGAATGAATATTGACGGGCATTTTGTAGTCATGCATGAGACACACATATGCATAGAAGCTTGATTTAGGCACCTCAAATTTTGTTTGTTTGGTCCCTTTCTAATAATTTTTCTCTTCAGTTAATTTCCACTTATGCATCATGGTTAACATATGTCTTTAGGTTATCATGATAATTTCAAATTCTAGAATTTGAGCATATACACAATGAGTTGGTCATGCAATAGATTAATGACCAGTAAATATTTCGCCTCGTGAATCTGCTTCTTTCACAATGGCCATACCAATCATTTTTTGTTATGCTTCTGTCTCTCTCTTCTACAATAGGTAACATTGTCCGGCCTTCTCAATTTCATCGATGGGCTTTGGTCGAGTTGTGGCGACGAGCGGATCATCATCTTCACCACGAACAACAAAGACAAGCTCGAATTGGCACTACTGCGGCCGAGAGGCATGGACATCCACATTCACATGTCCTATTGCACCCCTTGATGATTTAGACTTCTGGCTGCTAATTATCTGGGGATCAAGGATCACAAATTGTTTAAGGAGATTTTGGAGTCCATTCAAACCACTCTTGTAACCCCTGTTGAGGTAGCTGAGCAACTCCCTAAGAATGCAGAGCCTGACATCGTACTCAAGGAATTAATCGAATTCCTCAAAGTGAAAAGGAAAGAAAACGAAGAAGCAAATGCCAAAAAGAGTGAAACAGAGAGAAGAGAAGAAAGCGAGAGGCAGAGTACTGCTCAAGAAGTTGAGAGTGTGAAGGAAGAGAAAGTGGAGACTGAAGAAAAGAATGACAATTAGATTATTCCAATAATAAAAACATGGAATCATCAAGTATTCTCAATTAGTAGCATTACACGAACACTTTCTTTCTTTCACAAAATTACATGTGACAACTTAGGAGCCAGCTATTTTGGCCATTGTTGTTTGTTCTTGTTTCTTGAAAACTCGAAATCAGAATGAAAATAAAGAACTTTGCAACACTTATCAATAATATGTCCTGTAATGAATCCCACAGTGACTTCAAAAAGATTTATTTTGCAGGTATAAGATGGTCTACTAACAGGCTTATGCATAGAGGAAATAGAAGTGTAAAATGTGTCAGTGGTTTTGCTCAACATTGTTGCAGAAGTTAAGTTGAAGAAGGATGGGCATTGGAAGACTGATTTCCCTGCTTCGACACTCCTCTTGTAAAACCAAAGAAAATAATATGTTAAGGGATCAAAAAGTAGGATTTGACCTTGAATATAATGATAGCTAGGATTCATGTAATCCAAAAGAAGCTTTAGAGTCACAAGGCAATTACTATTTTTCGATACAATACAAGAGAACAGCTTGGCATAGGGCGATAGTTGAATTTCTCATCCAAGTATGCAGCACTCACCAAGCTTGATCTTGTGTCAAAGGAATTGCCCTGTGAATCCAAAAGATTTGTGGATCATTATTACATGAGAAATTGAGTATCATTGTTTTCATAACTCAAATTTCTTTGGAAGATCATGCCAATCTGTAGAAGCCTAGCCTATTTCCTAAGCCCAAGACCCACTTATACCCAACCCAGGAACAAACATGGATGAAACAACGCCGTTTTCACCCCCAAAACCCCACTTTCCTGTCCCGTCCAACAATCTCCCCCCGCCTCCCTCCCCCACAGTGTAGGGACAAAGGCCTCATTTCTTTCCCTCTGAATTTTCATTGCCCCCATATTGTCTACCTTTGGTCGTCCATGTAAAGCCACAGTCATCTCCACATCATCCAACCCCGGTCTCTATTCCAGTGAGTACTGCAGCTCCATCCATCTCTTTCTCTCCTCTGCAAACAAGCTGAATGCCCCTTGTCCCCCTGCCCCATGTCGTTTGTCCTGGTTTCCATACCCATTCACCACTGGTAAGTACTTCTCTCCATCAACTTCTCTCACACAGACTCTCTCCCTCTCTCCCACCAACTCTCCCTCCACCTCCCAGTTGTTCCCTGCTCCCTATGGAATCAAATTGATTAAAAATATGTATTTAACTAACTATGAATTTACCACTTATCCCAAAATCTTAACCTAACAGTAGATCGAATTATTTATATATTTAAAACTCCCCCTTAATAGCTAAGTCGAATAGGTAGAATATTTAATTAAATGAAATAGAATATAGAGTCATTATCCCAAAAGCTTAAGTTAATAAAAAGATGTAGATTTATACAATTATATTTGTCTCACTCTCCCTCATATGTGGGCCAGATTCCTTCTCAATAAGTAAATCTAATATGTGGAATTTTGAATTAATAGGCTGAAGAATAGAATGGGAGTTCAAAATCAATACCTCTATTCTAATACCACGTAGAAAGCTATATATGAGAAAACTTTTGTATATTCAATGTGTGTTTCCAATGTACAAGAAATGCCTATTTATAGTTGAATAGGGTCTATGAAAAATAAGGAAATACAATGATGACTACTAAGCTTGCTAAACTCAAATACTTAAAAGTTTTACAAAACTGAAATATTGTGGGTTTTCGGCTGATGCAATTGACACTTTATGGATGTTAAGATACAATCACCCACCTAACTATACTCTAGACATGCAATCTAAAACTAAGGTCAACTCTTGTCCAGCTCATGACTCACTTATCATATAAGATTGTGAACATGTTCAAGGGGAAAGCAGCACAATTGGCACATAAAACAAACCTAAGGACTTTGAGCTTGAAGGCTAGGTTCTGGTTTGTTAGGGAGGAACTCAAGCAGCAAGATAGGCATTTTCTTCAGATTAGCCAAATTACTGAGAATGTGAAGGAGAAGCTTGTCCTGTCCCAACAGTATGTTGATGAATTGGAAGTCGAGCTTACGTCCTCCCAGGAAGTGATTGTCTGCCTTTCCCCTCAGATCTCTGTGGTTTGCGGGAGGCTTTTGTTAGCTCCACCTAAGACAAACCTGAGGACTTTGAGCTTTAAGGCTATTATTCCTAACCCCATTGCCTTCCAGTTCCTAGATTCCTTAGAGGTTGACGTGGTGTCGAAAGCCTTTGTGAACTAGCCTCCTTAATGTCCTCCATCAAGTAGTTCAACTCCTTAAGCTATGACTTGTTCCCCAGTTGCTTTGTGTAATGCTCATTTGTAAAATTAATGTCGTTATAACTTTTTGACAAATTTGTATCTTTTGAGATGCTCATCACATATAATTTGTGGATCTCTTTGCAAATTATCTTTTTTGTGTCTTGCTTCATACGATTGATCTATAGCCTATGATGTCCTATTTTGGGTTTGCTTTGGGATTGACTTGTGTGCATTCCCCTTTGCATTATTGTCGTTCGGTGCAAGAGTTAGTCCCAATCGCATGCATGTTGCTAACCTTGGGCTTGGAAGCGGATGAGAGGTTTCATCAACATCTTCTTGGGCAAAGGCTAACCCAAACTGCATGCATGTTGTTAGCCCTTGGTTGCCTGATGTGAGTGTTAGCTCCGATTGCATGTGCATTGCTAATACTCTGCTTGGAAGTGGACATGAGGCTTCCTCGACCAATGAAACAAATATTTTTCCTTAAAATAAAGCTTAAAACCAGAATGAATATGAAAAGCAAGAAATTAAAATAACTAGTACTATAAATTGAATGTAGAGCATAATATATCACCTGTACCTGAAACTCTTGATAGTATCTTGAGTTGAGCTTTGGGGTGATCCCAATTAACTAGTGTTTCCACATTGACACAACTTCGATCGAACATCAGAGATAATAAGCTTTACTCAAAATTAATAAATAGTTCCTATTTGTACTTGTAGAACTTGTCCGCCAATTTGGATCACCATGAAAATCTATATCCAATAACAAAGTCGAATTATTTTATTCTCAAGCTTCTATATTAGGTATTGCTTACATGACATAATTTGGTTTAAAAGCTAATTTTAAAATTTAAATTTTACAAATCAAATCGTATCATTTGAATTTCAATTTGTGCCATGTAAGCAGTGTGGTGGGTTTAGAATAGTAGTACTCAACAAAGTATGGGCTCAAGTCAAAATATAAAAAGGACAGAGGGCTACAAGATATTATAGAACGAAAATGATTCCAATTAAGACATTATACTAGGAATTAATCTTTAATATATATTTTTTGAGGAAGAGATAGATAAGAGTCCGATGTAATATTCCGTGGGTTATCCCTAATTTTCTACAACTATTAACTAGTTAGTGATTTAAAGAAAATGACTATGGCATCAGTCTAAAAAATACATGTCGTGAAAGAATTCTAAAAGAAGACTGCTTGTAGAGATAGCAAAAAAGGAAAATCGAATAGATAACTCTATGACTATATCAATGTAATAAATATATTGAATGCATGTAAATTGTCAAAATAAGTGATATTTAGGCTACATTTAAGTACTGTGATGATCTCAGGTAATCTATGTTGATATGTAAATAGTAGTGATTTGTGAGTCCCATTAAGATGTGTTTGAATGTACGAAGTAAGTTTATACATGTTTAACTTTTTATAGAAAGTTAAAAAAGTAGTAAGTTCTAACAATGATTGGATTGAGATAGGCTGAGATGAGCTTAGCACCCAAACATAGCCTTAACATTGCAGTGTAGAGCCTAATGTATATAAAAGAAATTATGTCTTCATTGGGCTTATGGAAATTAACTTAATTTGAATAGCGATGATTGAAGTCAATTACCTTAATAGGAGAATGAGGATGAATGAGATAAGAAAAATAGCAGAGCTGGAGTTGGAGGAAAGAAGGATAGGTGGAATGAGATAGGAGGATGAGGAGGAATGAGATAAGAGCAAGAGCATAATCCTAAAAGAAAAAACGAGCATTCGTGATGGATTATTTGTGATAAGAATGATTATTTGTGAGGAAGACATACTCATTTTAACAGGAAATAACCATTTTCATAGGAAGTAGCTTGTCACAAATAAGTAATTTTCTTGTAATTTGATAAGAGGAGAGGAGAGGAGAGGAAGATGATGGATAGGCAAGCCCATTCCCGATGATTGGTTGTCCAACTCTAACAATTTGTTAACCTTATTATCTGATTAAAGGCCAATATATATATATATATATATATATATATAGAGAGAGAGAGAGAGAGAGAGAGATAGAGAGAGAGGCAGGAACCATTCTAGCTTTTGGAGGATCGTTTTCACTATGACGGCAAATGTTTCTCAACTTAAAAAATGTCAACTTAACATTTTCAACAACAATGATGAACAAAACTCCTTTTATAAACAATTGAAAGAACTAGTACTATAAATTAAATGCAAAGTATATTATATATCACTGGTTCCTAAAATTCTTAATGGCTGTTTGAATTGAGCTTTGAGCCGATTCGAGCTAACTAGCGTTCCCACATTGCGACATCTTTTATTGAACATTAATGGTAAAGAACTCTATTAAAAAGTTAGAGACATCACATTTTTGTGCTTGAAGAAATTATATATGTTATCTAATTTGGATGGCTAGGAAAGTCATTTAAATTGCTTTCAACAACAAAGTTTGATTTCTAGGTCAAAGGGATACAAAGTTAAAAAGAACAAAGGGTTAAAAGATAGGAAAACATTATAGACATAAAAGGATCCCACACAAAGAATCCCACAACATGACCGTGTGCCACGTGTCCCCTATTTTTTTTTCTCTCTCTTTTTTCCTCCCCTCCCCCGTGCCCTCCCCTACCCTCTCCCCTTGCCTCCTCCCCATGTCGGCCATGGTGGTCAAAGACCACCTCATGGTGGGTAGAAGACGCCAACAATCCAAGTGGCATCGCCGGCATGGAGCGCCGATAAGGAGGTTATTGAGATAAGGATGCACTACTCAGAACAAGGAGATGCACTGTGAGAGGGAGGGCAGCTGGGTCTAGTTGTGGGTCACCTGTGAGGGGGGAACGATTGCTAATGGTGGCCGTCGACAAGCTATGGCGGCATTGGGTGTTGTTGAGGGGAGGAGGCGCACGGGGAAGAGGGGTTGGGTGCTGCTGAGGGAAGGGAGTGCACAGGGGAAAGAGGAGAGAGAGGGAAAGTGGGGGAAAGATGGGCTAGGGAAAATGAACATGTGGCATAATAATATTGTGCCATATCAATGTGTGGGATCACTTTGTGTCTCTAGCAGCTCCCTAAAAGATATATTATTATAGTGATTCCAACTATGATATTAAACTAGACTTTTAATTTAATGAAAAATGTTCAAAATATCGGTTAGTTCATGCTTTTGGAAAGAGATAGAAAAGAATTTAGTGGAATAACTAGTGGGTGATCCCTAATTTTCTACAACTACTAATAGCAAGTGACTGCGAAGAAAATGAATATGATATCCCTTCAAAAAAATCTTACAAAAGTTTCTTAGAATGTACTTTACGGTGCACATCCTATCATGCATGTATATAAAACAAATTACGTCTTACTTAGGCTTAAGTGTACAACCAATGTTATTGTGGCGTGAACTTTTTCTACACCAGGAGGAGGAGATTAGAGGAAGAGGAGGAGGAGTTGAAGGAAAGGAGGAGGAGGGGATAAGAGCATGAGCAGGAGTTGGGGGAAAAGAAGAGGAGGAGGAGAGAGGAGAAGGATGTATTAGCAAGCCAATTTTGTATGATCGACTATCCGACTGGTAGTGCATTAACCTTACTGATATTGTGACTATCTATAACCATTCTAACTTTTAGATGATTGTTTTCTCCATAGCAACAATCTATTTCTTGACATAGGCATTGCCTGAAATGCAAAACATACCTAACATTTTTATAAGAAAAATAGTCAAATTGTTTCCATAAAATGTGGCTTTGAAAACTAGTATACATATGGAAAACAAGTAGTTGAAAATACTAGTACCATAAGTGAAATGCAAAGCATAATATGCACTACTATCCGAAATTCTTAATAGTTTCTTGAATTGAGCTTTGAGCTGATTTCAGCTAAAGAGCTCTATTAAAAAGTTGGAAATAACACCTTCTCGTGCTTGTAAAAATTATAAATGTTAACCAATTTGGACCACAAAGGATATCATAAAAATTGCTTCAAATTACAAAAATATAGATTCGAGTCAAAGAGGATGATACAAAGTTAAAAAGGACAAAGGGTTACAAGATATTATAAAAGGATAATGATTTCAACAAAGATATTAAACTAAACTTTTATCTTAACGGAAAATATTTAAAATATCTTTAATTTTATGTTTTTGGGAAGAAATAGAAAAGAGTTTAATGTAAATCTAATGGTCTATATTAATTTTTTGGACTATGTTAATATAATGTTAGTATATATTCTTGGACTATATTAATATAATCAACATTATCAAGTGCATGTGAAATATCTTAATTAAAGTGGGTTGAAGTGAGGGTTGGGCAGTTGGGCTTATGAAAAGTAACTTCCCTTCTACTAGTGAGCGTTGAAGCGAATCAAGCGACTACCACCAATGTCATTTCAGTATCAACTCTTTTTCTTCACCGACAAATCTACAAAATCTACTGCTTCTGCGATGAAATTACTTTCTATTTCATTTAAATGAAATAGAAAGTATTGTTGAATATCAATTTCAAGTGAAATGGAGAGAATATTATTCCGAGACAACGACAACCATTTAACCAAACAAGGAGAATATACATATGAGCCTTAATTTCAAAATAGAAGTGCTACTTATTATTTCTCCATCATATATGAACATGTAATTTATCATTTTTATAAATGTTAGAGAGCAAACATAAGATATTTTACAACTTGAGAACCCCAAAATGCCATGAAACCGGATAAGAAAAATCTTTAGCAAAAGTACTTCGTTCTGGTTGGTTTAACCTAAGCAAAAAGTGGAGTCATTTCACAGCACATTGTCTCCAAATATATGCCCGGAGACCAAAGGGCGATATATGCCCGGAGACCAAAGGGCGATATTGGGAATAAACTAATTCTGCTCCAAGAATAATCAAAGACGGCAGTCATTCCCCCTGTCACAACAACCTTTGTCTGACTCTTATCCCTTTCTTAAATTTTGAACCGTGCATTGATTTTAGACATATACTTTGTACTTTTTTTCTACGTTGATTACGAGAAACTATGTTAATACTTTCTTTTATCATTTACTCATTAATAATATTTCTATATTTTATAGAAAAAAAAAATTTGTTCTAGACATAAATAAATTATACAAAATAAACATATAAATTAATGTGATTTTATAAAATTTATTAGATTTACTGTATAATAAAAATAACTTTACAATCTGACGTATCACATCAAACCACATCAATTTATAAATTTACTTTTGTGTAATCTCTTTGGGACTAAAGTATTTTCTTTCGGAAGCAATGTTACGTACAATCCTCAAATGGAAACTGCAATACAAGCCTGAAAAATTTTATCTTTAAAATTTTTTAAAATTATAAAAATATATCTCTAAAATGATATATCTCTAAAACGATATTTTTTTTTATTTAATAAAAGACACGTACATTAAATTCCAAGTAGGAATCGTAAATAAAATTTCTCGTAATAGATATATATATATATATAGTGATTACCACCAATGTCATTTCAGCATCAACTTTTTTTCTTCAACGACAAAATCTACAAAATCTACTGCTTCTGTGATGAAATTCAGTTTCTTAAATGGGTGAGACTCCGTGACAAGAATTTATTAAAATATAAAATAAATGATAAAACTGATCTATTTTTATTAATTTAAATTTTTGAAATAAGTAGCAAGATTTTAAATAATACTATAGCAGATGTTTTGAATTCGAATACAAACTCTAAAATCTCAACTTATTATAAGATGTTATATCATTAAAAATAAATGCTTGTAGAATCAATTTTAATCTTATAACATATTGGATAGGTCGAGAGTAACAACTTACTATGGAATTACCTAATAATTTTTTTTTATAAAGAAAAAAAGAGCCTTTATTGTTTATATTCATCGTGCCTGCTTTACAACTAATAATGCTTTCCTTTTAGTGTGAAAAAAAAAAAAAACATCTCAAAGACGCCCTCTGTCCAAACTCGTGCTTTGTTCCGAGGCTAAAACTGACGTTTACTCCCATCATGATGTTTGTTTTTGGACCTCTAATGTAAACACCCAGTAGATATTCACAGTGAACAAACGCTGATGAAGTGTAAACTTCAGAATATATACCCTACATATACGTACAGGAATCAGCACTGGCTCATGTTTATCCCGTCAAATTGAAACATGATTAAAACGAAAAAAAAAAAAAAAAAAGTAATAAGTAAAGATCAGAGAATTTATGTGAAGAAGATACAAATATATTCCGACTGCCTGCCATTCGATCGGTTCCCAAATCGTGGCTCTTTGCAAATGATGTCTCTTCAGTAAAAGTTTTTAGTTTCCTTTCCATTGGGATTCTCCAACAAGAAATTGATGATGACGAAAGGTGGCCGGCCTTTCGTCAATGCCTAGGAATCTGCTGGACATCCTAGCGACGGGATTGAATACCCGCATTGATTCTGATCGAGGTAGCGTTTTGGATGCATCTAAATCCGCGTAGGAAACCACAATCTCTGCTGCTAGCTTTGCACCCGAAGGATCTGATAAAGGCTCGGGCTCCCCTTCATCATTTGGTGGAACCGAGCGAAGTGCGGAAGCTAGAGCTAAAGCAAGGTACAAAACTACAGCTAGCAAGCTTTGGTAGTACTCGACTGAAAGAGGGCTTTGCAGCTGTTGACCAACAAGTTTAAGAGGCAATATTATCTTCTTACCACACATAAACATGTGATTTATCTTTTTTATCATTTTATTTAAATACACATATTTACATATCAATCAATTATATATATAAATAAAATAACAAAAATTACAAATTATATATTGATATACAGTGCAGGAGAGATGATGAGTAGAATATTTTTAATTCCAAAATGCTACCTAGCAAACACAAGACATTGTACAACTTGGGGAACCCAAAATGCGCCCGAAACGGGAAAAAGCAAAAGAAGTACTTCGTTCTGATTGGTTTAACTTTAGCCAAAAGTGGAGTCATTTCACAGCACATTGTCGCTAAATATATGCCCGGAGAACAAATAGCGACATGGGGAATAAACTACCTTTGTCCGACTCTTATCCCTTACTTTAAGGGAAAATATAGCTACAAGTATAATTACATAATAATATATATTAATTTAATATGGTTAGTTAAAAAATAAATTTTATTAAAAATAATACTAATTTAAATTTTAAATATGAAATAATCAATATTAATACATAGATTAATACGTAACTTTATTTATACGTAACAAAACTCTTCTTTAATTTTGAACCGTATACCAAGTTTTAACGTATTCGGTGAGTATTTCGGTGGCCTCCCTATAAGAGAGTAGCACCGTCTTTTAAAAATATACTTTGTACTATTTTCTACATTAATTGCCAAAAATTATGTTCATACTTTCTTTTATCATCTACTCATTGATAATATTTCTATATTTTATAGAAAAATAATAATAATTTAGGGTAATGTAAGATCATGTGGACAATGCTACTATTTCCATCAAAGAGATCGAGTGCATATTTCTTGGTGTTTAAGAAACAATCCAAATCAATGGTAAATAAGCAGGAAATCAATCAAACACAAGTGAAGCAATGAAAGAAGTGCAATTCTAACAATCATGCTCTTTTTAGATTCATATAATATTTTTATTGAAAACGAGTAAAGCAACCAAAGAAGTGAAATTCTAGTAAAAAATAAAAACAAGTAAATGCTGTTAAATACATAAATTATATACTTATTGAAATTATTTCTATTCATATAGTATTTATATTGAAACTAGTTAATGAATTTATTATATTTTATACTCTTTTTGACAAGATTTTATATGAATTTTAATACTTTTTAACAATATTAAAATAACTTCAAAATTGTCATAAATCGTCCGATTCAATTTGTTGAATTACCTATTCATTGAATCAAATTCTTATCTGATTTGGAACTTAATTTCAATTTTTCAAACCTTGACAAGAACGCTTGGATTTTCCTCTGTGTCTCTAGAGCATCTTCTCTCAACTTTGAACGACAAAATAAATAGAAAATCATGTGCTAAATCTCATCCTATAAAAATTGTGCAATGCACCAGGCTTTAAAAGTGAGTTTTAAGAGAAGCTTTTCCCAAAAACCCAATTTGGGACCACAAAAGTTGTGTAGGAATTTTTAATCAAACATGCATTTGTTCAAAAAAATAATAATAATGGAAGTACTTTTTTAGTGTCAATATCCCTTTTTTCACTCCCAAACACAAAAGCTGGTCATGGTGTGCAAATTCAAATTCAGTGTAATATGTCTATATTTATGATAAAAGAGCAAGTTTTGCACTTTTCTTGCAGTCTCTCTATGAAATTGACCTTTTTTGGTAATTTTCTTCAAGTGATTTGATCATATAACTTTATAAAAACATTTATTTATAGGAAATTATTGTCAATTAAGAGCACTCCCAATAAATTTTTCATCATATCCTTTAAAATACATCATCAAAAATCTTACTTTTTCTATTATACATATTGACTTTTACAATATACCATACATCAGCTTATTTATTTTTTCTTCATATCATTTTAATATTATACCTTTTACTATTTTATGAGAGAAAAAGTACAAGAAAAAATAGAAAACGAATAAAAACATATTTACATTTGTGTACATTTATTTCTACGTCTAGAGGCAACACTATACAGAAATGCAAAATAGAAACAAAATACAGCATCCGTTGGATGCACCTTTTAGATAACTTCTCTTTAAATTTTACGGAACAGTGAATTTTACAAAACCCATTATGCTATTAGATGTTTGATGGTGAAAAGCTTACTCTTACCGATCCCAAACCTTAAAATTTGTTAAAAGGGATTTATTAGGGAGCAGCCACTGTTCATGCCGCACACCACATATTTATAGGTTTTTATAGGGTATAGGGATGCTTTTCATAAGATATATAGATATTTTTTATAAGGTGTGTAGTGTGCAGTGATGAATTGTGGCTGCTCCCAATATTTTCTCTTGTTAAAATATCTGACCGGACAAGCGAAGTTGAACTTGCTACTGACACTAGACTGGTAAAACTGATGGACATAATCGAATGCTAGTTTACTTTTATGTGCCTATTTTATAAAATAAAAATTTTATATACAATTATTTTTATGTAATTTTTTTACTTATCTTATTAATATGATTGATTGTATAAAAATTATTATATGTAACATTACTCTTTATAAAATTTACCCTTAATTCCTCTTATCTTTTGCTATCTTTTCAGCTCTATGTAGAGCCTTTTCACTTGCATATTTTCTTCTTTTTGATCTTTCGTTTGGTTGTTTTCATTTATATCGTGAGCCTTGCTACGAAAAAGGTTGTCTTATTCCTTCTTTTTGTTTACTTCCTCTAACAACAACAAAAAAAGTAATTGTTTACTTTCGGCTTCATTTTCGCTATCCAAAAGGCATTAGCCAAACATAAGAATGTGACGTGGCTGTGGTTTCAGATCGACCCAGTATTGGACCACGGTCGATGTGGGTCCAGGTCAACCAAAAGTTGGACTATGTCGCCGCCATGCATTTAGATCAGCTTAGGAACGAACCATTTCGCCGAGCTGAGGGGCAATTTGCCTGCACTCGGTTAGGCTGCGGGCTGGTTTGGAAGTTGAGTTAAAATGAAAGTAGAAGTTAAATAAAATATTATTATTATTATTTTAAATTTTAAAAAATTAAATTTTTTATTATATTTTATATCAAAAGTTTAAAAAATTATAATAATTAAATGAGATAAGTTGAGATAATTTAATAATTAAATACAGCCTTACTAATATATGTAGTGAGAACACTGTACCCGTCTTAGTGCCTTGCATAAGCATTCTACCTTAAATTATTAAATGAGGGGGGAGTAAGGACAAAACAAGAGTCTGATCAAAACAAGAATTTGAATTTGGAATACCCACATTTTAGTCATACAACCTAGAAATCCTGAATCACTTGAAATGAATTGAACCATAAAAATCATATTTGCCGTATTCAAGCCATGTTCTGAGTTTAATGTTTGTCCATTTCTGAATGTTTTGACAAACAAACAAAACGAATCTGAGTTTGACATCTAACGTCCTATAATTAGGATGTGACTGCCATATATATATAATTCGAACTCCTTTCCCAGCGAAGACAATCTGATCTGTATTATTATTTATTCCCTAACGAAACTTGGGGTCCAAGCTTGGTCATGCTATTTATTACACTCATTTTAGGAAGGAAGTATATTTTTGGTTTTTTCACAAATTTTTTTTAAGATTTTTTATTTTAATCATTGCTATGCTTTGGTGAATATAACACAAATAATAAAATAATTTTTACAAAAACTAACTGATTTTTTTTTCCCAAACTATTTTTCAAATTTACTTACTCATCTTCATAAATTCTAATAAAAAATTATTTCATAAAACCAAATAAAAACACGTCATACTTTTTAAAATAACTCTTTAAATTTTTTTAAAAAGTTCTACTGACCACGAAAATTTGATCGTGAATAGAAAATGATAAAGAGAGAATCACACGTGTATTTAGGGGAATTAATCGCAAGAAGACAAAAGTAGAAAAAAGGGCAAAAAAAGGTAAAAACCATAGAGAGAGAGAGAGAGAGAGAGGGAGTCGGATTGCTTGCTTAAGAAGGCGAGGGCTAACTTCGTACGAACAAGATAGTTAGACAGACAGACACCCCTGCTGCCCTGCTCATATAAATATGAGTGCTGCTATGACCACCGCTGGGCTCCCGCTAGGTCAAAATTTTTTTTTTATTATATTATTTTTTTAATATTTTTAAATATTTAAAAAAATATAAAAAAATTAAAATAATATTAAATAATTTTTTCTTAATCACTAAAAAAAAATAAAAAAATAAAAAAAAACAAAACAAAACTGGGAGCGGTGGCTCCAGCGGGATCCCCCAGAGGAGGTTCTATCATTTTCCTATAAATATATACCAGTATCCCGTTCTGATTTCACCCCCAAGTCCCTTCGACTTCGGTCGTCGAGCCATTTCTGAAACTCTGAACTTTGGTTGATTTGCTACCAAAATGTTCACTCCCAACCAAATTTCCACCTCCGCCTCCACTTTGTTCTCCGCCTACGCCTCCCTCGCCGCCTCCATGATGCTGGTCCGCTCCATGGCCAACGAGCTCATCCCCCCCCAGCTTCGCTCCTACCTCTTCTCCGCCTTCTCCTACTTCTTCACCCCTCTCTCCTCCACCCTCACCCTTGTCATCGATGAGCAATACAGCATGGTCCGCAACCAGGTCTACGACGCCGCCGAGGTCTACCTCCGCACCAAGATCAGCCCCAACACCGACCGCCTCCGCGTCAGCAAAACCCAGCGCCAAAAGCACCTCGACGTCGCCATCGAGAAGGGCGAGGAGATCACCGACAGGTTCGAGAACCTCCAGCTAATATGGCGGTTCGTCTGCACCGAACCCAAGAACCAATACTCCAGCGAGCGGCGTTGCTACGAGCTCATCTTCAACAAGAAGTTCAAAGACAAGGTGTTCGACTCTTACCTTCCGTACGTTCTGCTCAGAGCCAAAGCCATTTTAGAGGAACAGAAGGAGGTGAAACTGTATAACCGTGAGTGCCCGTACGGCGACGAGGACGGATCGGGTGGGGGCATGTGGGGATCAATCAGTCTAGAGCATCCGTCCACGTTTGACACTTTGGCCATGGATCCCGAGCTCAAGAAGTTCATCATTGACGATTTGGACAGGTTCGTGAGGAGGAAGGAGTTCTACAGGAAAGTAGGAAAGGCTTGGAAGAGAGGGTACCTGTTGTATGGTCCTCCTGGCACGGGTAAATCGAGCTTGATCGCTGCCATGGCTAATTACCTCAAGTTCGATATCTATGATTTGGAGCTGACCAGTATTTTCTCCAACTCCGATCTGAGGAGGGTTTTGTTGTCCACGACCAATAGGTCTATTCTCGTGATTGAGGATATAGATTGCAGCATGGAGATTCAGGATAGGCAAAATCAGGGTGATGTGTATCAAGTTCAAACTCGTTGCAAGGTAAGGAAGATTTGAAAAATTACAAAAAAAAAAAAAACCTATTTGCAAATCCAAATCAAACATATTATGAATTATAAAAAAATAATCCTAGGATGCTTCTGATTACTTTGCCACCGATTTAAGTTTTTTAAAATTTTATTTATTGATTAAGAAAATAATTATAAGTGTATTGATATTTTTTTTTAATCTTTTAAAAATATTTAAACATATTTAAAAAATAAATACAATTTGCATTAAGTGACACTGGACAAATTTTGGAGAATAGCAGCACTATCCTTCTTAAAATTTCAATATCCTGAAATTTTCATATAATAAATATTAATAATATTCGAAACTTTGCAGTTGACGCTCTCGGGTCTGTTGAACTTCATTGACGGTCTGTGGTCGAGCTGTGGGGACGAGCGAGTCATCGTGTTCACCACAAACCACAAGGATCGGCTCGACCCTGCCCTTTTGCGTCCAGGTCGAATGGACGTCCACATCAACATGTCATATTGCACTAGCCGTGGCTTCAAACTCTTGGCCTCGAATTACCTCGGCCTTAATCATCGTAGCTCCCACTATTTGTACGGAGAAATCGAAGGCCTAATAGACAGCACCGAGGTGACCCCGGCCGAGGTTGCCGAGGAGCTTATGAAGAGCGACGATGCCAATGTTGCTTTTGCAGAGCTTGTGAATTTCCTCAAACGTAAGAAGGCTGCAACCGAGGAGGTCAAAGAAGAAGCAGGGAGTGACAAGAATGAAAATCAAGAGGCAAAGAGGTTGAAAACCGATGGTAATGTTAAGAAGATCAGAATCGTTAGAAACATCAGGAGTAGAGGTGTAAGAGGAAGAACTCGTGGCCGATGAGCCAACAAAATAGGAATATTTTGTTTTTCAAAGACAAATAAGCAAAGAATAGAACCATAATTAGATTAAATGTTAACAAAAGTAGAACCTTAAATATATGAAAAACAAAGGAATTCCATAAAGGAATCTCAAACAATAATGTGCTTCCCTACTAGTGTTCCACGTGCCTTTTTTTTTTCCCTTCTCACTGTGATCTCCCCGTGCCTCTCCCCTCCCCTCCTCCCCCTTCCCCTTCTCACCCCTCCCTACACCTGCCATGGTGGTTAAAGACCACTTCAAGGTGGACAGAAGCCGCCACCGACGTTGCTGGAGTGTGGTTGCGGATTGCGCCGGAGGGGATATGGGAGCGTGTGGTCGTGGCTTGCGTGCCTGGAGTGTGGTCGCGGTGAGTTTTGCGTGGCTGGGTGGCCACGGCTTGGGCGGTTAGGAACATCCCTGAGGGGAGACGGGGGGGGGGGACATCGTCGACGAGGGAAAGGGAGAAAGGGAGAGGGAAAGGGAAGGAGGGGGGAGGCACGGTCGCGGTATGGCTAGGGTGGTCCCGGATTGCATGGTCAACTGCTATCGACTGGTGGCTGGAGAACCACCCTAGGCAGGCAGATATTGCCGGTGAGGGAAATGACAGGAAGAAAGAGGCACGGGGAGGGGGGGCGGGAGAGAAAAACAAAAAAAACAAAAAACCAAAGTGTAACATGGCATCTTGCTAGTGAACTACATCAGAGTGTTGGATCTCTTTGTTTTTATATATAGCGGCTCCCTAAATATATTAATGCATTACCAAGAACTTTCATGAAACTCTGCTCCGAATTATTGGAACTGGATTTTTACTTGTTTAAGAAATTAAAAAAATAAAGTATATATCCGGTATCATTTTTTTCGAATGTTATTGATAATCCCCACTTACGACCGAAGATAACTAAAAAAATTACAAGATTTTGCAACCAATTTTAGAACATCAACCCATTTAGAATAATTTATTGCAATAAGTTTCTTTTTCTTTTTAAGTAAATACATAGCATAAGACTCCAATCTGCGTTTTAATTCAGCAGAAGACGCTTAATAGGTGCTTCCAACTTCTTTGAGCACTCTCAATAACTTATATAATACAAAAAATGTAACTTATTTGAAGAATTGTTCATAAGATGAGTTCTATCCGATTATGTAAAAGAATATAAAAAATACAAATTGTTAGAGTAACTTGCTACATATAGTGGATATTGTCCATCCTTTAAATAATTTTTAATTATTATTTATATTTCATTTACTCCCTCATTTCCTTTTACTTTTATATTTCAATACAATTGTTTTTATTGTTCATCATTTAAAACACCCCTATTTTATTTTATTTTTTAAATATATTGGAAGTATTATATATTCAATTTTTTCATATTTTATTTTTTATTTTGCTTATATATTTTTATTTTGCGCATATAGGACTAATTATATTACATTGTATATAATAATATATTGCAAATATAAAAAAATAGAAGGATATTACAAATTTATTGGTAGAAAGAAAATGTTTAAAAAGAATAAAAAATATTATTTAAATAATATGAAGAAAAAGAAAATAAATTGATATATGATATATTATAAAAATTAATATCTAAAATAAAAAAAATATACAATTTAAAGATATATTTTAAAAAATAAGATAAAAATATCATTCTGAGTGATCTTAAAGTTGCTATCGTAAAATAAGTAAATCATGCTTTCCAAGATGAGCAGGTGGATGCAGTAAGAGACTCGTCTCAAGAAGAGCAAAAGGTTTTTTCTTTTCATTTTTTAATTTTTAATTCTTTTTATATATTCTTAAATATTTGTTTTTAAAAAGTTACAATATTACTAAAAATTATTTTTTTAATTATTAAATAAAAAAAAAATATCTAAACCCAAATATCCATTTTTGTTCCATGATTCCTGTCTAGAAAAGTACAATGGCATTCCATTATAAGACCATTGGCATTGGCTTCATCAAAGCCATCTTCAAAATTTGATGAAAAAGTACAAGTTTTCCATAAATCCAAACCTTCCTATCTATAATCCCACATTGGATTAGCCATTTGATTCATCAAAATAATAATATAATATTATTATTTTAATAATAATATAATTTTTTTTTCATATTTTAAAATTAAACTAACTATATGTACATTAATAATTTAATATGATATTTAAATTATTGATTTCCAACTAATTTATATATATATATATATATCTTTTTTTTTTATGTTGAGCTCCTTGCTCTAGTAATTTGATCTCAAAAGAAGTGAGTAAAAAAATCCAACCTGTTTATACTGCAGTATAATGTACTACTGCTGGTCATGGATATTTAATGAAGTGTAGTTTATTTATGTATTAGTGCAATACTCTAGTCACAAATAACAAGCACCACAAACTGAGAAATTAACGTTTGATAGTGTGACACTAAAAGTTTTACTGCTTTGGATATTTCACTTGACTGATATAGATTATGATCACATGATTATGGATAATCTTTTTTCAAAAAATTCTTAAGTTTATGTAATATAAAGGAGAAAAGTATCGGCAGCCATGGTAATCTGGTAATACAAAATGATTCCAAAAACTTGGTGATTCACTTAACGTTGTATTCTCTGATCTCCATCAGCACAATAGCCAATCAAGTTAACAAGATTTGGATGGTGAAGTAGGCTTAGCATCAGTACTTCAACAAGGAATTCCCTGTTCCCTTGCAGCCCATTACGATCAAGTTGCTTGATAGCGACAACCTACACCAAACCAAAAAAAATATGTTCCAAGTCTTACAACAAGCCTAAATATAAGTTCAAATCTCAATGTTTAATGAACAATGGTGCTAAAACTACTGATGGAATAATCCCCCTGAAAAAGAACCAAATGCCCTTGTTCTAATGGCATTTCTTTCCCATAAACAAGGACTGAAGGATCCCGAAGAACTCTTAACTCAAGTAGCACCTCCTACCCTATAAATGCAAGGTGGAGGATATAGTCACGTGCTTAGCACCCATCAGGTGTGTGTTGCTGGTGCTTATGCTTTTCTTTCTGCCCTCATGTCTTAAAGAAGAAAAAATTATGATAACTGCTGTCTCAGCAATTTCATATAGAGGTGAGATGGATGAGGGATATAGAGGAAGACTTGATTTCTTTTTGCGTTCAATAAACTTTTTCTGTTTTTGAGCCTTGTTTTACTAGATAATAGATCCTTTCTTCAAACTACAAGAAATGTCCAAAACCTGCAGCCAAATAGGATCATCTAAAATGCCTCTGATAAACAGAGTTTACTTCTGATAAATAGAGTTTACTTCTTCATTATTGTTTGGTTTTCTATACAAGGAGTACGTAGCTCATCCAGGCCATTGAAGTTAACCACTTCAACAATAGAAAAAAAATTAAAAAGTTTAGTCAACAAATTCAATTCATCACTAACATCTCACAGGATTCTTCTACACAACCAAAGCCCAAAGGAGGATGACCATTTTGTTGTCTCTTTGATTGCAAATGTTTGAACTGAAAGGTCAGCAACTATGTAATTTGTCCACTTATCCTCGGGTCCTCTGCATGACTATTCTAATCAGGGAAATCTAAGTTAAAATAACTAATATTTGGTTCTTCTACGCTTTTTTTTTTTTTTTTTAAATATGTATCCAAAGCTCCAGATAATGATAAGCATATACAGCAAGTGTTGAAGATGAAATTTTATCCCAAAACTTTCAGGTTATAACAGTTCAATCTGACAAATTCAACAAACCTGACTGCAACTCTCCAATCGCCCTTTATATACACGGCCGAAACCTCCTTCACCCAAAAGACAATCACCCCTGAAATTCTTTGTTGCAGCAGCCAAATCACGAAATACAAATGTTTGTGCGGAAATGCGATCAGATCCTCCATCATTAGACTTCTCATTTACAACCAACGGTGAATTCAACTTCGATTTTTCTGAAGCGACAAATTTGAAAGAAAATGCAATTAAACAAAAAAAAAAAAAAAACATACACACACACACATAGTAAACGACCAGTACAATGCCATCAAAACACGAGGTGGATTTTTATTCAAGTTTTAGACATTACTCTGACAACCAAGGGAGAAAAAACAATCCCAATAACCCAAACTAAAATCCCAATTGTCAGAGCTTATAACGCCCACGCAATCTTAATCTCGTTGGAAACAGGTTATACGAACCCATTTCAGACTGAGGAAAAAAAGCACGCAAACGAAGAATAATAAATAGCTTGAAAACGAGAGAAAGAGAGAAAGGGGAAGAGAAAACTTACGGCCAGCCTTGGAGAAGAAGCTCGTCTGAAAGGAGTGTCCAGATCAGAGTGATTCTTGTGAAGAGTTTACAGTGCTGTTTCGGTGGATTGAAGAATCCGAGTGCTGTTTCGTGCGAGAAATGAAAAAGAGAGGGGGAGAGAAAACGCGGGGAGGAAAATGAAGAGGGAAAGGAAAAACTGTTCGTTAATGAGAATTAAAACCGAGTAAAATAATAAGAAGATGAGTGTGCAGTAGCCCTTCATATTTGAAGGAAATGATAAATTCACTATAGGTTAAAACTTGCCATTTACCGGTTTGACTAATTTAATGTAGTGACTTTTTACACATATTTATCATTTTATGCATTTGCATTGGCTTTTGATGAAGCCAATACCAATACTCTAACCCCGTTAAAAGTACGACTATAAAAAGGTCACAGCTATAACCCCGTTAAAACTACTTTTCTCCTTTATCTAGGTGAAAGTTGAAACTTTAGTGCATAAACGACAACCACCTTAATACACACCCATTATTAAGGAACTCGTTATATTAGTAACAAGACTCAAAGTATCCGTACCTTACGCAATGGAATTTTTCAAATATTTTATTGAAATGGGTCCATTATGCAATGGAATGAATACATCGATTTTGAGATCGATGTATTTTAACTGCTATTCAGACTTCAAAGTCATTGAGCAGATATCTTGGTAATGGTTCACAATGGCCATGAGAGTACAACACCACCCAATTTTTATTTTTATCTCAGCTTAGGTGAAATTTATAGTGCATGAATGACAACCACTTATACTCATTAGAAAACAAGTTTCGGTATGGTTGGTCTGTCAATAAAAAAAACTTGCATATAAGTAATATTACATACAGTCATTTTTACATACTTTCTATACATTCTATTGATGTGATTGTTGCATCAGTTTCTTTTAATATGCAATCAATTATAATATCCAATCAATCGCATTAGTAGAATATATAAAAGAATATATAAAAATAACTGTAGATAAAACTTTTAAATATTTATATATAAGTTTAGGATATGTAAACCTTATGTAGTCAGTTTGAAAAGAAAAATGTGGGTTTAAAAATATTAATTAATTTATTTTAATGACTACTCTCACAATTTCCCAAAAAAATATAAAAAAAATAAAAAAGCATATGACTAGCACGTCCAGAACTTGCACAAATATTTTCTTTTTTAACAGATCTAACAAATTGCTGAAATGAGTCCCTACAATGATAATTTAAATTTTTTTTTATTAATACTAGATAGGAGTAACGTCTAAAGCACGTTTATCAAATTTTATAAAATAGTTATTTGTAAAAACAAAATATTTTATAAAAAAGATTAATTTTACTTAATAATTTAAAATATAATGGAGAAGATAAAAATATTAGTTTAAAATATCATATAATCCATATATATTTATAACATTCATAATTTTAACAAAGTTGTCTGCTATGAGTTTAATAAAAATCGAACAAATACGTTAATTCAATAATAAAATAAGATTTTGACTAGTGAGCAGTTTGCCAGTGGGGAAGAAGATTTGGACCTCCCCTTCCAACTTTTGGCATATTCTCTGAATTTATAGATTGATATTAAAATAAAAATTTTCTGGGTATAAAAAAAAAATACAATAATGAACACCAACTTGGTAGTGCATACGTGCAAATTAACCCCATCATTGGGTTAGTCTTCTACGTATGCACCTGATGATGACACGTATGCAATTCAACACCAAAAATACATATATATGAGATGATATTTTTGAGACAATCGAAATTTGAAAAAGATGGTTAACTTAGGTTCTGTTTGAAACTTAGATTGAACTGAGCCTAGTTTAATTTTAAACTGAGTCTAATATCTAAATACTCTAGTCTAAAATTATTAAACTCATTTCAACTCAAAACTTTTTTATACATGGAACTCACAACTTTTTTCAACTTAACAATTTTTTATATGTAGGATTGACAACATTATTCAACTTTTCATAAATATATTTAAACTCATCTTAACATTTAAACGCTTCTAAACTCATATTAGGTGTTCTCAACAAAATTGATTACTCCATCATCTCAACTCACTACTATTTATAAAGAATTCAATTTATCTCAACTCAGCTCAACATCCAAATAGGACCTTAAAAACGTCTTTCATTCCAAGTTCCAAATGATCCAAATGACCTTGCACTTTGGAGTTAAAATTATATATATAGATCAAGGTCCAATATTTCAAGTGTTAATAAATATAAATAAATAATATCTTCACCTTTGTCGTGTATACACATGACCTCATTCATATCATTAGCTATAGATTATATAAAAAAAACATATTAATATAAATACTTTATTTTAAATATAAGTGAAAGAGATCTCCAATCGATCATGTCTTCTAATTCATAAACACTTGGCTATACTTTTCCCAATGCTCGACCATGGAAATGTCCCATTTTGTTAGGTTCCCAATGCATCCTGATCGTGGAAATGTTCCAGATGATATATTCCTCAATGTGGTTTACTCGGTTATTTGAGGACCGAATTTGCTTGTCGTTGGTTGGCTTCTACATAATTGATTTGTTCTACAGTATGTTGGTGTAACTTTGTCAAGATGAGAAGATGTATGAATGGTTGATGTGAGGGCTGGAGTGTAGAGTTGTTGGTTCTGCTTGTTGATGAGAGGGGTGCAGGTGAGGTGTGCCCTTATCCCCAAACGAGATTGTCTGCATCTTGATTTCTCTCATGATATCCCCAAACGTAACATTCTCCATTTCACATAAATATAGACTTTTTCTCTAACATAAATTGGCTCTCTCTCTCCCTCTCCCTCTCCCAACACCACGTCTTTGATATACTCTCCTCCTCTTTCTCACTCTCTGTCTGTGATCCTGGTGAATTTTTTTATTATCATTTTTCATCGTCGTTTTTTTCTTTGATTTATGTTGAATACTAAAGATCTTTTTTTTTTCTTGTTCATCTTTTACGTTGTAGCTTGTTGTGTGTATAGTTTGTAGGATGGATCTTCAGTCAGTTTTTATTTTTTGTTTTGTGGGTTAGTGTTTGTTTGTTACTTAGATCTTATTTTTCTTGTGTATTCTTTAGATCTACGATTTATAGGTTTAGGTTTAGGAAAAGTTTTTTTTCTTTGCAACTTTAACCAATCTAGACGTTTTTGTCTAGATCCGAGAAGTTCCAAGATCTATTTTTTCTTCTGTATATTGTTAGTAATTTTTTTTTAGATCTACGATTTTTAGCTTTTAAGTTTTGGAAAAAAACAAAAATTTCTATTACCATTTTTTTCGTCTTTTTTTCTTCTTCTTTTATTGTTGATCTATGTCGTATACTGAAGATCTAGGTTCAACTTTGTTTGCCTTTATTTTTTTTTTCTTGTTAATCTTTTACATTGTGGCTTGCTATGGGTATGGTTTGTAAGGTGGATCTTCAGTTGGTTTTTATTTTTTGTTTTATGGGTTAGTGTTTGTTTTTCTTTGTATCCCAAAACGCACCACCTTCCCTCTCCCTCTCCTCCGTCATAGATGTGCACTACCTCTCACTCTCTATACCTTAGTAGATTTTTTATTTTTTTCCGTTTTGGCATGTTTCTTTTCATGGGTATGGTCTATAGATGTACTTACGTACATCTTATTTTTCTTATGTATTATTTAGATCTACAATTTTTAGCTTTAATCTACAATTTTAATCTACAATTTTTAGCTTTAATCTGTTGAAGTTGCAAAGATCTACAATTTTGATATTTGCAACTTCAACAGATCTAGACGTTTTTGTCTAGATCCGAGAAGTTCAAGATCTATTTTTTCTTGTGTATATTGTTAGTAATTTTTTTCAGATTTATGACTTTTAGCTTTAAGTTTTGAAAAGAAAAATATTTTTTTTTTGTTTTTTGCTAATTCAGCAGATCTAGACTTTTTTGTCTAGATTCGAGAAGTTCCAAGATCTATTTTTTCTTGTGTATTTTGTTAGTAATTGTTTTACTAATTTTTTTTCGTCGTTGCAGATTTTTGTAGTGTCTTGTTTGCCATAGTTTCCTATGAAAGATGTATCTTGGTGTTTTATTTTTCTTCTTTTTTTGAAACTTGTTGCTTTGTTTGGGTACAGTCTATCACTATACAATGACCCTTTTCCCAGGGTATTTTATGGGTTTTTTTTTTTTTTTTGGTATGTTTGGGGTTGATTTTCTAATTATTTCTGCTATATTTTTCTTCTTATTATTGTTTGACTATAGGGATTAGGTTTTATTTGTTTTTGAGTTTTTTTTTATAAGTTTTTTATTAACTTTTATAAACCAAGTTTTATGGTATTAGTTGCCTCATTTATTAGAAATATGAACAAACATGTGTATTGCATAGATATACTATATATACTATAAACACACAAAATGCAGTTAGACTCACCATTTCAATCTTCCTTCAAACCTTAGCACCACTGTACTGCTTGACCACACTTGATTTGAGAGAGACATCATAGAAGAAATTGAAAGAAATAAAAGATAAACTGACTATGTGGATTGATGAATAAGTTTTCTGATTTGAGTTTTCTTAAAAGTTTTCTAATAAGTTTTATGAATTTCTAGGTTTTATGTATCAGTTACTTCATTTCTTAGAAATATGAACAAACATATGTAATGCATAGATAGATTATATATACTATAAATACACAAAAGGTAGTTAGACTCACTTTTTAAATCTTCCATGAAGCCTTAGCACCATTGCACTGCCTGGCCACACTTGATTTGAGAGATAAAGAGATACTTGATTTGAGAGACACAGAGCATAGTAGAAACTGAAAGTAATAGCAGGGTTTTCTTAAACACAGTTCAATGCCTCTTGGGTTCCTATGAAATATGTCTCTTGGTATTCAAACTTTAAATTTGACTACTGCACCGCTTGGCCATTCGGTTGCTCTTCATGTTTTTGTTTTGGTTGCACAATTTTTCTAATTAAAGGTTAGACTTTTATAAATATAATAGAATTTGTAATTTCTAATGTAATATATTGTTTTTACTCTATGCATATAATATATTATATATTATATAATATATTATCTAATATATAATATATTTTTCTCTTTCTGTTTGCAAATTCCATTCCAATGCATGGACAATATTTACAAATTCAGTTGTTGGCAAAAGGACAAAAGGGAAAACAAGTAGAGCAAATGGAATTGTGTTTTTCTCAAATTGTAACTTATTATAATGTTTTGTTATTATAATTTATAGAAAAAAAACAATTTTATACCCCTACCTATTTTGAACTGGTATTATAATGTGGCACTGTTTATTTTGCGGATTTTAACTTATAATACAAATGGACGCAAACATAATAAACAACCACAAAGAGGGCGTATCCCTACCCAGCCCGAACATATTATTAATGTGGCACTGTTTTTCTTTTTTTTTGCAAATTTTAAATTATTGTTTTGAAATTATAAATCAACATGCAGTATTTAATGAAGTTTAATTCACAATACACGGACGGATGTAGACAAATAGCGTTAATTTTAACAAAAAAATAATACAAACTGTTAAAACAAGATTTTCCCTTTCATAGCCACTTTATATATATATATATATATATATATATATATATATATATATATATAAAGATAATAAATCCCTTTTTATTTTTCTTATAAAATGATGTGCTGAAAGGCCATACGAATTTTCAATACTTATTCTAGTTAGGCAAGTTGGACAAGTTCACAAGGCGCCACTATATATATATATATATATATATATATATATATATATATATATATATGTTAGAAATCAAATTCAAATTATATTGTATGACCACCTTTAGCTAGCCGTCAAAGGCATAGTACTAGACGTCAAATGTATAGTGCTAGACGTCAAATGTATAGTGTAGACGTCAAACGCATAGTGCTAGACGTCAAACGCATAGTCTCCTTTGTACTCCTATATATATCGTTGTATCCTTTAAGGAATTCATAAGTTTCATAACACGTTATCAGCACGAATCGTTTTTTTTTTCTTTCTCTACCTTATAGTATCTTTTCAATCTCTAATTTTTGGTCCTCGTGAGATCGTCTTCACGAGAGAGAAAGATGTGGTCGATAGTGGCGTTTTCCTTTTTGGACGTGAATGGCCAAGCTATCTTCCTATTATTTAATTATATATACCATCCATGTAGTACTAGTACCCAGAAAGAATATTAATGAGTACTGCTCCTCGAACGGATCTAGCAACAGGTACAATTCCGATTCTCTCCTCCGGAGCTCCTCTTTCTAATTTCCTGTTCTTTCGGTCTCTTTTGCTGAAGTACGAGGTTCTGATGATTCTAAAGTTAGTGGACTTCTCATTCAAATAAATTTTTCAATATATTATTTGCAATCTCCAAGGTGAGTATTAAAATTATATTCATTATTATTACTTGATTAAATTTTATGTTTATTATCATTCAATTTATATACAAGTTTTATTTATTTTTATATACTTGTTATGAATTATTGATGATAAAATTTATCTCGGAATAGAAACTGAGTATCCTTGAAGGATTAATGTTCTGAACCGATGATAAGATCTATCTTGTAATAGAAATTGAATATCCCTGAAGGATTGTTCTAAATCAATAATTTTATTGAGTATCTCATAATAAATTATCTATTGATTCTATGAGATAGTTTAAATGAGTGATACGTGTACAAAAAGCTCATTATGATTAATGTACCTGAAGTTGCATAATTGAAAGTGTGTTGAGAAAAACCACTAAAAAATATATATTTAAATGAACGTCTCGAATGTGCTCCTGAAATAGCAATATAAAGTATGCTCCTGAAGTAGCAATATCAAGTGTAAAAGTTCATAATATATTCTAAATTTATATCTGGTTTTCTAGTGGCTAAGCAAAATAATGAGATTTTGCTAAGAAATCATGAGCCACGTCCTACTAGTTCCACATCATTTCCTGAAGTGAATGAAATTGGATTTATATAATTCCCAGAAGAGAATGGCGAATTGTTTTCAAAGAAACCAAGAGATTGGACGTGGTGATAAATATCTTTATAATACTTCAATGATTTCGGGCCAGAAGCTCGTATTGGAAAATCTACCAGCTTTCTCTTTGAGATGATATTATACAATTATTAAATCAAATATTATGATGCATCAAAAGTGATATGATTCAAAATATTTGTATCTTTTCATGATTATCTTGATCATCCGAAATCAATTATGATAAGTCGAATGATTTTTATATGGACGTCCATAAAAGAATCAGAAGATTCTTTTACTATAAAATTTTACCACCAGAAGTGGAAAGAAAGTTTTACCACTAGAAGTGAAAAGAAAGTTTTACCACCAGAAGTGGAAAGAAAAATTTGGTAGAAGCAAATAAGATGAAATAATTCGACGTTATCATGATTATCATAGGTGAACTGGAAGTTCATATGATAATTAATGTATGGATGCAATAAGATAAAAGGTCTCATATTCTAGCTGCTAAAATCCCAGTGAGGATTGAAGTCCCTGCAGGGCAATTAAGAAATTTAGCAGTCTAATGAACATAAGACATGTATGAAAGCATGTGAGACCTATTGATACAAATGATAAAGCATCTCGGAAAGAGAAAAGCATAAAGAAAAGAAATTGGTAATCCTGAAGAGGCCATACCCACAAAACAAGCAATAAAGTCCATCTAAAATTCTCTCATAATGAAAACTCCTGAAGAGTATAATACTCCTGAAGAGTACCTCCTGAAGAGGTTTTCATGAAATGTCTTCCCTTGAAGAGGGACAGGTACCTGAAAATAATGAGATCTCGATATTACATTTCATGAGTAAATGAGAAATTATGGAGAGAAATAAAACCGTTATCGACAACGTATTTTCATATAAGATGACATTTGATATTACTAGAAGTAATAAAGAAAGTGAGCTCAGAACCGTCGAAGAATACCGACGTAAAATATTGGCCAAAATAGAAATAAACAATTCCTGCAGAATTGTTATCATGTGATGCATATGGACTTGAAATCCAAACACCTATGAGGTGATGCTTGTTGAATATCAGTGGGTATTTGTATAAAGGAAATGAAAATGTGATATATAAATCACGAATATATTTCCTGCAGAAATAATATTGATATATTTCTGAAGTTAAAAAGATCATATTGAGATTTGTATTAACTTGATAGTTACCAAGAATTTGGGTATGCAAGAAGCATATAGTCCTGAAGTACATATTCTATCAAGTCTTAAAATCCTTATATGATCTAATGCAAGCTAAACGTATGTGGAACATACTATTTTCATATATTTTCAGTATTTATATTATATTTTATTGCAGTTTATATAGATAATTTAAATGTCATTGAGGCTCCAGAAGAGCTCATGAAAACTGCAGAAAGCAGGAATTGATTATGAGGCTCCAGAAGAGCTCATAAAAACTATAGAAATCAGGGATTGATTATGAGGCTCCAGAAGAGCTCATGAAAACTGCAGAAATCAGGGATTGATTATGAGGAAAAATAATCTCCTGTTATGGATGCAATCACATTCAGATTTTTGACTAATTTGGTAGTTACAAAAATATTGGATATGCAGTTAATGGATGTGGTCACTGCATATTGATATGGGTCATTAGACCAATGCATATATATGAAAATCCCTGAAGGATATAGAATGCCTGAAGCTTCTAATCTGAATACATCCAGAAATATATATGAAAATCCCTGAAGGATATAAAAATGCTTTAAGCTTGTTATCTGGTTACATCCAGAAAACAATCCGGATACATGTGGTATAAATGCATTAGTGAATATTTATTGAAAGAAAGATTTGAAAGTAATCCAATATACCCATGTGTTTTTATTAAGAGATTCCGGATTTGTTATTATTGCGGTTGATGATTTAAATCTTCTTGAAACTCCTGAAGAGTTCAGAAGAACTGCACATATTTGAAATATAAAACCCTTTCGGTTTCAAGGGGGAGATAAATGTGCATGAGAAATAAAATAAAGCATCCAGAATATCTACCAGAAGATAGATACACAAATATGAATATTTGTGAAATTTTATTATCTTGAAGCAAAAATTACAGAAATTTGAGACATTTCGCCTCATTCTTTAAACGCTCTTGTTCTTCAAGAATCTGCATGGCATCTCTGTCTAAAGGAGTAGGCAATCTAAAAGAAGATTTAAGCAGAGATTTTAATTTCCTATTCTCTTGCTTTATTGATTCTATCTTCACGTTAGACTCCTGAAGAAGTCGCTGAAGGATAAAAATTTTCTCATGGAGTTTGTCCAAATCATAAGGTTTGGATTGTAGTCGCTGAGAAAATGCATAAATAGTTGAAGAGTAATGGGCACCGAGATTTACAAGCTCATAGATAGCTTCAACATCTGACTTATTAGTCAGATTAGCACCTGTGGTAGAAGCAGGAACAGCTGATGAGCTAGGTGCATAATACCTTATATATTGGCCATGAGAAGATTGCTGAGCCATTGCAGAAAAAGAATGCAGAAAGAGATTGCAGAATAAAAATGCAGAAAGAAATTGCAGAGTAAGAATGCAGTATGATTACAGAAAAGTGAAGAAGATGAGATGCGAATGAAGATGATCTGAACATCTCTTTTATAGAGAAAAACTAAGCACCTCTATTGATTCACGGCATCCCTCGTGAAGCATCTCTCTACAAGAGACGAGGCGTAGCATCATAGNACCAAAATACCCACCAAGGCGCGACCCATTCAAATGAATAGGGAAACCCTTGAGTTTTGCAAAAAAGAGATTGAGGATCTTCTTGCTAAAAATATCATTAGGCATAGCAAGTCACCTTGGTCGTGTGCAGCGTTTTATGTCCAGAAAAAAGCTGAGATTGAGCGAGGAACACCCCGTCTGGTCATAAACTATAAACCATTGAATGAGGTCTTAGAGTGGATTAGGTATCCTATTCCCAATAAACAAGACTTAATTCAACGATTAGAAGGTGCAGTCGTGTTCTCTAAGTTTGACCTTAAGTCTGGATTTTGGCAGATCCAAATTAGGAAGTCAGACAGGTACAAGACTGGTTTCACCACCCCTCTGGGTCACTACGAGTGGAATGTTATGCCATTTGGGCTGAAGAACGCTCCTAGTGAATTCCAAAATATCATGAATGACATCTTTTCTTCATTCACCTTATTCACCATCGTTTACATCGATGACGTTCTTGTTTTCCCCAAATCTATTAATGAACACTGGAAACATCTTGAAACGTTTCTTGCGGTCATCAAAAGAAATGGACTTGTCTTATCTGCTTCGAAAATGAAATTATTCCAGACCAAGATCAGATTTCTTGGTTTCAACATCTTCGAAGGTAAAATCAAACCTATCCAGCGAGCTATTGAGTTTGCTGACAAATTCCCATATGTTATTCTAGATAAGAACCAACTACAAAGATTCCTTTGGTCTTTGAATTACATCTCTGACTTCTATCAGGATATGAGAAAGCAGTGTCGCCCTCTTTTCGCGAGACTGAAAACTAATCCTGCTCCGTGGACTGACGTTCACACCAAGCTTATCCAGAAAATCAAGACACATGTCAAAACCCTTCCGTATCTTGGAATTCCTGTTTTAAATAGCTTCAAGATTGTCCAAACTGACGCCAGTGACACAGGCTATGGCGGCATCTTGAAACAAGTTATCTCTCCAGGTTCTCCAGAGCAAATTGTTCGTTTCCACTCTGGCACTTGGAATCATGCACAGCATAACTACAACACTGTTAAAAAAGAAATACTTTCTGTTATTTTATGTATTTCTAAATTTCAGTCTGAGTTATTAAATCAAAAATTCCTTTTGCGGGTTGACTGTAAATCGGCAAAGGAAATTTTAAAAAAGGATGTTGAAAACATTGCATCAAAACAGATTTTTGCACGCTGGCAAGCTGTTTTAAGTGTTTTCGATTTTGATATTGAATATATTAAAGGATCGGATAATTCCATTCCTGACTTTCTTACCTGTGAATTCCTTGCAGAAAAACCTTGAGTAAGAAAAAGAAGCCAGGAGGGCTTCCCAGCTCCTCCTCTACCTCTTCAATATCTAAGTTGTTCGTACCTCCGGTACCGGCAACTTCTTTAACTACGGCTTCCTCCCCACTGGAGATAGCCAATAGATTTACCAGTTTAGGACAAGTTCCCAGATTGGTAACCCCTGCATCCTTTGCCTCAACCTTAGCCACACCCTGTGACCCCTTTGCCAACCCATTGGCAGTAACAGGACAGCGACCGGCAGGCAACTTTATCCGTGCCAACAAGGCACCCTATCACAAGAAGGATTGGTTTGACAACCTGTTCTACATCGAGAAATCGGTAAAGACAGATCCTTTCCAACTTGCAGTTGATTATTTCCCTCGGGACTTTCACTGGATTCCTGACAATCCAGCAAAAGACCTGAAATTTTATCTCGGAATTATGGTGAAAACCAATTCTGTTTCTATCAAACCAATTTTTGATAAATTTGACAAATCAAAAATTGTTTTTCATAACTGTCAAATTATCCATGTCATGACTGAAGAAGAATGGGTCACCCACCCTTCTACTTCCAAAACCCTTATTCCGGAAACAGGTGTTGGCTATAATTATTACGATTATATTCAAGCCTGGTTCAAATTTCCTTTATATCAAACCCCAGATTTATCACATTCTTGGTTTTTCTCCTTCAATGGAAGAAGCAAAAATGTCTTCCCCCTGTGGTTTCAACGATGGTGGGGCTGTTTTGGCCCTAGCATTGAAATTTTCCCCGATGATTTTCAGAAGGTCATCAAACACTTTTCCATTGTCAACAAGGTAAAAGGGCGAGATGCCAGATTACCTTCCCTTATCCACTTCTGCGCCAAATACAAACCACCATGGATTTGTAAATGGACGTATGAAAAGCATAGCGATTTATTGCGCAGGCAGTATTTCGTTAAATGGTGGGATAAATTCGATCGTTCCGACGAAATTATCTCAAAAATATCTGCAGATTTTCCACCCACTGTGCCAAATCTGAAAAATAAGGAGGAATTTCCCTCTCCTTCTCCTATTCAAGCCATAGTACCCTATCCTTCTTTAACAGGTGGCGAACAGGCTTCAAAACCAGAATGTCCGAGTTCTTCATCCAAGCCGAAGAAATCATCTTCAGCAAAGAAGAAGAATTCACCTAAACCAATATCCTCGAAAGAAAAGTCAACCACTGAACTTTCGAGCACAGAAATTTTCAAACTGTTGCAGACTAAGCTTGAAGAAGAAGCAAAAGCCAGCACCAGTGAAGAATCAGCTGCAGGATCACAAGCATCGTCAGATGATGACTCAGATCCCTACAGCAATGTATTCGGCCATGACTCAGAAGACTACCCGCCAAACCTGGGAGATGACTGAGACTTGACCCTGACAGCGCTTCAGCGCACTATCCAGCTGTCAATCAACCGCCTTCATTTTCGAAAGGGGGGAAAAGGTGCAACTTTTGACCACTTTGCACGACAAAAGACAGAAATGCTTTTTGTGCAAAAAGAAGATTACTTTCGGCAGAAGTGGACAAAGCTTCTTTCGGCATCAGACTGCCAGCATGAGCAAATAGTGACAAAAAGTCACTATTCATTCACTATTCACCCCGTAATTTACGGGACGATACTATCTTGTACAGGAGCTTCCTTACTCTATAAAAGGACTCCTCATTTCATTTGTAAGCACGGCCAATTTAGCTCTCAACTCTAAGAACAAATTGACCACTATCCCAGAGAGAATCCCAACTCCCTGATAACCTTGTATCCATCTTACAAACTTAATTTCTTAAACTTGTAAGTCTATCTTTGTTAAACTTGTACCTATTTGACGCTTACTTTCAGTATATATAAAAAGAAAGTTTTGCTTCATAACTCTGTTTTTATATTCGAGCATTCATGCATTGGTAGGCCGAGCCTCCACATATTCTGCTCATGTTTAAATTCATATCTGTCTTTACCATGGAAGGCCATGCCTCCTACTGTCTTTATCTTTCTTGATCTTATGCCGGGTCAGAATATCTATCTTTACTTGTCTCTGTTTTCTCTTATCTTCACTTGATTTCCGCTGTTTATGGTATCAGAGCCATTTTCTGTTCTGGATATTAATTGCTGATTTCTATCTTCTTATCTTGCTTTTCTTGATCATATCTGGAGACACTCTGTCTCTCCTCTTTTCTAAGTCTTGCTACAGTTCAGTTTGTGGCCGCCACCGCAGCCGAATACACTAGCGTCCAGAAGGGCTCCTAGATTGCCGTGTTAGCCGAGGGACAGGCGTTTTAGGCATGTGGAGTGAGGTTGGGTTAGTGTTGTGGCCCTCCGGTATGTGCGGAGGTTGCTGCTGGGAGTAGTACTGACCTAGGTCTAGGAAGGACCCCGAGTCTTGTTTCAGTTGTGACCAAGATGAACAAGATGTTTAGATCTAGTTCATCAGTTAGTTCCAGGTCGGCTTTGCCTCCTGATATAATTAACGAAGAAGATTGTGATATCTCAGAAAATGAGTCTGGGATTGATGATATAGATCAATGGCATATGCCAAAGATCAAGGTTAATTCCTTATATCACCAGTCTTGGTTTAACTTTAAATCTAAAACTCTGTCCCAGGTAAAAACTGTGGAACAGACTTTTTCCATTTCAGATACGCAAGAACAATGCGTATTATTTAAAAAAGAATTAATAAAATCTTTTAAAGAAAAAGGTTTTAAATTCATGCATATTGCATCTGTCCAAGTAGCAGTGAAACCTTTGATCAGAAAAGGTATCAATGCTTCTGTTCTTCTATGCGTACGTGATGGTAGATTCATGGACTTTACTGACAGTGCCTTAGGAGTAGTTCAGACTTCTCTTATGGATGGTCCAGTTCATTTTGATTGCTGGCCTTCCTCCTATTGCGCCATCTCGGCAACATAAGAAAACTGTAAAAAGATTATCCAAACCTCGCGGGAGTCACAGGAGAACACCCCGTGATGAATTTTATCAAAAACCAGTTTCAAAATCAGTTTCCAGAAAAAAGAAACCTTTTCAAAAATGGTTTTCTAAAAACCCCACTAAGGGAACTTGTTTTACTTGTGGCCAGAAAGGACACTTTGCAGATAAGTGCCCCAAGAAGCCCAAGATTAAGAAAAAACTTAATGAGTTGCATATTAATGCCGCTGACCAAGAAGATTCTCTCTGGGATAGTGGTCAATTTGTTCTTAGAGTTGAGAGCTAAATTGGCCGTGCTTACAAATGAAATGAGGAGTCCTTTTATAGAGTAAGGAAGCTCCTGTACAAGATAGTATCGTCCCGTAAATTACGGGGTGAATAGTGAATGAATAGTGACTTTTTGTAATTGCTGAATTCTGGATATTATCTTGTTCCATCCATCTCGGCAGCAAATGAACTGCTTGATAATTTCTTGTAAATTATCAAGAAATGCTCGAACTTAGATATTCAAGCATTCATGCATTGGTAGGCCGAGCCTCCACATATTCTGCTCATGTTTAAATTCATATCTATCTTTACCATGGAAGGCCATGCCTCCTACTGTCTTTATCTTTCTTGATCTTATGCCGGGTCAGAATATCTATCTTTCCTTGTCTCTGTTTTCTCTTATCTTCACTTGATTTCCGCTGTTTATGGTATCAGAGCCATTTTCGGTTCTGGATATTAATTGCTGAATTCTATCTTCTTATCTTGTTTTTCTTGATCATATCTTGAGACACTCTGTCTCTCCTCTTTTCTAAGTCTTGCTACAGTTCAGTTCGCGGCCGCCACCGCAGCCGAATACACTAGCGTCCAGAATGGCTCCTAGATTGCCGTGTTAGCCGAGGGACAGGCGTTTTAGGCATGTGGAGTGAACGAAACTTAGATATTCTGGATAAGCTTGGTGTGAACGTCAGTCCACGGAGCAGGATTAGTTTTTAGTCTCGCGAAAAGAGGGCGACACTGCTTTCTCATATCCTGATAGAAGTCAGAGATGTAATTCAAAGACCCAAGGAATCTTTATAGTTGGTTCTTATCTAAAATAACATCTGGAAATTTGTCAGCAAACTCAATAGCTCGCTGGATAGGTTTGATTTTACCTTCGAAGATGTCGAAACCAAGAAATCTGATCTTGGTCTGGAATAATTTCATTTTCGAAGCAGATAAGACAAGTCCATTTCTTTTGATGACCGCAAGAAACGTTTCAAGATGTTTCCAGTGTTCATTAATAGATTTGGAGAAAACAAGAACGTCATCGATGTAAACGATGGTGAATAAGGTGAATGATGAAAAGATGTCATTCATGATATTTTGGAATTCACTAGGAGCGTTCTTCAGCCCAAATGGCATAACATTCCACTCGTAGTGACCCAGAGGGGTGGTGAAACCAGTCTTGTATCTGTCTGACTTCCTAATTTGGATCTGCCAAAATCCAGACTTAAGGTCAAACTTAGAGAACACGACTGCACCTTCTAGACGTTGAATTAAGTCTTGTTTATTGGGAATAGGATACCTAATCCACTCTAAGACCTCATTCAGTGGTTTATAGTTTATGACCAGACGGGGTGTCCCTCGCTCAATCTCAGCTTTTTTCTGGACATAAAACGCTGCACACGACCAAGGTGACTTGCTATGCCTAATGATATTTTTAGCAAGAAGATCCTTAATCTCATTTTTGCAAAACTCAAGGGTTTTCCTATTCATTTGATATATATATATATATATAAAGATAATAAATCCCTTTTTATTTTTCTTATAAAATGATGTGCTGAAAGGCCATACGAATTTTCAAAACTTATTCTAGTTAGGCAAGTTGGACAAGTTCACAAGGAAGTCTTACGTTCTTCTAGAGGGTGCTGTGTTTCCGGCCAATGACTTTTGGACTGGGTCGGTCACCGGAGCAGGAAGGTAAGGGGAAGGAACCGCGGAGTATGAAGGGAGATTCCATGATGCTATCATGCTGTTACTGTATTTCTCTCAATACGCGTGGGCCTGTCTTACATAGGCTTGTAGTTGACCTTCGGAGTTGACGCCATTACATTACCATAATGACCTCGTGTTCTTCTTGGAATCCCAAACCGAAAGTCGCATGCTTAAAGACTCTTTCCAATAATATACATGGATGGGTATGTAAATTCAGGTCTGAAACGTTGAAAACTTGCAACGGGTTGAGCTTTATGCATTGAGGAACATCAGCCATTCCCCTTGTATGTAAAAACTTGCTTTAGTTCTTCCCTTTCAACAAAATTGGGAGTTCCAAAATCCCAACCTCTTGATAAGAAAAAGGAAAGCCTGTCGACGATTTGTCTGATCTTTCTCCTTCAAGGTTCAGTTGTGAGTATCGTTATGATCCTGTTGAAGTTTAGATCGTTTGATTTGCAATAGTATCTGTTGTTATTGATCCTGATTACATGGTGCCAATTGTTGCAGGCCAAAGTCACTTTGTCTTTGTTCCGAAAGTTACTGAGCATCATTGTTGAATCCATACATCGAACGCGATCAACTGTGAGTAACCTGACCGAGATTTCTTTCTGTTCTTTTTTATTAGTCGTTTTTCATTAAATGTTAAATTCTAAACGAACTGGTCTCACGAAGATAAACTTGAGTCTTTAGCTTGTTTTTTACGAGGTTTTGTTCCAATTATATATGCGAATTCCAGAGATAGAGACCTTATGTTTACATAGTCGCAAGAGTTATAACTATTGTCCAGTCTTGTTAGAATCTTGGCTTCTGGGTGGGTTGGTAATCTGTTGGGAGGGATTCTTAATTGTGTATCGGTTTGATTGAGGGAAACAACAGGGAAGAGTGTCTAAGGGAAACTACTTCACAAAGAACATGAGAACTCACAAAATACCAGAACCTGTAAACAATTGAAAATAAGTATGGCAGAACAGACAAACTAAAAAATAATAATAATAATGTTAAAGTAGATAAAGGAGTGGTCAAAGTTGTTGTCGTTGTCTAGCTTGAGAAAGTTATTTCGTGGGCTTGACGGAGCAGATCTTATCTGTGACCATTCCTTTATAGTATAACTTCCTAGCCAAGTATGGTACATATCATCAGTATACCAAGCTAGCTTCTTAGTGATTCCTGTTTTCCATGATTCTTGTATAAACAGTATAAAGAGCAAACATATCCTATCTTGAAAATTTGGTTTTAATGGTTAGCCGAGTTATAAAAATATGCTCTGAAATCGCACTTGGATGCCATATCAGATTATCCTTTTAACTGTGGGATACGAGTTTTAGACGATGTTGGAATCTAAATGGGAAGCTTTGGATTTTGCTTAAGTCTTAAATTCTGGTTGTGACTTTGGGTTGTTGGTTGTGAATTGGAAATTGAATGATTTTTCATATGAGACTGGATGTTTAAAGTTTTGGCAGATTGTTTATGAATGAAACCTTTTTCCTTTCGGTAGATTTTGGGCTTGCCATGTTTTGTTACGGAATTTCCAAATTTCTCAACTAGAATTTCCATAAGGAAGGTTTTGGTTCGACTAATTCAGTTGCTTTGAGAAAAGCATGTGTGCATAGGGTTGTATTTTTATTCGGCCAGATGGGTTCTCTCTTGAAGTTATATTGCTTTGTAAGTTAATGAGTAATTGGAGCATTGATGTTTTCTTGAATGAAAACTTTTGGAGAGAGAAAAACTGATTGTGTGAGTATTGACTGGATGTACCCCATTCTTTACTGGTTTTCTTATGTTATAGGAGTTATGTTAAATGACGGACACGGTTTTCTTATTATTTTTTCTTTTAAATTTTTTTCCAGGAAAAGACATGGTGGATGCAGTAGTACAAGTTTTCTTGGAAAAACTGCTTAAAGCTCTTTCAGAAGAGAGCCATATTTTGAGCGAGTTCAGGGATCAATTTGAAAAATTACAGAGTGAGCTGGTATTAATGCAAAGCTTCCTCAAAGATGCTGTGAGGCTAAAGAGTAAGAAAGAAATTCTTCGAACGATCATGGTCTCTCTGCGAGAGCTGATTTTCGAAGCAGAAGACATACTAGCAGATTGCCAACTGCTGTCAAGGGATAAAGACCTCTTCTCCACTGGATGGCTAATGTGCATCTATCCCACAAAGCTTCCATGGCAGTATCAGACTGGAAAGCGCCTCAAAGAAATCCATGAGAAAATAATAACCAATAAACAACATATTGCAACTTATCTCGGGGTCCCCATTTTAAACCAACCAGAGCCTGTCTATGGTTGCAATGACTTGTCACAGAACTGGAGCTCTCCTGTATATGATCATACGCAAGTGGTAGGATTGGAAGATGACAAGAGGAAAATAAAGGATTGGCTGTTTGGAGCAGATGATGGGATATTGAAAATTGGAGTTGTTGGCATGGGTGGACTGGGGAAGACCACCGTTGCACAGGAAGTTTTCAATGATAGAGAAATAGAGGGACGATTTGAAAGAAGAATGTGGGTTTCTGTTTCTCAAACTTTTACTGAAGAACAAATTATGAGAAGCATGTTAAGGAACTTGGGAGATGCAAGTGTGGGAGATGATCGAACCGAATTGCTGAGGAAAATAAACCAGTATCTGCTAGGGAAGAGGTATTTGATTGTATTGGATGATGTTTGGGGCCACGACTTTGCTTGGTGGTACAGAATTTCTGAAGGATTGCCTAAAGGAAATGGAAGCAGTGTCATTATTACATCCAGAAATGAGGAAGTTGTACAAAAGATGGGAGTGTATGAAGAAAGAATCCACCGGCCTAAATTCCTATCTAAGGATAATAGCTGGTTACTGTTTAGGAAGATTGCATTTGCAGCACGAGGAGGTGAGTGTCCTGAGCTGAGGAAATTGGGAAGGAGATTGTAGATAAGTGCAAGGGTCTTCCATTGGCAATTAAGGTAGTTGGAGGAATGATGCTTTATAAATCACCCCGATATCATGAATGGAAGCGGATTCTAGACCATTTCCGTGACGAATTAAAAGAAAATGATGATTCTGAGAGAGGATTGATGGCCTCACTTCAATTGAGCTATGACGAGCTCCCACCTAACCTGAAGTCATGCTTCCTTTGTTTCTCACTTTTCCCAGAGGACTGTGTCATAAGCAAAGAGCAGTTGGTCTATTGGTGGATTGGAGAAGGTTTTGTTCCACTGAGAAGTAACAGGTCGACAACTGAAGCTGGAGAAGATTGTTTCTCAGGGTTAACAAATCGATGTTTGATAGAGGTTGTCGATAAGACATATAATGGAACAATTTCTACTTGTGCAATTCATGATATGGTTCGTGATTTGGTCCTAAAAATCTCAGATGATGATGCATTCTTTAGAAAAGATGGCATTGATTGTCGTCATTTAGGGATCAAAAGTGATTTAGATCCAAAGCTGCTTATTGCTAATCGAAAGTTGCGGGCATTGTTGTCCACAACCAAGACTGGGGAAGTGAACAAGATTGCCTCAAGAACTGCCAAAGCACTTTGTCAATCTCGATACTTACGGGTACTAGATATCTCCAAATCAATATTTGAAACATCTCTCTCAGGTATTCTAAATCATATTTGCTCCCTTCAGCACCTAACTTACCTCAGCTTGAGCAACACTCATCCACTAGTTCAATTGCCATCTTCACTTGAGAAGCTTAGCAACCTTCAGATTATGGACTTGAGTTATTGTCAAAATCTGAAAACGCTTCCATCTTACATTGTGACTTTTAAGAAGCTCAAAGTCTTAGATGTCAGCCATTGTGGTTCACTTGAATGCTTGCCTAAAGGTTTGGGAAGGCTTTCCAACCTTGAAGTGTTGTTGGGTTTTAGACCTGCTAGATCAGACCAATCGGAAGGTTGTCGAATTGGTGAGCTAATAAACCTAACTAAACTCAGGTCATTGGAATTACAAATTACTCGAGCTGATGAGATTGGAGATAATGAGGTCAATGCATTGGTGAATCTCCAAGAACTGCAATATTTGTCAATGAGTTGTTTTGACAGTAATAGTGATGGCAGCGACCTTATTACTAAGGTTGACAAACTCTTTCCCCCACAGCAACTCCATGAGCTGTGTCTCCAATATTATCCCGGAAAGATGAGTCCCAAGTGGCTCAACCCTATTTCACTTCCTATGCTAAGGTTTCTCTCAATCTCCTCCGGAGATATTGCAGAATTTCATCCGAGCTTTTGGGGAGATGATAATATTGTTTGGAAAATAGAGGCCTTGATGTTGGAGTCACTCTCGGATCTGGGAGTGGAGTGGTTGTCGCTGCAACAAGTTATGCCATCATTAAGAATTGTCAATGTGAGTTGGTGTCCAGAGTTAGATTCATTCTCAGTTGAAGATTTTGGGTATAAAGGTGGCGTCTGGAAGAAGGAATAGAACATGAACGAAAACTAGGGGGAAAAAAAACCCTACTCGAGAAGTAAATTTAATTTCTTTTATATTGATTATTTTGCTAGTTAATATTAGTGCCCTTGATTACATGTAAAAAGGGACTGCATATTGGTTTTGCACTATTTGATGTCATTGTTTTTGGACTTCTGGTTTCTCCATGTTGTAACAAACAAACCAGGGCAGAACTTCTCGTGTGTTCTTTCTTAAAACTTATCAGTCTCATAGAAATTTTCGTCACTGCTCCAAGGAAATCAAACTGACAGATTTTTATGATACTGGTAATTGGTTCCATATTGTGGTATTAAAAGTGATTTGGATCTAAACCTGTTTATTGCTAATCAAAAGTTAGCCGTCAAATGTATAGTGCTAGACGTCAAATGTATAGTGATAGACATCAAACGCATAGTGCTAGACGTCAAACGCATAGTCTCCTTTGTACTCCTATATATATCGTTGTATCCTTTAAGAAATTCATAAGTTTCATAACAATATAAAGATAATAAATCCCTTTTTATTTTTCTTATAAAATGATGTGCTGAAAGGCCATACGAATTTTCAAAACTTATTCTAGTTAGGCAAGTTGGACAAGTTCACAAGGAAGTCTTACGTTCTTCTAGAGGGTGCTGTGTTTCCGGCCAATGACTTTTGGACTGGGTCGGTCACCGGAGCAGGAAGGTAAGGGGAAGGAACCGCGGAGTATGAAGGGAGATTCCATGATGCTATCATGCTGTTACTGTATTTCTCTCAATACGCGTGGGCCTGTCTTACATAGGCTTGTAGTTGACCTTCGGAGTTGACGCCATTACATTACCATAATGACCTCGTGTTCTTCTTGGAATCCCAAACCGAAAGTCGCATGCTTAAAGACTCTTTCCAATAATATACATGGATGGGTATGTAAATTCAGGTCTGAAACGTTGAAAACTTGCAACGGGTTGAGCTTTATGCATTGAGGAACATCAGCCATTCCCCTTGTATGTAAAAACTTGCTTTAGTTCTTCCCTTTCAACAAAATTGGGAGTTCCAAAATCCCAACCTCTTGATAAGAAAAAGGAAAGCCTGTCGACGATTTGTCTGATCTTTCTCCTTCAAGGTTCAGTTGTGAGTATCGTTATGATCCTGTTGAAGTTTAGATCGTTTGATTTGCAATAGTATCTGTTGTTATTGATCCTGATTACATGGTGCCAATTGTTGCAGGCCAAAGTCACTTTGTCTTTGTTCCGAAAGTTACTGAGCATCATTGTTGAATCCATACATCGAACGCGATCAACTGTGAGTAACCTGACCGAGATTTCTTTCTGTTCTTTTTTATTAGTCGTTTTTCAGTTAAATGTTAAATTCTAAACGAACTGGTCTCACGAAGATAAACTTGAGTCTTTAGCTTGTTTTTTACGAGGTTTTGTTCCAATTATATATGCGAATTCCAGAGATAGAGACCTTATGTTTACATAGTCGCAAGAGTTATAACTATTGTCCAGTCTTGTTAGAATCTTGGCTTCTGGGTGGGTTGGTAATCTGTTGGGAGGGATTCTTAATTGTGTATCGGTTTGATTGAGGGAAACAACAGGGAAGAGTGTCTAAGGGAAACTACTTCACAAAGAACATGAGAACTCACAAAATACCAGAACCTGTAAACAATTGAAAATAAGTATGGCAGAACAGACAAACTAAAAAATAATAATAATAATGTTAAAGTAGATAAAGGAGTGGTCAAAGTTGTTGTCGTTGTCTAGCTTGAGAAAGTTATTTCGTGGGCTTGACGGAGCAGATCTTATCTGTGACCATTCCTTTATAGTATAACTTCCTAGCTAAGTATGGTACATATCATCAGTATACCAAGCTAGCTTCTTAGTGATATCTGTTTTCCATGATTCTTGTATAAACAGTATAAAGAGCAAACATATCCTATCTTGAAAATTTGGTTTTAATGGTTAGCCGAGTTATAAAAATATGCTCTGAAATCGCACTTGGATGCCATATCAGATTATCCTTTTAACTGTGGGATACGAGTTTTAGACGATGTTGGAATCTAAATGGGAAGCTTTGGATTTTGCTTAAGTCTTAAATTCTGGTTGTGACTTTGGGTTGTTGGATTGTGAATTGGAAATTGAATGATTTTTCATATGAGACTGGATGTTTAAAGTTTTGGCAGATTGTTTATGAATGAAACCTTTTTCCTTTCGGTAGATTTTGGGCTTGCCATGTTTTGTTACGGAATTTCCAAATTTCTCAACTAGAATTTCCATGAGGAAGGTTTTGGTTCGACTAATTCAGTTGCTTTGAGAAAAGCATGTGTGCATAGGGTTGTATTTTTATTCGGCCAGATGGGTTCTCTCTTGAAGTTATATTGCTTTGTAAGTTAATGAGTAATTGGAGCATTGATGTTTTCTTGAATGAAAACTTTTGGAGAGAGAAAAACTGATTGTGTGAGTATTGACTGGATGTACCCCATTCTTTACTGGTTTTCTTATGTTATAGGAGTTATGTTAAATGACGGACACGGTTTTCTTATTATTTTTTCTTTTAAATTTTTTTCCAGGAAAAGACATGGTGGATGCAGTAGTACAAGTTTTCTTGGAAAAACTGCTTAAAGCTCTTTCAGAAGAGAGCCATATTTTGAGCGAGTTCAGGGATCAATTTGAAAAATTACAGAGTGAGCTGGTATTAATGCAAAGCTTCCTCAAAGATGCTGTGAGGCTAAAGAGTAAGAAAGAAATTCTTCGAACGATCATGGTCTCTCTGCGAGAGCTGATTTTCGAAGCAGAAGACATACTAGCAGATTGCCAACTGCTGTCAAGGGATAAAGACCTCTTCTCCACTGGATGGCTAATGTGCATCTATCCCACAAAGCTTCCATGGCAGTATCAGACTGGAAAGCGCCTCAAAGAAATCCATGAGAAAATAATAACCAATAAACAACATATTGCAACTTATCTCGGGGTCCCCATTTTAAACCAACCAGAGCCTGTCTATGGTTGCAATGACTTGTCACAGAACTGGAGCTCTCCTGTATATGATCATACGCAAGTGGTAGGATTGGAAGATGACAAGAGGAAAATAAAGGATTGGCTGTTTGGAGCAGATGATGGGATATTGAAAATTGGAGTTGTTGGCATGGGTGGACTGGGGAAGACCACCGTTGCACAGGAAGTTTTCAATGATAGAGAAATAGAGGGACGATTTGAAAGAAGAATGTGGGTTTCTGTTTCTCAAACTTTTACTGAAGAACAAATTATGAGAAGCATGTTAAGGAACTTGGGAGATGCAAGTGTGGGAGATGATCGAACCGAATTGCTGAGGAAAATAAACCAGTATCTGCTAGGGAAGAGGTATTTGATTGTATTGGATGATGTTTGGGGCCACGACTTTGCTTGGTGGTACAGAATTTCTGAAGGATTGCCTAAAGGAAATGGAAGCAGTGTCATTATTACATCCAGAAATGAGGAAGTTGTACAAAAGATGGGAGTGTATGAAGAAAGAATCCACCGGCCTAAATTCCTATCTAAGGATAATAGCTGGTTACTGTTTAGGAAGATTGCATTTGCAGCACGAGGAGGTGAGTGTCCTGAGCTGGAGGAAATTGGGAAGGAGATTGTAGATAAGTGCAAGGGTCTTCCATTGGCAATTAAGGTAGTTGGAGGAATGATGCTTTATAAATCACCCCGATATCATGAATGGAAGCGGATTCTAGACCATTTCCGTGACGAATTAAAAGAAAATGATGATTCTGAGAGAGGATTGATGGCCTCACTTCAATTGAGCTATGACGAGCTCCCACCTAACCTGAAGTCATGCTTCCTTTGTTTCTCACTTTTCCCAGAGGACTGTGTCATAAGCAAAGAGCAGTTGGTCTATTGGTGGATTGGAGAAGGTTTTGTTCCACTGAGAAGTAACAGGTCGACAACTGAAGCTGGAGAAGATTGTTTCTCAGGGTTAACAAATCGATGTTTGATAGAGGTTGTCGATAAGACATATAATGGAACAATTTCTACTTGTGCAATTCATGATATGGTTCGTGATTTGGTCCTAAAAATCTCAGATGATGATGCATTCTTTAGAAAAGATGGCATTGATTGTCGTCATTTAGGGATCAAAAGTGATTTAGATCCAAAGCTGCTTATTGCTAATCGAAAGTTGCGGGCATTGTTGTCCACAACCAAGACTGGGGAAGTGAACAAGATTGCCTCAAGAACTGCCAAAGCACTTTGTCAATCTCGATACTTACGGGTACTAGATATCTCCAAATCAATATTTGAAACATCTCTCTCAGGTATTCTAAATCATATTTGCTCCCTTCAGCACCTAACTTACCTCAGCTTGAGCAACACTCATCCACTAGTTCAATTGCCATCTTCACTTGAGAAGCTTAGCAACCTTCAGATTATGGACGTGAGTTATTGTCAAAATCTGAAAACGCTTCCATCTTACATTGTGACTTTTAAGAAGCTCAAAGTCTTAGATGTCAGCCATTGCGGTTCACTTGAATGCTTGCCTAAAGGTTTGGGAAGGCTTTCCAACCTTGAAGTGTTGTTGGGTTTTAGACCTGCTAGATCAGACCAATCGGAAGGTTGTCGAATTGGTGAGCTAATAAACCTAACTAAACTCAGGTCATTGGAATTACAAATTACTCGAGCTGATGAGATTGGAGATAATGAGGTCAATGCATTGGTGAATCTCCAAGAACTGCAATATTTGTCAATGAGTTGTTTTGACAGTAATAGTGATGGCAGCGACCTTATTACTAAGGTTGACAAACTCTTTCCCCCACAGCAACTCCATGAGCTGTGTCTCCAATATTATCCCGGAAAGATGAGTCCCAAGTGGCTCAACCCTATTTCACTTCCTATGCTAAGGTTTCTCTCAATCTCCTCCGGAGATATTGCAGAATTTCATCCGAGCTTTTGGGGAGATGATAATATTGTTTGGAAAATAGAGGCCTTGATGTTGGAATCACTCTCGGATCTGGGAGTGGAGTGGTTGTCGCTGCAACAAGTTATGCCATCATTAAGAATTGTCAATGTGAGTTGGTGTCCAGAGTTAGATTCATTCTCAGTTGAAGATTTTGGGTATAAAGGTGGCGTCTGGAAGAAGGAATAGAACATGAACGAAAACTAGGGGGAAAAAAAACCCTACTCGAGAAGTAAATTTAATTTCTTTTATATTGATTATTTTGCTGGTAATATTAGTGCCCTTGATTACATGTAAAAAGGGACTGCATATTGGTTTTGCACTATTTGATGTCATTGTTTTTGGACTTCTGGTTTCTCCATGTTGTAACAAACAAACCAGGGCAGAACTTCTCGTGTGTTCTTTCTTAAAACTTATCAGTCTCATAGAAATTTTCGTCACTGCTCCAAGGAAATCAAACTGACAGATTTTTATGATACTGGTAATTGGTTCCATATTGTGGTATTAAAAGTGATTTGGATCTAAACCTGTTTATTGCTAATCAAAAGTTGCGGGCATTATTCTCCATACCCAAGACTAGGGAAGTGAACAAGGTTGCCTCAAAAACTTCGAAAGCAATTTTTCAATCTCGATACTTACGGGTATTGGATGTTTCCAAATCAATCTTTGAAACACCTCTATCAGGTATTCTAAATCATATTTGCTCCCTTCAGCACTTGACTTACCATAGCTTGAGCAACACTCATCCACTGGTTCAATTGCCATCTTCGCTTGAAAAGCTTAGCAACTTCCAGATTACGGATGTGAGTTATTGTCAAAATCTAAAAACGCTTCTATTTTACATTGTGGTTTTGCCTAAAGGCGTGGGAAGGCTTTCTTACCTAAAGTGTTTTTGGGTTTTAGACCTACCAGATTAGACGAGTTAAAAGGTTGTCCGATTGGTAAGCTAATAAACTTGACTAAATTGAGGTCATCGATATTATAAATTACTCGAGCTAATGAGATTGGAGATAATTAGGTCAATGCATTAGTGAATCTCCAAGAACTGCAACATTTCTCAATGAGTTGTTTTGACAGTAAAAGTAATGGCAACGACCCCATTACCAAGGTTGACAAACTCTTTCCCCCACAGCAACTCTATGAGCTGTGTGCCCAATATTTTCTGTTTGGACCTACGTTGAGTGGACCTTTAACCATTCAGATTGGGCTTGACTCTGCAAACTATGTTTCAAGCATTCTAAATAAGCCCAATAATTAAACACCACTCCTTGTTAAAAATTTTAGGCTTTCGATCATTACTGTCCATTCACCCGTTTCGGCCGGGTGAGTAACGTGTGTATATATATATATATATATATAGGAAAATATTAGTATGTTGTCTGAGTTTGGTTCTTCATTTTGACTACTTACATGTTTAATTTTTTTTATTCTCAACGATTAAGGAAATAATTTTTAGTGTATTGGTATGTTTTTTTTTTAAATACTTAAATATGTTAAAAAAATGTGAAAAAGAAAAAAAGAAAAAAATATGAAGACAAATTTGTGCACACGGGCACGCCCAGCGATCAAAGCTGGGTGGCACACTAGCACTACTTATATAAATATATATCTATATCTCGAAGCCCACATGCTAACTTCTTTAAGAATTTTGCTACATACAAGCAAAGTTGCATTTAATACTGATTTTTTCGTATTCAAAATTTAAATTAACATTATTTTCAATAAAATTTACTTTTTAACCAATCATATTAGATTGGTGCATATATTAGTGCGCAATTATATTTGCAATCAGATTTTTCCCTCCCTAAAAAAGGTAACACGCATTCTAATACCTTCTTATATATTATAAACGACGGTTATGCCAATTGTGTAAGAATTAATTGCTGTCTTTTCTCAATGGTATATATATAACGAACACTGCTCTAAAGAAATCAAACCGACAAATTTTTATGATGTTGGTAATTGGTTCGATATAGTGGCATTTAATGTCACTACAACAAAACCAGCTTTTTGCCATGGTTGAGAGTTGTCGGAAAAGGCTACCATTAAGTGGCAATAACATTTATGCCACCAAATTACATTCGTGGGAGGTTGGTGGCATATAATAAGTGGGGAATATTATTTTTCACGGTTAAAAAATTTTGTGGAAATAGACTCATATTTACCACGAAATGAGTTCGTGGGAAAATTAGTATGGTGTGGTGGCAAACGCTATTTGGATTTCTTTAACTGTGGTAAGTTAAATTATTTTGCCACACTTATGCTAGGTCGGGATATATATGTTTCCCACGAGGCCGTTCATGGAAAATATGGTAACAAAAAGATATTATGTAATTATATCTTCTGGTTACAGTTACATAATTCCGACCAACTTCGTGGTGCCTATTATGGCACAACTTGGGTTGTGATTGTGAAACTCCACCTTTTTCCACCACATGGTTTGATTGGTAATAGATGTTTAGTGTCGGAACGAGTAGTCGGAAAAGGGTATATTCTATGTATACAATCGTGGGACATAATATGGCAAACAATTTATCCCCATTGGATACTGTAATGACAAATATTTGTTTCGAACAACTAGTTCTGGTGGCAATACATTAATACACATTCTCTTATGTTTTGGCAAAATATTATTGCCCGCCACTTGGATTTATTGGAAATAAGTCCATTCCATTTAACCAATTAGTCGGGAAAATGCTACATCCATACACCATGGTGGTGGGAAAAGGTTTCAATGGTGGAAACTAGGCATTTCCACCCCAGTCAAAACTCGTGGCTATTGATTATTATCCATCTGGTCTGTTGTACAAGTAAATCTTTTCACATCAATTTTCCTAGTGGGAAAAACATAGTCGTATCCTTTTTTGCCATCCCTTCAAAGTGGTGCAAAACCGAGTATTTGATAACCTACTTTTCTAGACGAAATGGGAAAATGAGAATAACCTGTTTGCCATATTGAATATATAAATTTTACAGTTCATAATAACCATGATTAATATTATGAAAACCCCATTCACAATGTTCCTGTTACCCCATTCAGAATTCAAGTATTTGGCAATTTCTTGCAAAGAAACACATACAAACGATACACTTATCATTGACTTCCATAATAACCTGTCAATATACTATATCTGAGCACATTCCCAAGATGTACAAGAAATGCAAACATCCATAGAGACACAAAAGGAGGCATGCAATCTCCCAACTGAATTACAGTACCAAATGTGATGTCAACCTTTTACCTTAATGTGTATTCATCACATTAAGAATTCAAGGCCATGAAACCTACAGTTTTCATTACAACTGATATTCCAAGTACATGAGGGAATTATATCTACTGGCAATTTAATGACTCTTTGAAGGATGGGATGAAGGACATATACACAGATTAGAAAGCATTAATCTGATCTCACATAAATTCGTCATCAAGTCTACATGAGCTCAAAGGCCTGTTGCTCCAAAAATGCTGGATTTCTGTTGTTTCCTGAGAATGAAATAGATAAGCTTTCTACTGTCAAACAGTATTATATATACTGCATGCATATTTCTTGACATATGTTTCAGAATCTACATAAACAAATATTCCCGTTTCCCATATACATTATGAAAGCCTGCATCATTTATATATTCTCCCCATTCATACACAGATTGTTTTTGTGTATCATCTACCTATATTTTTTCATGAATGGTTGTCCAATATTATTAAGTTGATATTCCCATACAACTGCCCCCTATACGACCATTATTAGCATTACAATTATGCTAATAGTGTATATACTGCAGTTGAATATTCTGCAGTATATGCAGCTGCTATATCCAAATATTTCTAGGTATTTTAAGCTGTATATCAGTCATAAGTTTAAACCAATATTACTCAACACAGTTTGGGAATTAGAGTTATGTACTACGTGCAAGAAAACTGATCTATAATACCAACACATCTATAGGTATTCCCATCTACCATCTCGAAGATATTAGGAAATGCAAGTATATCCTTATTTGTTTAGCTGATCAAACAAATTGAAAGGTCATCCCTAGGTTGCACCAATTTCAACTTCCTCTTCCCATAATTACTGATTACACTTTTTCCCCACAACCCAACTCTGAAATGTAGTGATTTCTCCCCACCCACAGGTTTTGTTCCCAATAATTATGACATACTGAATTAGTTGGCATAACTACTGGGGATTACAGAAATAGTAAACTGGTTTCTGAGACATTATAGCCTCACATGTCCTATGAGTAGATCATTAGGGTATGATCTGTAAACTGTCCAAGCACCATTTTCCACCTAGAAACTGATGACTCCATTTAATGTAAATTTAGGAAAATGTTTACCGAGTTTCCTTATAACCCACACTATTTCATGAATTGTAAAACCTTCGTTAACATTGATCGTTTCTATTTTCCAAGACATTAAGATGTTGTCTATTGATTTATGGTGTCCCTTTCAGGACTCTTGCTTTTTGTTAAATAATCTCCAACTATTAAGATCCATTATATAGTAAAATTAGGCTGAATCCCAAGAAATTACCTTTAATTTGAAAATGTGTTAGAGCATGAACCATCCAGGTGCTCTACCATCTACAATCCATGAGGCTGAAATCCCTACCTATCATCACTGCTATTGAGCCTATAATTTGGAATGGAAGGGACAGCCAATCAGCATATATATATATATATATATTCTGTTTTCCCTCCATTTATGCAAAGCAAAGAAAATGGATTACCTTTTGTACCATATTTGTTTCAGAACTGAACTCTTATACATATAGATAAAATACCAAGCAAGTCAAAAAGAAAAGGCAAGATAGAAGAATATTCACGATTGGATCTACTAATAGTACTGCACTAGTACGAGCTAGCTCAAGTCAAAATGCTAGAAATTAAGCAAAATGAATTTGGTTTTGTGTATATATGGATCATGATCTTAGGGTAATAGTCCTTGCATGGCGGGGGCCCCATGGGTTTGACAATTCTTATATACTTGATATAGATGATGATCTAGCTGATCTATGAATTTATCTTTTAAGTGTTCGATTTAATTCATGCTAGCTCATATGGAGTTAGAACATGCTTATAGAAAATTCATAATCTCTATACGTCGACATGACCGCCTCTTTCACAATCAGAAACAAAGCCTTTAATTCCTCCCAGTCATTTTCTGCACCAAAGCCATACACCCCATGACTTGATTGAAATCTTATTTCTTAATTGATGATCAGGACTATATATCCAACTTTCGTAGTTGAGATCATGCAATAATTGGTATATATAGAATATAATTTTTTCTTATAATGTTTTAAGCTTAGTTTTGGAATACTTTTGTATTAATTAAGCTCAATATATATGGTAAAAATGTTTTCTTCACAAGTCGATCGATGATCATCTAATAAAATTAGGTACGGTCATCTTAAAATTAAAAATAAAAATAAAAATTTGAGCATATTCCCATAAATAAAAGCTCTTTTTATATAAGTAAATATGGCATATTCCTTGATCTCAAAGTTAGAACTACCATTTCCGTTCGTAATCATCATTTACAGCAGTGCATGAAGATGTATTTACGTGCAGTTTATCTCAGCAAAAAGTCATTGGCAGATGAAGCTTGACAATGGGGCATATATACAAGCATTTAGAAGGGCTTTTTGCTTAATCAAAGTAGGTACTTTGATTAAGCAAAAAGCCCTACACTCAAGCTCAAAGGACATCTTTTATTTTTAACGGTAATAAGTTTACCCACCAGTAGCTGATTATTTGCAATATATGCATCCTAGTAAGTTATCATGTTGGAATTTATAAACACTATCATTCTTCCATCACAGGACAGCTCAATTTACACAGATTTAAAGCAAATATAAAAATTTACAAAATGCCAGAAACGGTAAGCATGCATAGATATATATATATATATATTTTATTTTACAGAATCATGCCACTTCAATGAGAAAGAAAACGAAGGGAGACTGGAAAAGGCTTACCGTGGCTTTCTTTGGCTCCGTGAGACGCACACACTGCGGCCTGATGAACTGGGTTCTGGAGGCTAGGGCAAACCGAATATGAGGAATTTCGTGGAAATGCCTGAGTCGGTGAGCTTCAGAGTGGTTGGGGCTTCCGGGGATCCTATGAGCGGCGAAGAGGGTGAGCTACGGCGTTGTCGGAAAAGGCCAAATTTTCTCACATTTGCTTATCGCGAGTTTGGGGGACGGGGGTGGGAAAGGGGGTAAACGGCTGGGTAAGAAATGAAATAACTCTGCAAAATAAAACAGAGAGGATGAGAACTCGCGCGTAAAGTAGGTATTATTAATTATTTTTTGCGGCAACATAAACTCGTGGGAAAAGCCTAACACAGGTCGTGGCAAGTAGCATGTACTCACGGATTCATGTGCCTATCATCCGTGCTCAATAGCGATGATGTTTATCTAGTGGAAAAAAACATAAATTCTGACGTTAAAAGTTTTAAGCCACGAAGAATATTAATTATTAGATTCTTTTTCCCGTTACATGAAAATGGTGGCATTAAATGATGAAATTCGTGGGAAAAAATATTATTGCCAGTAAAGTATTTGTCACCACGGTGATCTCATGGTAAATGACATATTTCGCTCTCACGGATTACTTTGGTGACAAAAAACCTACTGATTGCCACGATATTGTATCGTGGAACAAAAACTCGTGACAATAAGCAGCTTTTCTTGTAGCATGTGTTAGTTTTTTTGAATAAATTTGGTTGAGGAGCAGTGATATTACACCTTTAACTCTTTTATAATTATTATTATTATACTTAATTAAAATTTGTGTATATATAAATATATTTCATTACAAGAAAATTATTTATTTACGACCAGTTAATTCCAACAAAATAACTATTTTCAGCTAAAATTAGTTGCAAATAGTCTTTTAGTTACAATAAATTAGTCACAAAATTCCGATTTTCTTATAGTGTTTACTTGTTCATATGTATTATTATCCAAATAATTTAAATATTATAATATTGTTATATCTAATTTAGTTATTAAAATCTCCCATTGATCAAAATTGCAAATTGTCAAAGTCTGATTGCTCTCCATTATCTGATCCAAGTTCTTACAGAAAACTCATTGGTCATCTTCTCTATTTAACAATAACCAGACCAGATCTTTTTTATGCTGTAAATTCAATGAGTCAGTATTTAGACATATAATGGAACGATTTCTACTTGTGCAATTCATGATAAGGTTCATGATTTGATCCTAAAATTCTCAGATGATGACACATTCTTTAGAAAAGATGGCATTAGTTGTCGCCATTTGGGGATCAAAAGTGATTTGGATCCAAAGCTGCTTATTGCTAATCCAAGGTGCGGACATTTTTGTCCATACCCAAGACTAGGGAAGTGACCAAGATTGCCTCAAAAATTACCAAAGCACTTTGTCAGTCCTGATACTTACAGGTACTAGATGTTTTCAAATCAATCATTGAAACACCTCTCTCAGGTATTCTAAATCATATCTGCTCTATTCAGCACTTACCCTAGTTTGACCAGCACTCACCCACTAGTTCAATTGTCATATTCACTTTAAAAGCTTAGCAACCTTCAGATTACGGATGTGAGTTATTGTCAAAATCTGAAAACGTTTCCATTTTACATATTGGCTTTGAAGAAGCTCAATGTCTTAGATGTCAGCCATTGCGCTTCACTTGAATGCTTGCCTAAAGGCTTGGGAAGACTTTCCAACCTTGACGTGTTGTTGGGTTTTTAGACCTGCCAAATCAGACCAGTTGGAAGGTTGTTGGATTAGTGAGCTAATAAACCTGACTAAACTGAGGTCATTAGTATTATAAATTACTCGAGCTGATGAGATTGGAGATAATGAGGTCAATGTATTGGTGAATCTCCAAGAACTGCAACATTTATCAATGAGTTGTTTTGATAGTGATAGTAATGATTACCAAGGTTGACAAACTCTTTCCCCCACAGCAATTCCATGAGCTGTGTCTCCATTATTATCCTGGAAAGATGATACCCAAGTGGCTCAACCCCATATCACTTACTATACTAAGGTTTCTCTCAATCTTCACTAGAGATATTGCATATCATAGCTTTTGAGGGGTGATAATATTGTTTGGAAAATAGATGCCTTGATGTCGGAATCTCTCTCAGATCTGGCAGTGGAGTTGATGACATAATTTACCTTTTGCACATGGTTTGGGCATAATGGTTGTATATACAAAGTCGGCCAAGACTTGTGATAAAAAAAAAAAAAGGTAATTAATTATATAAACAGTTCCGCTTTGCAGCGATCATACTGTTTTTGCCTTTAGATCAGAAGCCGATAAGGTATTGACTCGTCAGCAACGTACATTATAGCACAATGAGGATGACTACATCAGAACACCTAAAATACCCTATGTCTTTCCCTTCTCTTCCGCTACCCGCTGCTATCTCCCATCGCCGCCCAACCATTCCCATGCCAGCAGCCTGACGCCAACGACAGGTAGCCCAATTTCTTCTTGATTCCAGTCTCCACTTCAAAGCAGACTTTGATTTCTTCTTGTTTTCATGGGATTTATCATCTGAGACGTTCTTTGTTTGTGTTCAATTTCTGTTTCGCAAATACATTTCAGATATATCTCTAGCTTGTCGAAATCCCACCCAGGTCCACGCCTCGTCGAAATCCCATCCGCCTCTATCTGTGGCTTTCATGTGAACCACCTCAAATATATAAATATATATATATATGTGTGTGTGTGTGTGTGTGTGTGTGTGTGTGTGTGGTGAAAAATAGTAACCATTAGAAGGTAATGTAATTGGGAATTGCAGATCATAGTGGAGGGTCATAATTCATGACATTGACAAGGGACCTACATAGCTAGCTACTTGCATTTCTAGAACACCCTTGAAATCGCTCACAACTAAAAAAGATCTAAGAAGAGATGATTTTGTAAAAGAAAAAAGAAAAAAGAGGCCAGTCTAGTGAATCACGAGAAAGAATGAAGTGTGGCATATTTCATGGCGTCATCTTCATTACATACAGAGTTGGGAAAATAATTACGATTTTGGACTTTTATCTTTGAATCAGAGTTAATAATTTTTGGGTAATGGTCATTTCCATGGCTTTGATCCTAACGACGAGGTTTCGTAAAAGGAGGTTCAAAGCAATTTCAACGGTGCGGGGTTGGTCTCTTTGGGTTCAATGGAAGACTCTCTTCCTATGAAGTAATTTCTTTTTCCCTTGCCGACAGAAGCTTGTTCGGCGAAGTTATTAAATTTGTGGCTTTATCTTGCGGCGATGACGGAGAGAAGAGGCGAAGAGAGTGGCGGAGAGGGGGAGATGATGAAACTTCATAAAACTGGATTTTCGGGGAGGGGGAGAATGAGAGGGGATGGGTGCATGCGTGCAGTGGGGGCACATGTTAGGTACGCTGAAGAGGCTTCGCGTAAGTTACCTATGGCTATTGGTGGGCTGTTTATTAAAGATAAACAAATGGACTGTTTTGAAGATTAACTCTAATACAAACACAAGATTTGTCAATTTAGTTTCCACATGTTCATATGTATTATTATCAAACTAATTTAAATATTATAATCTTGTTATAACTAATTAGTTATTAAAATGAACTTATGAAATGTAAAATGTTTTGTAATCTAATTTAATTCATAAAAAATAAATTAATGAAACAAGAATAAGCATGCATCGATTCTAAAGACAAGTGTTAAATCTTATATTAGTCAATGTGGTTTATTTTTTAGACAAATTGATCCCTACATTATTATTTTGACATTTTACTACCTATATTTTCATCTTTAATCATTTTACACTACGTTTGGATGTTAAAATTAGTTGATGAGTTGTTAATAGTAGTATTTTGTGAATCCCAATGATATGTGTTTAACTTTTTTAGATCGAGATGAGGTTAACTTTCTAGGTTACAATGTATGAAGTAGGTTGAGATGGGTTTAATTCTTTATGAAAAGTTTAAAAAATAGTGGATCCCATCAATGATTGGCTTGAGATGAATTGAGTTTGGCTCAATAACAAAACATAATTTTTTTTTGAGCAAAAATATTATATATATATATATGTATTTAACAGTTACAGGATACAATAGTCAATAGGGTGGGATAAGGCTGTACAAGAACCGAGAAAACTGGTCGTCACCGACTAAGCCCGGCTGCCGGAGCACGGAACCGGCCAAAACCGACAAAGAACTGATCAATTAGTGGCAGGAATTAAGCAAAACCGATGTTAGCTATATTTATTTTTTTTCTGAACTGGACGACGTCAGCTATATTTTTTTTTTTTCAAATATATGTATATGAAACGACATCATTTGGGGATGCAGGTTGTAAAAAAAGAAAAAATGCAAGGCGCCATTTTGAATTAGGGTAAAAGACCCCTAACGAGCCCTTCTTCCTCATTCTTTTTTCTAAATTTTTCCCTCATTCTCAGATTCTCCCTAACGGCACCCCCCCCCCCCCCCCAACCCTCCTTTTTCAATGCAGCGATACCATCTCCCTCTACGATACGGTAATGCCATCTCCCTCTCCCTCTCAGGCTCTTAGAGCCTTTGTGTCATGATATCATCTCCATCTCCTCTCTCTCTCTCTCTCTCTCTCTCTCTCTCTTGCTCTCTCATGGGATAGTTGATGTTTATTGCTTGGATTTGTATAGTTGATGTTTATTGTTGAATCTATATTGTTGAATGTTGAGAAATTTGTATGACTCATGGGAACCGATGTTCATGCTGATAAACCGACGACAACCGGCCGAAACTACGCTAGCCAATTTTTACTACTCTCTATCGACAGGTTTCGATCGATATCTTCCCTTAAAGTCAATATTGGTTCGGTTTCGGTTTTGGACCAAAACCGAACCGATATGGTCGGTTTTCACTCCTAGGGTGGGATGCCCCAACATTCATCCTAAGCTAGCAAATACAACACAAGACATAAATAAATAATTAAAAAAAATAGGGATCTAGGGCCAATGACTTAACCCCCACCCATTTCCCACAAGGGGAAGCCACTTGAAGCGGTTTTATTACAGACTGAAAATGGATTGTATTACTATAACTGGAAATCGCAATGAAGTGACGTGTGCTGCATTTCTCTGGTCTGGACTAGCTGTTGGAAACTTCTACTACCTTTTTCCCACGATCCTTGGTTAGGGGAATAAAAAACATAGGAAGAGAGCAAACTAGAGATACACCAAATAGCCAGTGGCAGACCGCCCAGGACTGGGTAGCGCTTGAAGGCCACACACCACGCTATGAGAGTGGAGGATGGTCGGGTTTGAAGAAATTGAGGTTGTTGGCCCCAAAAATGCCATGTGTGGCGCCAGAAAACTTGAATTTCATGCCCGGTTTGAGCTGTGCGTGTTGCTCACACGCCTCTTTGTTTGGCATTCTGCTTTGGGCGTCAAAAAGATTGGCAGCTAGGAAGTCCTATGATGGGGCGCGTGGCCATCTTAGGAGGCTAGAAGGTAGTAGATCAATGTTTCTCCTTATTATGGACATAATACTAAAAAAAAATGATAAAAAACAACCTGAACAATTTCTAAACAAGCTAGAAGGGAGGAGGGGGGCTAAGAGGATGAGATGTTTGGGTCATTTGGTAGAAAGCAAAATCGCATCTAGAGAGAGAAAAAGAAGAAAAAGCTTACCACCTCGTTCTTTTTACAACCAAACACAAATTAGTCTTCTCTTGCTCCTACTAGTGTTAAAATTAAATGCCATATCAACATTAACTACTAGGCTCCATGAAAACACCAATTTTTATGTTGATTTTATATTTTGAAATTAGAGAAAATAGTTTTTCACTTGGCAGTCTTATAATGGATTGAACATGTTTTTTGTTAATTAGGATGAACAATATTTGTAATGGAGGTGGCTAATTCAAAGTTTTTACGTCATGAGGTTTTATTTCCAAAGGAAATGCATATGGGGTGAACCTCTACTTGAGTAGAGTACATGGGTTGTTGAAATAATTTTCCCAAAAATGAAAGGTGTGCCAGCTGGCTCAAGGAAATTTAGGCCATAGCCTAAGGCCTCAATCCTATGCAAGGTTTCCAAAAATAAAAATGAGGTATTTATTTTAATCTACTTTTAAAAAAAATTATTTCATTAAATAAAATTTTAATTTTTTTTATATTTTTCAATGTGTACAAGGCCCCATGATACTAAATTTAATATTTAACATAATGAATTATTTATATTTTTAAATAATATTTTTAAGATCTTGCTAAATTAAGCCACAAAATTTGTATTGAAGACTCATTTTAAGTTTTTATATTAAATATAAATTCAAAAAAAAATTATCCAAAGATTTTAAATAAAATCTCATTTTATTGAAAATTTTGAAAATATTCTATATAATAATTTATATTTTATTATATTATAATTATGTTTGACTCACCTAAATTTCACCTTAGGCCTTAATTTTTATTGAGCTGGACCTCCGCCCAAGGCACCAAGTATTGGGAGACACTAGAGCATTCACATTGGGATGTCGAAATATTTTACAAATTTTACTCAAAAATCATCATTCCTATTTTAGCTACTCATATTTCTAAAAACTCATACACCTAATTCACTATTCTTTCTCTGTTATTTTAAAATAATTTTCTTCTATTCTTTTTTATTTTTTTAATTCATTTCCTTTTATAATTTTAACTATTAAGTTTTTTTGTTTTTTTCTTTCTGTGTTTAACTAACTCTAGCGAATATTTTAAACAAAATGCTCAATTATTTTTTCCTTGGGTACCATAATATTTTCAAAAGTGGTCCATTTTTAAGGTTAAGATATTTTTCAAATTTTTCCTTTTCCTAATTGATAAGATCTTGTGGAAAATCAAGATCATCTCAACAGGGACATTTTTTAATGATTCTAACAGCCAGCATCATAAGAACATTAAGCATGATCACAAAGGCAAGAACGACTTTCTCATGACTATTTTGCAAAAGCATCTATATATCCCTCCAATATATCTAGAAGGAGATTTCATTTGAGTCGTTTCCTTTTTCTTCGTATTCAGTATGAGGTAGAAGATTTAATCCAAAGAAGAGATAATATTGGAATACTCAATTTATCTTCTCTGCAAGAAATAACCGTTGCAATTAGAATACTTGTGTATAGACCAATTGTTGATTTTATGAATTAATGCATACGAATTATAGAAAGCAATGCAATGGAGTGCTTGGAAAAAATTGTGGAAATGGTTGCTTATGTTTTTTCTAATAAATATTTGAGGTCTCCAAATGCTAATGATATTGCTCGATTGCTCTCTATTGATGAACAAGATGGATTCCTAAGAATGTTAGGGAGCATTGATTAGATGGAATGGAAATGAAAAAATCGCTCCTCTGCATATAAATATATGTACTCCAATCACAGTTGTGAACCGGCCAATTATTATCTTATAATCGGTGGCATCATATGATCTCTCGATATGATATGTATTTTCTAGATTACTCTGTTTTCATAATGATTCAATGTGCTAAAGAAATCTTTTATATTCACTCAGCTCACCAAAGGGCATGATCCTCTAGTCAAATTACTCAATTAATAGTAATGACTACACAATGGGGTACTACCTTACCAATAATATGTATCCAAAGTGGTCGGTTTTGTGAAGACAATCTCATCTCTACAGGGGAACAATAAGAGATATTTTTGTAGCAGCATAGGAATCAATAAGAAATTATGTAGAGAATGCATTCGAGATTCTTCAACAATGCTTTGCAATCATTCGTGGACTAATTTGAATGTTCAAAATCAGTGATATAAAAAAATTATGAAAGTATATATGATTCTACATAACATGATTATCGGGGACGAGCTAGAAGATAATAGAATTTTTTACTCCAATTATGAACAACTTGATGATAGTCATGAAATCTCGCGTAATCATACAAGTGAACTTATAGAGTTCAGTCAACATCATCATCAAATTAGAAACACTTTTAACTCATTCTCAGCTCCAATCAAATCTAATTAAGCATCAATGTCAATTATATAGCCAATAGTAGAAAATGAAAAGTGTAGTATTACATATGTTGTCAGTTTCATTTTTTCATTCCTACGTAACATTTCAATTTGTGAATAAATATTGGCCGTGATTTGTGCAAATTTTTTTGTTCTCATATTCATTGATCTTCAACCTTTAAAAACAATTTACTCGAGCAATGTATGAGTATTATACAAACATCAAACATCACAAACAATGTCCTCAAGTCCAAGTTGTCCAACCATGTTTAAAAAAAAAAAAATTCTAATTTTTTTTACAAATATAAATAACATCCCAACTAGGGGTGTCAATATATGGCACAACCTATGAATCTAACATGAACACGATAAAATTAGCGGATTTAGGTTATGTTAACGAGTTTGGGTCAAATGAGTTCACCCGTTAAGACATATTTTACAAACAGGTCAACCTATTTAACATGAAATTAACCTATTTTGGCCAATTTAGAATTTATTTTAAAATTAAAATTTTATTATTGTTAAATTGTAATATTGGTATTTTTCAGTATAATTATGTTTTTTTTTTTCAGAACCACTTAGGAAAGTTCGGGCTGACAAAAGGAGAAAAACATCCCTCCATTCATAGCACGCCACATCAGAAATTTCACAATAAAATAAATAGACTCCACCACACTAGAACGTTTCTAAGGACAGTAGCTCACTTTTTGCCCAAAGCAGTTCATCATTTCGCTCTTCCTCTTCCTCGTTGCAAAATCTTCCACTACCTCCATCTCAGTCCGACACCCAAGAGCCATAAGGCAATCGATTGCACGGGAAAAAAAAAACATAAAACGAGCAGAAGGGTGTGGTCTGCAGATTTGTGAACCTGTAAATCTTCAGATTTGTAAGCAATTATTGGTTTCTATAAATCTATAAATAAGATTTGTAAATCTCTTCCTCTTCCCCCAATAATCGTTTATTTACTGGTTTCTCTCGCTCCTCTCAAGATCAGGTTCTAATTAGCCACTATAAATATGCAGATTAACAAATCTAGATAAGAAAAATAGATACCAAGATTAAGCCCCCTAACGGTTTGACAAAAGTCTGAGTTTAAAATACTCTTAAAATCATATAACTTAACCCATGTTTGTACTCATATGAACGCCAAATGCGACATATGAAAGAATGATCAACAGAAAAAGAGAGAAGCTAGTTGAGTTGAGCTATAGAGGTGGCAGTGACGGATGAATGTTTCTCACAATGCGACAGTTCATGGAGCAGCAATCTGGGGAAGGGGTTTCGCACAGGCAGCTTATGAGTGAAAGGATTTTTCATTTCAGATGGGTTTGTAGAAATTTAATCTCAATCCCAATTTTTGTTTCCTTTTCACGCTTTGTTGCACTGCACTTTGGGCTAAGAATTTGTAGTATGATGAAGGGGCGAGAGGGGGGTTCTGTGTGAGAGCCTATGTGTGACGAGAGGAGATGAAGCTGATAGGTGGGTGCCATGCTAGAGCCTTTATGTCGCAGGAGGAGATGAAGACGAACGGGCAGAGAAGGGGTTGCGAGATCCAGCCAGGGGGGTGTGAGAGGGGGCTAGAGACTGGAGAGGAGGGTGCAAAGGGCTTGCCTGATTCTAATCAGATGTAGTGCAACTATACGATACGTGTAGTGGAATGCCTAGGTGTCAATTAGTTAGTGGTGGGCTGCTCTTGGGCTGAAAATAGCCGAACTGTTTCTAAGGTTTATTCTTTATTTTTTTATTGTTGAAATTATAATTTTAGACCAATACTTATATTTGTTATTATATGATCTGTAATATTGGTTTTATTATATGTTAAGATTTAAATAATATTGAAATATATTTTTTTTTATGATATTCTAGTTATTAATAAATATAGATTTTAACTTTTATGTGAAATTCTATTAATCAGGTTAAATTATTTATACGTTTTAGTTCAATCCATTTATTTGAAATAAACAGATATAAATGAGTCATGTCGAGTTAACATATTTATAATTAATTATTAAACGGGTCAAAACAGGTGACACAATACGACCTGTCATCTGAATTGATTGGATTAGGATTTGAAGGTTTGATACTTTTAATTTAACGAGTTGTGTTCGAATTGACTTATATAGTCAAATGTTCATAATTTGATACAACACAAACACGAGCTGAAAAAGAGATGTAACACCCCTAAGTCCAACCATAAAGCAAACATGTAATTATTTTTTTACAAAGATCAATAACATCCTAGCAATATAATTGTCACAAAAATAAGAGAATTTACATATAAATTGTCACTTCATTGCTTATTTGTATTACATTTTACCATAATTTTCATGAGTGTTGTTCCATACAAACAAAATCACGTTCTAATCTGCATACCAATACTGATTCTTTCATATTCAAAATTTAAATTAATACTATTTTTAATAAAATCTACTTTTTGATCAATCACATTATATTAATATATATATTAGTATGTTATTGTGCTTACAACTAAATTTTTCTAATTTTCATTTGTCGTTGATAGAAATATGCTCATTGTAATTCAAGTAAGAAAATATAAAGTAAAAAATTCAAAATTAAAAGAGCAGCACTAATGCAATGATACTTTTAAAAGACAAATTATATAAATTATTCCAAGAGTAATGATACAAATAAAATATTTTTTTTTACAATTATAATACGTTTTCGTTGGAAAAGTCTTTTTAATTGTAAAATTTTAGTTGCAACAATCTATTTTTCTTACGTACATTTTTAATTGAGGGTGTTTTTGTAAAACAATGTTAATTTTGATAAATAATTTATCTATATAAATTATTTTATAAAAATGTATCATTTTCTTTATTTTAATGCTTAACCCATCACAAAAAAGATTGGTTAAATGATAAATCCGAATTGGCTTGTGCAAATAAAAATCAAGCGAATGAAATTTATCATCAAATGCTCGTTTTAGCGCGAACGCGACCTCCCAACTTTTGAGGATCGCAGATCCCATTCCGAATTTCCTAGACAGATGGAACACATTCCTCTTGGCTCTACTCAGGCACTGTTTCATGAACTCGGAAATCACCAGGTGTGGCTTCCATTTCTTGAATCTCTGGCGCCTAAAAAAGACTTTTTCTTTACCCTCCATTGTCTAAATCTTTCATATGAGATGCACCCGAATTCAGTGAAATCAACTCCGTCTAACTTGAATGTTGGAAATGTGTCGGCAGCCGCTGCAGGTAACTATCTATGTTGGACCCGAATTCAGTGAAATCAACTCGTAAGAATTTCTTTATCTCCTCTCTTGTTTATAATTTGCTCTTTCATCTGCATATTTTTATTTGTTTCGTCCGTTCTGCATTTTATGATTGGTTTGCGAGGTTTTTTTGGTTTATATAACACAATTATCTTGACAAACAACGATCTCAAAAATTTTGATCCTTTGATCTATCGTTGAATAACACTCTTTTTAGGCGTTCCACTGAATTAATTCAAGCATTGGCTTTATCTTTATCCACATTTTAGCAGTGATCGGGTACCATCATGACTGGTCTGCCTCCATGTAAATTTTGCTAGAGATAGTATCAAATCAAGTCAAATCCTTAATATTTCTTAATTTGATATTATCTCTAACAAATTAGGCCATTCTATTTCCGTAGTAGAATGTGGAGTTGATTGGGAATTACTCAATTTTCCACTGATTTATAACTCTCTTTTGATCCAAGCGGACTGAGTAGTAATTTAGAAGATGGTAAATGATGGGTTTGCTGGTTATAGTAGAATACTTTCCTCTTGAGCTGGAAAGGTATGTTGTTTAAGTAACTGATTCAAATCCATTACGTTAGATTGCTTCTGTTTCCTAGCCAAATCACATGGAATGCTGATTTCATTTTTCTTAATGTGTGCTTGTATAATATCACCGGAATTCCTTGCTCAAGAGAAGATACAGGCACCAAGTTCTTTCAACCAGGAGGTCTTTATTGATGAGTTGATGGATTTAAGTACGGGGTGTGATTCTTCCCTCCATCATATTAATGCACTTGTTTCTATTTATGAGGTATACATGCACTTGCTGGAAAAATTCCTTGCGATAGATTTGCAGCTCTCAAGTTTAGAGTTTCGATGTTTTCCTAAAATTTTCTGGATGTGCTTTGATATTTGGAGTTTGGGGAAGCTTTCTGTAACTGGTAACCATTTATGATTGGATTTATCTGAAAATAAAAAAGCTGAGAAACTAGAAGAATTAAAAAAGCAAAGGAATGGAGAATACAGGGAGATTACTTGTGGATTTCTTGGCTGAAGTTACCGGTAGAAAAGAACTGATTTGTCATTTCTATTGCTGCAAGTAACTCATTTATCCTAATCTTATATTCTCTCTCATTTAGTTTAATCTCATACTCTCTCTGTCGGCCCTAATTGATACACAAACATGCGTGCACTTAATGTTTGAGTTGCAAAGATTGTGCATTCATATCAAAAGGATTACTACATAGGATAGCATTTGAAGTCCCTTGTGTCACGGGATGTTGATACAAATACCAAAATGCGCACTCCAATATAATACTTGGTAGCACCTCCAGTGTCTCTGTGATGGAATCGGCTTTTCCTCCCAGATCATGAAAACCAGTCAGCCTATCGACAACATCTCCTTTCCTTAAATTAAACACTGTCATACAAGTACTTTGATGAAAAGGATTGAACATATCTGATGGTCCTACAAGCACTTGCTGGGGCATATCAGCACTGTGAACCCTAGGATAACCATTGAGATATCCTCGTCTAGGCTAACCTCCAGGAAAGTAACACTAATTGTTGATCCCTATTGTTTTACAGGTAAATAAAAAGAAGTCCAGAATCTTACAGAACTCTATTTGTAAAAATTCCAACTTCTTTTGAACTCTCCTAACTTCTAACACCCTACTGTCATGCCTCTCTCATATCTAAAATGTGGGAATCCAGCATTCAGAAGACAATAGATATGCCCTCACATGAACTAATATCACACATGATAAAGTCTTGAATGCTTTGCAATGAAGAAGGGTGCGTTCTGCATTCCATTTTAAGTATTGTATCTAAGTTTGCACCTTGGCTTCTTAATCAGGTCAAACCAAGATGCAAAACCTCCAAGCTCATGCTCATGCTCTTGAATCCCAATTTGTCAATTTTGATGGCAGACATTCCCTCTCTCTAGGATACAGTGTCTTTAGTTTACTATTTTCATCGGGGCCGGAAGAAATATTGACCGGTACAAGTAAACTTATATGTATCAAGTGAAAACATAATGATTTGCAGTGACTAGAAAAATCCAAAAATGGTATCATTAATTAATACCTGAAGACAACAAAGAAACTTAGATATTTACCGAGTGAAGAAGAATCATGGGATAGACCTCTCAATTCGTCTGAGTTCTTTGGTAACAGCAACCATGGTTGGTCTTTTGATTGGATCCTCCACAATGCAACTGAAAGCAAGGTCCATTGCAGCCTGCAATTGCTGTTCCACACCAACTCTTCCTTCACCTGCCAGGATTTCAGGATCCACAATCGTAGTTATAGGAGAATTTCTAAATTGACTTAGTACGTTCAGTTTAGGACCTATTCGCCATGAATCAAGGCACCGCTTTCCAGTCAAAAGCTCCAACAGAAGCCAACCGAAGCAATAGACATCAGTTTTCTCAGTTATGCAGCCCGTAGCAAAATAGTTGGGGCATTGGAATAGAGTAGTCATCCCACGCTTCCAATTATCATTTACATGAATTTCACCCTCAGGTATTATTAAAGAAAAAGAGAAACCAGTTAGCTTTGGAATATCATTTTGGTCTACAAAGACAGTGTCGAGATTGATATTCGTATGGATGATGGGTCTAGAGAATGCTGTATGGAGATATGAAGTTGCATGAGCAATCTCCCTTGCCATCTTTAATCTACTCTGCCTCGTCATGGGTTCATCAGAGACTACAAATCGATCCCTCAGGGTTCCCTTCCCAGCAAATTCATACACTAAAATGACAATTTCAGTCTCGAGGCAGCAACCAACGAGCTTTAGAACATTCTTGTGAGCACTCACCTTTGCAGTAATTGCTATATCAGTGAACACCTCTTCTGCAGAGTCACATGTCGCCTTCTTAATGAATGCAATTCGGTCTTTGATATAACCTTTATACCCTTTATACCACCTGTTTCTATGAATAATGAGGTGAGGATCAAAGTCATTTGTTGCCGTTCTCAACTCTTCATAGGAGAAGTTATGGATGGGGATAGGCTTGCCATTAGAAGTGGCAACAAGCTTCTCAAGTACCCTGCTTCCATTCTGTATAAATGCTCTCTCTCTATCTCTCTCTTCCCCCCTCTCCCTCTTTCTTCTGCATATTCTTAACAAGTTCTCCCTGTCCTCCCTATTCTGCATTGCTTGAACGCGGCCCTGCATATTCTTAACAAGTTCTCTCTGTCACGAATTATTTCTCTTGCTTATGAAAGTTGAAGGACATTCAGTGGAAAGTAAGGGAAGCGGCGGAAGCCTTCCTCATTATTGCCATTTTTTAGCTTAGAGGATTGCTAATGAAGCTGGTCAACGGCAATCTGGTTTCTACAAGGTAGGTCATTGTACGAATTGGTTCCCTCAATCACACGGCATTCAAATAGTCAAGTTGTATCACATGGCCATGAATAATTTAAATATAATTTTTTTAAAAAAAATTAAAATAGACCAGATTTTCTATAGTTGGCGCGTCACATGACCTTGTCTTTCTACTATCTCAATCACACAGCATTGAAATAGCCAAATTGATCAAAACCCTGCAACTCTTGAAGAACACTGGGCGAGTTGCATTTTATTCAACCACAAAATGTTGAGCTGCAATTTTTAATTGGAGGTGTAAGCTCCCTGATTTAAGATTAATTCTTTTTCAAAATCTATTTTTTTAGATTTTGTTTCATTTTAATTTTTTTCAAATTCTGGAATGATTTATGATTATTTTATTTTATTTTTCCATGCGGGGATGCCATGTGTGGATCATATTCCCATTAAATTACTCAACTTAAATCCAAGGGAAGGTTTTCTATACTGGAAAAAAATAATATTAAGAGTTCGAAAAACAAATGGATAGTAGCTAGCGTAAATTCATTAAAAAAACAAAAACAAAAAACAAAATCAGAAGTACAAGAACATGGAAGGTTACCAGGTGAAAGCCATACTCATTGACAGAACAACAAAACTCATAAAAAAAACGATGATGACAACAAAGAAACAGAGGTTTTTACGAAACTTCAGAATAATTTCGGGATAAGCTTTTCGATTCGTCTGAGTTCTTTGGTAACATCAACCATGGTTGGTCTTTCCATTGGATTCTCCTTCATGCACCTGAAAGCAAGCTCCTGCACAGCTTGGAATTGCTGTTCCACTCCAGCTCCTCTTAATTCCCCCGCCAGGATTACAGGATCCACCATTGTATTTATAGCACAATTTCCAAATGTTGGCCTACAAGAAGGATGACTCTTTCCAGTTAAAATTTGGAAGAGAGTCGAACCGAAGCAATAGACATCAGTTTTCTCTGTTATGCACCCCGTCTTCCTATAGTTAGGGCATTGGCTTTTCCTAGTCATCTGAAATCTGCATTCATTATCATCATCCATGACATGAGTTTCACCCTCAGGGATTATTAAAGAAAATGAAAAACCAGTTAGTTTTGGAATCCCATGGCTGTCTATGAAGATATTATGTAGTCCAATATCGGTATGGATGATGGGTCTAGAGAATGCAGTGTGGAGATATGAAATTGCATGAGCACTCTCTCTTGACATCTTTAGCCTACTCTCCCACGCCAGGGGCTCACTAGAGGCTGCAATAAGATCCCTCAGGGTTCCCTTCCCAGCAAATTCATACACTAAAATGACAACTGAAGTCTCGAGGCAGCAACCAAGGAGCTTTAGAACATTCTTGTGAGCACTCAGCTTCGCAGAAATTGCTAAATCAGTGAACACCTCCTCCTTTGCATCGACATCTTTTGCTTTCTTAATGAAAATTGTTCGGCCTTCAAGATAACCTTTATACCATTGATAAGGCCACACTTCACGTATAACAAGTTGAGGATCAAAGTTATTTGTGGTTTTGCTCAACTCTGCAAAGGAGAAGGTACGTATGGGAATAGGCTTGCCATTACAAATGGAAACCAGCTTCTCTAGTACCCTGCCTCCATTCTCTATAAATGCTCTCTCTCTTTCTCTTTTTCTCTCTTTTCTCAACATTTTTAACTTATTAAGAATGTTAGAGAGAATCTGCAATATAAATGCCATTGCCCTTAACGTCCACGACAATAAAGGGTGGTTTTCTGATAAAAAGTGGTTTTATGATGAAAGATGGAAGTATGTCCATGGTTTTGTCTCTTCATTAATTTGACCATTCAAATATTTTATTTATTTTTTAAAATTTTTCTCTTGACTTAATAATTAAAAGAGTGATTAATGTATTGATATTTTAAAAATAAAAAAATTAGTAGTCAAAGCTGGCGGTCGGAAGTCCCTTGCCCGCATAAAGAAATGGGAAATATCGTGGAAAGTATACTTGTTTGGTTAATAAAACTAAAAATTTTATCTCATCTCAATTTATCGTTACAATTTTTTTAAATTTTCATATAAAATATAATAAATAATTTAACTTTTTCAAATCTCAATACAAAATTAATATCAAAAAATTATATTATAACAATATTTTATTCATTACTATTCAAAACATCTCATCTCATCTATATAACCAAGCGGGGTTAGAGTATTCTCATTGGATTGGATTATGTAAATATAAATTTAATGAAAAATTTGGCTAATAAGACTTAAAAATACTCTATATTGAATTATCTAATTTTAAAATTTTTTACTTTTAACTATAGTAAAATTAAGGTTTACAAATTACAACTAAATTTGATTGTTATTATTTTACATCCAAATAAATAAAAAAATAATATTTTTATACACTCTCTCTTCCCTCTATTCTCCCTCCTCATTATCATTCTTTTTTCTATATTATTTTTTCATATTATTTAATAAAAAATAATAATATATTTTCATATAAGTTCTTAATTTTAAAAAAATTAATAAAAAAGAATTTTAAAAATAATTATTAAATTTATAATATTTTATTATTATTTTAACTAATAAATAGATAATTTAATGTAAAAATAAGTTTCGAAAAAATCATATCACATTATTTAAATTGTATATTTATATTTAGATAATCTTCATATTAAGCAAGTGCAAGACGCAAATTCAGGTGGTCAACACACTTTAAAGTCGTCATGAGTAGGTAATTCTTATACGCGGCAGGATATCGTACCATCTGGGTTGGAATATGACATATGTAAGTCGGACTTTGTGTTTTTTTCCGCAAAGTTTTCCTGAAGAAAAAAGGAAGGACCACTGAGAGTGGGTACACACCACCGGCCATTTTTTTTTTTCAATCATCTTAAACATTTTAAGAAAAAAAAATCATAACGTCATTTAATTTACCACTATCATCCCAAATAACACCCCCTGCTCCTACTAGCACAGGATTACTCAAACTACTACCATCAATATTAAGCTTTACCTAACCGCGTTGAGGTCGAGTCCACCTCACCACACAGACCTTTTTAGGATTCGTAGGTATAACAGGGATATCTAGACGATTTAAAATATCCACATCCTTGTTGGAGATCATGAAAACTTTCATAAACAAATGCATAATTTTACGAATCCAAAATTTAATAGCATGCCAAACCGACTCAACCGTGTTGTTCTTGTCTTCATACCTAGCTTTGCAATGCCTATCCCAAATATTCCAAGAGATAATAAAGGGAAGGAATCCAAAAGTAATCCTCAGCTGAGAAGACTTGCTAGCATGACAAAACCAAAAATTTATTTGCTCTTGCCAAGTTTGAAAAACACTCATATGCACGTCTAAGTGAATCGCAGCCAGATGCCAGATTTGTCTAGCAACATCACTAGAACAAAGAATATGATTCAAATCCTCTATATGACCGCTAGAACAACAATTACATTTAGAAACCATGGGAGTACCAGTCATTCTAATCTTATCATAAACACTCGCGTAGTTATAAAAAGCCTTCCACATTATAATATATATTTTCTTAGGAAGATTTGTATGCCAGATCCATTTAGCCCAAGGTAAAGAAGGCGCACAAACCCTGACACAATCGCAAGCACTTTTTGTAGTAAAATTCACATCATCATCTTTGAACCAGATTAAAACATCTTGGCCTTCCTTTCTTCTGGCCAAGAACTGATACAACTCAATTGCTTTTTGTTGACTTACAAGCCTTTCCAAAAGAGAGATATCCCATCCATTAGCAATACAACATTCTTTAATTTTCAACATAGGATTATCAAGCACGGGATAATTACAATAAAGCGGACCTCCCTCCTCCCAATTATAATACAAAAAAAGAAATATTCCCTTCTCTTACTATCCATTTAGAACTGTTTAAAACCTCCGGAATATTGTTGGCAATAGACTTCCAAAATCGAGTCCCCTTAGAGCATTGTTATTGGATTATGCATATATAAAGGACATTTTTTATGAATGTAAGATGAATTTAGATATTGATTATTCCATTTACATAAATCTCCACATTGGAATAGCCATTTTTTCATTATATAACAATAAAATAATATAAGATGAATTTGACTTTAACTATTTATATCAAATTTTTACATTAGATTACCTATTTATTTATTATATAGTAATAAATAATTAAAAAATTAAAAAATATTTAATTATTTTAATTATTATTTTATTTTATTTTATCGTATTTTACTATTTTACCTATTATATGTTAATTAGTAATCATATTCTATTTAAATTATGCATTAAAAAATAATAAAGATTTAAAAAACAGTAAGTATCAAAGGAGAGAAAGACTTAAAAAATAATAAAATAAAAATTTGCTTATAGAATAGTAACTATCAAATTTGATTTTAGCTTTACATGTACTGTACCTAAAAGCTAAGAAATTTGATTATAGATAATCTATTGCAAGTGGTTTTTATGTCTAATAGGTAAAAATGGGCTTTAGTTTTGGATTTAGATAATCCAATGAGAGTGCTCTTAGTAGGCTCTAAAAGGGATAAATGGTTACCCCTAGGATACTTCCCTCTAAAGAAATCAACCTATAGAGATTGACCCTTAATGAGATGCCAAGCATTGCCATTGTAAAGCCTTTTGAATGTCCCCAAAATCCCTAATACTCAGACCTCCTTCATCAGAAGATCTATAAATATGAGTCCAAGAAATCCATTTCATTTTACCTTTACCATCATATTCACCCAAAAGAAAGAGTTCAAGAGTCAATTTAAGGCCTTGATCACTACCTTTTGAACATTTAAAACAGCAAGTGAGTGGCCATACTGGAAAGAATATGAAGGAGAAGAATAAGTTGACCACTCGCAGAGAGCAGTTTCATTTTTCAACTCCCAATTTTCTTTTTCACTTTCTCGAGAAGCTCACCAAAATCAGAAGCCCTCAGTTTACCAACCACAATAGGCACACCCAGGTACTTAAAGGAAAAGACCCTTCCGAAAAATTGGTAAGATGAAGGAGAGAAATCTTTCTAGATAGTGGAATTTTTTTTTAAATGTAAATGGCACTCTTATTCTTATTAAGGACTTGACCCGTCCAAGTCTCTTAAAGGTTCAAAACCTTCGTCAAACTTTTCATAGCTCTCATTCCACCATTAGCAAAAATAACAATATCTTCAGCATACATAAGATTGGAAATAAGAGGGGTACCTCTAGCTTGAGTAAAATGGCAAATTTTACCAATCTCAAATAAATGCTTTAGAAGATGAGAGAGCATCTCTTGCATAATGATAAATAAATAGAGCGAGAGAGGGTCTCATTGCCTCAGACTACGACCACCTTTAAAGAAACCTATGGAGGTACCATTCATATTAATAGAGTACGAAGGAGTGGAAATACACTCCTTAATCAAATCACAGACATGAGAAGAGAAATCAAAAATAGCAAAGACATGTAATAGAAAATTACAATCCACTCTATCATAAGCCTTAGATATATCAAGCTTAACCATAATATTACCACCATTAGTAGTTTTGTGAATACAATGGACCATCTCCTAGGTTAAATTAATGTTCTCAAAAATACTACAACTAGGGATAAATGCCCCTTGCTCTTGGGAAATCATCTTAGAAAGTAAATTAGTCATACGCCCATAAGAATTTGGGCACAAATCTTGTAAATCACCGAACAGATATTGACAAACCTAAATTTGTCAAAACCAGTGCGCTTATCCATTTTAGGAATTAGAACAATAGAAGAAGCAGTATAAAACTTGGGAAGTGACTTATTATGAAAAAATCCGAAACAGCTTCCAAAAGATCAACTTTGACGAGGTCCCAACAAACTCTAAAGAAACCAGAACCAAAACCATCCGGACCAAGACTACTATCAATGGGTATACTGAAAAGAGCATCCTTGATGTCCTTAAGGGAAGGGAGACTGCACAACGCTTGATTCTAAACATCAGTAATCATAGGAGGGATCAAATTACTTAAATTAGGTAAATCACGAGTATTACTTTAAGCCAAAAAAATTTTGAAAATACTCAACAACAGCCTAATGAATTTCAAAAGAAAACTAAAATAGTATCATCAGCCAGACACATAGCACTCACCCTTTTTTGATTTTTCGCATTCAGGTAAGCATGAAAAGATTTATAATTATTATCACCATCTTTTTAACCAACTTTTCTTGGCCACATGAGCAAGACGAGTGTTCTTTCTATTCATCTAGCCCTAGAGTTAGAAGTCTTCTCCTCAACAATACGTGTTTTACCTAGTTTGTTTTTGTTTTAATCTCTGTTAGACATTTATGTTTTCTGCATAAGCTGGTTTGATGACTGAAACATAAACTTAGATATCGTGAAAAAAATGTGGAAAGAAATGGCATGGGGAACAAGGGGACACAGGTACTGTTCTCGAAACAAATATTTTCCAATTTTTTTAAAGCTTGTTTGTGAATAGCTTTTGTAAATTGAGTAATTTGTGGCTATAGCAGCCCTTTTTGACAATTTGAAGGTACGTAGGAAAGAAACTTAGGTGGATCAAGTAGTAAAATTGTCAAGTAGCCCTCTTGAGAATTTTCAGTATTGGCAATCCATCATAAATCATCACTGGAAGAGAGGGAGGAGTGGGAGGGAGGAGCCCGTGATTGAGCTAAGTTATTGCATATTTTTATATATTTAGGACAAATATGTTTTAATTCTTTCATTACATTATTATTGGTTTTATATGGAAAAATGATTAAGATGCATAAATCCGAATTGTGATTTAAATTGACTAATAGCATGAATATATGCTTAATTTTATAACTTGTGATTTAATTGGACAATGTTCCTTTACATGCATAACATACTTTTGATATTTTATTCTTTATTTTTATTTTATTTTATTTTATTTCTAATTCTTATTTTTAATTTTTTTTATATAGGCTAATAAATGAAAATGAAACTTTGACTGGTCTTCATGGAGTTGGACGTGGGAGACACATGCTGGTAGTTCTTTTGGTTTGACTTGGTCTTCATGAAGTTGGAAAGAAATTCATTGAGTGCCACATGTCAATTGGTAGTGCTAGGAGGAATTCAAATCACATTAGAACTTTTGACCAAGACTACATGCCAACGCATATTATTCTCCTAGACTTTTGGCAACACTTAACTCTTGGATTGGACTTTACTTTGATCAAGGAGTAGGGCAACATCTTCTATGATATAAAGCCTTTTCACGCCGCACAAGATTTTGGGCTTCTTCTCATTTTTTTCAATTCACGCCGCAAAAGAGAAATTTTACTTTTTTTGAGTTTTCAATTCAAGCCGCACCAAATTTTCTCTTGGGGCTTTCCATTCAACATCGTATAGAATTATTAATTGGTAGAAGAGGAATTGCAGCGTCGTTGAAGAACTCCTTGAGGGTCCAATTGCTGCTACAGTCCAGCCTCCTCCACTGCTTTCAATCTCCATCTCCATTCAATTGGCTTGATATTTTCATTCCCTACTTTTTATTTAATTTCAGTTTTAAGTTTATGGAATATTTTTGAGATTTTTGGCTTAGAAGTTTAGGCAATTTATTTGCTGTTTATTTACTTCGTGTTATTTATTTTTCTCGCTTTTTTAAAATTTCATTTAATAGTGATTACAATTGCTATGGATTAATTTTGAGAATTTGTGATTTGAATACAAGGATGAACTCTAAAATCTTGGTTTTGGGGCTTTTCAATTTTCAGTTCGTATTTTGTCAATTACTTTCTAATCTAGTTTAATTCTTAACTTAGTTTTATTAATCTCTTAGTTCCATTGCATATTAGATTGATTAAAGTTTAATTAGGACTTAAATAATTTTAGCTTTATTGTTTAATTTTCAGATTAATTAAGATTGTTCAGTTTAGTTGATTCTTTGATTGTTAATTTCAATTTGTTAGTTTTTTACATTTCATTTCGACACTCAAAAATCTAAAAATATGAATCTAGTCCATGACTAGTGCCCTTTTTCATTCTTGTTGTACTCTTCCATCAATTGCACATACCATCATTTTTATTTTCTCTTTGTGAATATTTTCACCATTTTAAACGAGTTTGATTTTAAGTAACTTTCCCTGAGGAGACGATCTAAGAATTTATTCGTAATTATTACGCGACATCCTCCTATACTTGGGATAGCCTTTGTGCTACTCATTTTTTAGTGAGTCACCCACTCCTCTCTCTCCTCCTCCTCAGCTGCAACTTAGTCACCTTTCCGGTTAGCTATTCTAGTTTGTCACCAAATTTTGTTATTTTTTCTCTTTCTTTTTCCACTAGATTGGAAATGTTCGATCCATCGCTTTCCGACCGTCAGACTTCCACACACGTCCCACCACTGTGCTCACCAGCCATCCGAACTTCCTGATTCTAGCTATCTAGCTATGTTACTGCTTTCCCTAAACCAGAAATCTAAGAGAAAAGGACGTGAAGACTTTCATCAACAACTCCATAATAGATGGTTGCAGTGCTACTTTCACGAATGCGAATCACAACCGCATTAAAAAAAAAAAAAAAAAAAAAAAATCCACCAGTTGGATTATTGCAATGGTCCCCTCCTTGGCTTGGCCAAGGAACAAGGACTCAGGTCTAATTTATTAGCCCTATCGCCCTTTTTGTATTATTATTTTCATTGTAATCACTTCACTTTCTATAAAGGAATTCTTTGTTAAGGCCCCTCGCCCTCTCCTCTTATATTCTCTCTTTTAATTCAATGCAAGCTTGCTGGAAAAAAAGTAGTAAAATGCCTAATCATTTCAGTAACTAGAAAATCCATAAAGTTTTGACTTTTATTTCTTAGCTGATGACAGCAAAGAAATATAGGTTTTTCAATTCGTTTGAGTTCTTTGGTAACATCAACTATGGTTAGTCTTTACCTCATATCATTGCTTATGCACACTAAAGCAAGGATCCTCACAACTAGCAATTGCTGATTGACGGCCAGCCCATCCATCCACCAGGATTACAGGATCGATAATTGCACTTATCACATCATATCTAAATTTTTTTAGTATGTTCTTTTTAGCATTCACAAGCGAACTATTGGTAAAATGTTTTCCACTTAAAAACTCAAGGAGAAGCCAACTAAAGCTATAGATATCAATCTTAAGGACGTGCTTCCTAGCGCTAACAACCTCTTCTAGTAATCTATAATCAGAAAGTAAAAGGGGACTAGGCGTGTTTAGGGACACCTCTAATGCTTAAGTCAGTTATAATCTGGAGAGTATTTCCACTAAATGGAGATCAAAGCTCACATCAAGCGTGTCTTTTGACCTTTATTTATACAGGTAGGTCGCCTGATCACCGAAGCTTGTCTCATGACACGATTTTCTCTGATCTTTGTTGGATTAGTAATCCATTACGTTGAAGGAAGTTAATACTTAGGTCAATTATTATGCTCGTGTATTATGCGGATGCGGATGATTATCCCATCTGTTGTGTCATTAATTGGTGATTGATGATGTGAGGGTTTAAATTCTAGGTTGGCACGTGATGGCTATTCATCTTTGACCCTTCTCTAGCATGCTCTTGTCCTATAATTCATGGGCTCTCATAGGTGTGGGCTCGGCCTTGCATTTGTGAAGGCCCATTTGGCCTTCCAATTATCGAGCACTGGCTCCATCGATACGTCTTTCCACGTTTGGGATGGCCTATGATTGTTCGATCCCCACGTTCTTTTGTGCAGCACAAATTGCGGGATTTGTCCAATAGTTATCGGTGTCAGTGATACTTGTCACGTTCTTGTTGGGTCTCGTTTAACTGTCACAACCCCTACTTGAACCCATCTCTTCATAATTATTCGTTTCACGTTGTTGCACTTTCTTCCCAAAACCCAAGTTGTTCCTTGCTATTGTATTCTCCCGAGCCCTAATCTCTCTAATGTCTAGATTAATTCTTTTTTTAAATCTATGTTTTTAGATTTTGTTTCATTTTTATTTTTCTCATTTTCTCAAATGATTTATGATTTCTTATTTTATTTTTCCATGCGGGGATGCCATGTGTGGATCATATTCCCATTAAATTATTCAACTGATCAAATCCAAGGAAAGGTTTTACTGGAAAATTGCTACAAACACGAATGGATTAATAGCTAACGTAAATTCATTTTATACTTCATTTAAAAAAAAAATCGACAGTACAAGAACATGGACGGTTACCAAGGAAACTTACATGGAACAGGTGAAGCATCGTCATTCACTAAACAAACAAAAATCCTTAAAAAAAACGATGATGACAACAAAGAAACATAGGTTTTTATGGAAGATTAATAATTACGCGATAGACTTTTCGATTCGTCTGAGTTCTTTGCTAATTACATCAACCATGGTTGGTATTTCCATTGGATTATTTTCCATGCACCTGCAAGCAATGTCCAGCGTAGCTTGGAATTGCTGTTCACTCTTGGCTCCTCCTAATTGCCCTGCCAGAATTACAGGACCATCCATTGTATATATATCACAATTTGTAAATCCAATTGGTGCCTCATCATTTCGAGGATATGCTGGAGTCCAACAAGGATTACAGTCTCCAGTTAAAATTTGCAAGAGTCCAACCGAAGCAATAGACATCAGTTTTCTCGGCCATGCGCCTCGTCTCCCTATACTTGGGGCATCAGATTCTCGTAGTCCTCAGAAATTCCCATTGATCATAATCATCCTTGACATGAGTTTCACCCTCAGGGATTATTAAAGAATTTGAAAAACCAGTTAGTTTTAGAATACCATGGCAGTCTATGAAGATATTATCCAGTCCAATATCGGTATGGATGATGGGTCTAGAGAATGCAGTGCGGAGATATGAAATTGCATGAGCTCTCGCTCTTGCCATCTTTAGCCTACTCTCCCATGTCAGGGGCTCAATATAGGCGACAATAAGATCCCTTAGGGTTCCCTTCCCAGCAAATTCATACACTAAAATGACAATTGGAGTCTCGAGGCAGCAACCAACGCGCTTTAGAACATTCTTGTGAGCACTCACTTTTGCACAAATTGCTAAATCTGTGAACACCTCCTCCGCATCGGCATACGCTATTGGAGTTAAATACATTTTTAACCTTATTATTTTTCCACCGCCTTTATTCACCGCCTTTATTCAACTGTATATAAAGACACAATTGTAATATTTTGAGTAATAAGAATACAAATTACATTTCTCCATCCCGGTTTTCCCATCTCTGTTTTCCAGTTCTGTTCTTTACATGGTATCAGAGCATTTTCTTTCCGCAAAACTCAATCATGTCTGAATCGTCTATTTCCTCAAATTCCTCAAATCCTCCTCCTCATGAAGATCCTTCAGGTCCTTTCTTCCTTCATCATGGTGACAGTCCAGGAACGTTGCTCGTTACACACGTTCTCAATGGTGAGAACTATCATACTTGGTGTCGATCCATGTTAATGGCATTAACTGCGAAGAACAAAATCAGATTTGTTGATGGCTCCATATTGAAGCCTTCCAATTCTTCTCCTCAATTTTCCTCTTGGATCCGATGTAATAATATGGTCTTTTCTTGGCTACTCAACTCTTTATCCAAAGAGATTGCTACTAGTGTGATCTATGAAGACTCTGCAATGGCGATGTGGTGCGATCTCAAAGATCGATTTTCTCAGGCCAACGGACCTAGTATTTTTCAATTACAGAAAGCTATTGCTTCTCTTACACAAGATAATCTCACGGTTAGTGCCTATTTTACACAAATGAAAGGATTATGGGATGAGTTAGTCAATTACAGGCCATTGCCATCTTGTTCTTGTGGTGCTCTACGCTCTTTATCTGATCTCCAACAACAAGATTACGTTATGCGTTTTCTTATGGGATTAAATGATCAGTACTCTCACATTCGAGGTCAGATTTTGTTAATTGATCCTCTCCCTCCGATTAACAAAGTTTTCTCTCTTGTTCTTCAAGAAGAAAGACAAAGAGACATCGGATCTATCATGATTCCTTCCATTCCTTCTGCTGCTTTGTCTTCAAGCAGTGTTGGCAAATTTTCTGCTGGTAATAAGGCCTCTATTCGGAAGGACAGACCTCTATGTTCACACTGTGGATTACAAGGTCACACTGTTGATAAATGCTTTAAACTTCATGGATATCCACCAGGATATCGATTTAAAGCCAGATCCTCTGCTCCTTATGCTAATCAAGCAATCTTCAATGATTCCAATTCATCTCTACCTCTTTCTCATTCTCAGTGTCAACAACTTTTGGCACTTCTCAACACTGAGTCGTCTACTCCTACTCATTAGGCAGCAAATATAATTACATCATTTCCTTCTGATCATCTCACAGGTAAATTTTCTCTTAACCATTCGGTTTTTTCCACCATCAATAAAACTTCCAAACAATTTTCTGATCATGACTAGATAATTGATACCGGTGCGACTGATCATATGGTCCACTCAATATCTTTATTCACTTCATATCAACCTGTGCACAACACTGTTGTGAAGCTTCCTAATGGAACTTCTACTTCTGTCAGTCATACAGGTTCTGTTTTCTTATCACCAAACCTTATCTTACATGATGTTCTATATGTGCCTTCATTTACCTTTAATCTCATTTCTGTTAGCAAGCTAACCAATTCCTCTTGCTGCTTTATTTTTCTTCATAATGCATGCTTTATTTAGGACCTCATACATTGGAGGACGATTGGGAGAGGACAAGCTAGAGAAGGGTTATACTTGCTGCAACCTCCACCAGTTCATGATTTTGTGTCTCACAATGTCTCTTCTCATGATGTTTCTTTCAATATTGAACCATATACTTTTAATTCTGTTTCTAATAGTTGTAATAATGTCTCTGTTTCTCTTTGGCATCAAAGGATGGGACATCCATCCTTATCTCGGATGAAACTGTTACCTCAGTTTTCTTACATCATTTCTAATAAAAATTCTAAACATTGTAGTGTTTGTCCTCTTGCTAAACACAAGAGATTACCATTTCCAGACAGTGAACACACTTCTTCAAATCCATTTGATCTTGTTCATGTTGATATTTGGGGACCTTTTTCTTCTCCATCCATAGAAGGTTTTCGTTATTTTTTAACCATAGTAGATGATTATTCTCGTAGCACTTGGATTTATATGCTCAAATCTAAATCTGATGCTCGAAGTCATTTTCCATAGTTTACTGCTATGGTTGAAAATCAATTTGCTTCTACCATCAAAATAATTAGGTCTGATCATGGAAATGAGTTTGCTATGCATCATTTCTTTTCTAGCAAAGGTATTATCCATCAATTGTCCTGTGTCGCTACTCCCCAATAGAATTCAGTGGTTGAAAGGAAGCATCAGCACATTCTAAATGTAGCTCGAGCTCTCCTTTTTCAATCCAATGTTCCATTGATTTTTTGGAGTGATTGCATCCTCACTGCCGTGTATCTCATCAATAGGACTCCTTCTCCAATCATTTCCAATAAAACTCCGTATGAATTGCTCTTCCATAAATCACCATCATATACTCATTTAAGAGTATTTGGCTCACTGTGTTATGCTTCTACTCTTACACATAACAGATCTAAATTTGCCCCTCGAGCTCATCGATGCATTTTCCTTGGATATCCTCTTACTTCTAAGGGTTACAAATTGTATGACATCGATGATCATTCCATTTTTGTTTCTAGAGATGTTACATTTCATGAGCAGATTTTTCCTTTCAAATCTGTTTCACATAATATTTATAATTTCTCATTTCTGAATCCTTCATCGTCTGTTGTCCTTCCTAGTCCAATTCTTGATACTTCCAGCCATAATCACTCATTTACTGCTCCTATTCCTTCCTCTCTCGATTCTATTCCAGTCTCCACTATACCAGATCCTTCACCTCCATGTAGAAGATCATTGAGAACACACAAACCACTTGGTTATTTGCAGGATTACCATTGTCATTTGGCAACTTCTCATGATTGTTCTTTTCCATCTTCACATCCTTTTATTAGTCCTGAATCAGGTAAGCAATACTCCCTTTCATCTGTTCTTTCTTATTCCAAATTATCTCCCTCTCATCGAGCATATACTTTAGCCATTTCATCATTTTTTTAGCCCAAATTCTATCATCAAGCTATAAAATATCCCCATTGGAGAACTGCTATGGCAGAGGAAATTAATGCACTTCAGCAGAATAAGACCTGGACATTGACAACTCTACCACCTGGAAAACATCCAATTGGATGCAAATGGGTATAAAAAGTCAAACTTAAGTTTGATGGAAGTCTTGAAAGGTATAAGGCTAGGCTAGTAGCTAAAGGTTTTACCCAACAAGAAGGGATTGATTTTTTTGATACATTTTCACCCGTTGCAAAAATGGTTACAGTCAAGTGTTTATTAGCCATTGCAGCTATTAAAGGTTGGCATCTTATTCAATTGGATGTCAACAATGCTTTTTTGCATGGTGAATTGAAAGAAGAAGTCTATATGTCCCTACCTCCTGGTTTTGGTGAAAAATGAGACACTAGAGTATGCAGGCTCAATAAATCCTTATATGGATTGAAGCTAGCATCCCGGCAGTGGTTTGCTAAGTTTTCTTTGACCATTATTCAACATGGTTTTGTCCAATCAAGAGCTGATTATTCACTCTTCACTCGGTCACAAGGCTCTTCTTTTATTGCCTTATTAGTATATGTCGATGACATATTAATTGCTAGTAATGATATGGCTGCAGTGGATACTCTTAAGAACTTCCTTGATAATCAGTTTAAATTGAAAGATCTTGGTCCATTAAAATTTTTTTTGGGACTAGAAGTTGCTCGCAACTCCAAAGGCATATCTCTTTCTCAAAGGAAATACACCTTGGAAATTTTATCCGACACTGGTTATTTGGGAAGTAAACCAGTTAGGACTCCCATGGAACAAAACCTGAAATTGTCTCGGTCTGAAGGAGTTCTTCTTGAAGATGCCAAAGTTTATAGAAGATTGGTCGGTCGTTTATTATATCTTACAATCACTAGACCCGATATCACCTTTGCTGTGCATGTCCTTAGTCAATTTATGGATTCACCTCGGCAGCCTCATTTAAAAGCTGCATATCGAGTCCTACAATACTTGAAGTCTGCTCCTGGCCAAGGACTCTTCTTCTCTACTGATTCTTCACTCAAACTGAGTGCTTTTACTGACTCTGATTGGGCTGGATGTCAAGATAGTAGACGATCCCTCACTGGCTTTTGTATTTTCCTTGGCAATTCTCTTGTGGCATGGAAATCCAAGAAGCAAGCTGTAGTATCGAGATCCTCTGCAGAAGCCGAGTACAATGCAATGGCTTCTACAGTTTGTGAATTAGTTTGGCTATCCTCATTGCTTTCAGCTCTTCAAGTCCCTTCAGCACCTGTTTCTCTCTATTGTGATAGTAAAGTTGTGTTACATATTGCTTCGAATCCTGTATTTCATGAACAAACCAAACACATCGAAATCGATTGTCATTTTGTTCGTGATAAGATTCAAGATGGTTTTCTACGCACTCTGCATGTTTCTTCAAGAAATCAATTAGCTGACTGTTTCACTAAAGCTCTAGGAAGTCCTTTATTTTCTGTCATGATGTCCCAGCTTAGCCTCATTGATATTCATGCTCCAGCTTGAGGAGGGTGTATTGGAGTTAAATACATTTTTAACCTTATTATTTTTCCACCGCCTTTATTCACCGCCTTTATTCAACTGTATATAAAGACACAATTGTAATATTTTGAGTAATAAGAATACAAATTACATTTCTCCATCCCGGTTTTCCCATCTCTGTTTTCCAGTTCTGTTCTTTACATATGCTTTCTTAATGGAAATAGTTCGGCCTTCAACATAACCTTTATACCATTCATAAGGCCACACTTCACGTATAAAATTGAGGACAAAAGTTATTTGTGGCGTTGCTCAACTCTGCAAAGAAGAAGGTACATACGGATGGGAATTGGCTTGCCATTACAAGTGGAAACCAGCTTCTCAAGTGCCCTGCTTCCATTCTCTATAAATGCTCTCTCTCTCTCTCTCTCTCTCTCTCTCTCTCTCTCAACATTCTTAATAACTCATGTCTGTCCCCAATCTACAAGGCGCTTGAACGAGACATCACTTATAAATCCCTTTCCCCCTACCCCTCGGTCGACGATAGTGGAGGGAGGCTTTCTAGGTAGCTGGAAGCCTCTGTCAATGACGATCTCTCTTGCCCGCGAATATATAGGGAAATTTAGTAGAAATTAAATTGGGAGTGTTCCTTCTCATTATCGCCTTTTGACACTAACGATAGACATCTTAAGAGGAATGCCAACACAAATTAAGTTGGTCCAACGGCCAACCATTGGGCGATTGCTTCAACCCCCTACGTCATTCTACTATGTCAAGCACTGGAATATTTTCTTCGGATTCTATACTACATACTCTACTTGCTTTCCTCCAGAAAGGTTCCCTCAATCATAACGCATCAAAGTAGTCAAATTGCTATAAACAATGCCACTCATTTAGCCGATCGAACTGTACGGCTTTCCTTTTTATGGATGTTCTTGACATCTCGCGGCAACTTTGACGTGAACTTAACTTTTTTATGAAAAGTTAAAAAAGTACTGAATTTTATCCGTAATTAATTTGAGATGAGTTGAGTTTAGTTCAACAACCAAATATAACCTTAATGTTGATGGAGTTATCATACACTTTAAATTTGAGAAATTCTTCGAATTAATGTTACGGTATTAGCCGTTTTCATAATAAATAAATAGGAAAATGCTACCGTTCCCTCAAACTTATCACTTGAATATTTTATTATTTTTTTCTTTAATAATTAAGAAAATGGCTATTAGTAAAATTGTGTATTTTTTTTCTTATTGATGAAAGATATTAACAAGATTTTAGAAGAAAATAAAAAATAAAATTACCACCCAACGGTAATCGCTAGGTGGCCCATTAGCACTGTCCAAATAAATATAACAAACTGGGTCATAATTGTTATGGATATAAAATATTTAATAAAATATACAACTTTTTATTAGTTTTAAACAAGTAATGATTTCACGTAATATCAAAATATCCAAAGTTCAAATCTTATGGAATATGAAACAGAATAAAATAGTTATTCTATTTCCAAGCTAGTGGGTAGAAAGATAATCCACATCACTTAATGGTTAGATTTAATTGATTTGTAAGATTCAGATTTTCAAATTTCTCTTTTAAATCAAATTATGTCATATAAGTGTTTTGTTTTATGTGTTATCAGCACCAACTTATAAATAGAATTTTCCTATATAAATATATTATGGAATATATCTCTTCCCGTCAGCTTAATTTTTGACATATCGCAATTATTGCTACTAGGCCAGACCAAGTTTGCTATAGTTAGGGTCACACCTTATCTTGGTCAGAAAACACTGAGAATAAATCCGATAGAAATCGTTAGAAAACTAAGCATTTGAAGTTTTAAAATTTCAATTTTTATTAGCCTTGGTAGAACTAAGAAGCCATTTTGATAGCCGGAATGTCCATCCCATTAAAAGGTATACAATCATTGGTGCTAAAAAAAAAAAGAGGAGAAGAAAAGATTAGGCACACTATTTGCAAGTCATCAATAAGTTTTAAGAACAAGATCCCAACTTCCCATGCTGCATCTTTTGGTTTCTTTGTATTAATTACAGAGGCTGGAAGAACTTCCTTGTTCATGTAAGAGATTGCGTCTGTAGTGAACAGACCCCACACAACTGGGATTGGGCCCACCGCACCACATTAGCCGCTATAATAACGAAAATCTCGTCTCCTAACCGATTATGGTAGACGACATTTTTATCAAATGAACTACAAAAGATTTGCAAATCCTAAGTCTCTATCTAACTATTATCCTAATCGCTAGGGGTGTGCATTCGGACCGGATTTTTTTCGGATCCGGTCCGGAAATCCGGATCCGAATGAATCCGGGCGATTATCCACCAGGATTACATCCGGGTGGTTATTATAAAAACCAGATCTGGTTACGGATCCGGTTTTATGACCCGGTAATCCATAACCGGGTATTACACCAGGTCATTAATTCTTTTTCCAAAACGACACCGTGTACTCATCTCTCTCGAACGAAATTCAACTCTAGTCTCTCTGGAATGAATCTCACTCGTACTCATCTTTGCTCACAGACTCACACTCGTCTCTCAAGTTCTCAACCCTAGGGCCCGTGGCGATTGCAATCTAAGGTATGTTAATCTCTCTCTCTCTCTCTCTCTCTCTCTCTCTCTCTCTCTTTGTGTCTTTGTCTCTCACTCGGTTTGGGTGGATTCCTTTTTTTGGGTTTCTATTGGATTTTCATTTGGGTTTATGTTTGATTTATGGGTTTATGTTTAGTATTTCTCACATGCATGCATATGCGTTTCAATAGATTGATTGCTTGTTGAACAGAAAAAGTGGTGACCTCCATTATTAGGGTTTCATTTATCATGTATTTCGGTATATATAAAAAGGGTTTGAGAGTGGGTTAAATGCACATCCCCTTGCATTTGGTTTTTTAATTTTTTCAATTCTAGGGACAAAGATGACTCCAGCCTTGAGGAATACAACCTGGACAAATGCCCCTTTGAAAAATTATCCAAACAAAATGGCCATTCTGCTTTTGAATTAATTTCATTTTTCAATTTATAATTTATAATATCTTTACTGAAATTAAAAGGTGTGAGGAAATCTACACTTTAAGCAAAGTAAAAGAAGGATGAATTAATTAATTAGATCATCTACCATATTAGGGGCCCATTAATAATGAATTAATTGAGAGGTTTGATTAATGTGGCATATGCTTAAGTACTACTTTCAGTGGTCTTTTTTTCTCCTTAAGCCAGTGGTCTATGCATGAACTATGAGGTTCCATCTTGAAATTCCACATTCCTATGTATTCTGGCAAATTTTAAGATTTATGTTTTCAAAGTTTGAATCTGTTCTGTACTTTTTAAGTCCATCTCCAGTCTGAATCTTGTTAAGTTGTTAGATTTTCACTGACAAGAAAGCCTTGAATGAACAATTATAAAGTTTTATCATTATATCTTTTGCAATTCTTCTCCCTTCAAAAAATGGACACCAGTAGAGCTAATCTTAATACTTGTGAGATAGATACCAAATGAGACTCTTAGAAGGCTGAAGTTTGGTATATTCAAAGTTCTCCTATCTGGTCCACCTTTCCCTAAACAAGCCCTGTAAAGACGACAAAAACTTAAGAAAATCATCAAGCAATTTTATAAGTTTCTCCAGGCTTCAAAGTTTGAGTGTGAACATTAGCCACCCCATCACCAAAACAAGCCTAAAAAAAATCCAAGACCCTTCAAAGCTCGAGTGTGAACCATAACCACCCATGTCCATCTTTTCCCAAGATGATAATGAGCCCTTTGTGACCACCTATTCCACTAATGTTGTGTACCTCCAACACAGGGCTATGTATTGAAAGTTACCCACCTAAGATTTTTTTCAAATATTCACAACAGGTCTCCATTTGAAGCAGGGCACCAACCACGCTTCAATTACTTTTCCCAGTGTTACAACTCAAACAAGTCCTCTCCTTCTTTACAATATACATAACACCAAAACCCCTTCTCCAACAAACGACTAAAAACTCCTAGCTTCAATGAAAGCCTACCACAGATAACCAATGCCCTGTTTTGTTGATTCCTCGGAGATCAGAAATGAATTCTGGCGAGAAACTCTATTTGGTCATCAGAGGCACACACAAACAGAGAAAAAAAAACATTGCTGTTTATTTTCTAAGGTTTACAACTCTCTATGCCATGCATAATTATGATCTAAAACCTTCAAAAGCTCCAAACTCAGATGCATGGTGAAGGACAACGTCGAAATTTAATGTCTTAGCCACATTATACATACATATCACAAGGATTTCTATTGTTTACTAAATTGACAAATTCATAGCAAACACTCTGCTTTTATCATATAACTTTTTCTGTAATAGAATATTATCCAAAGTGTCCCTACCTAACTTGGGGGATAAGAAAAGAAGAAGAGAAGACTCCATGAAATCTAGAAAGTTATAGTACAAAATTCTCAAACATTCTCATTTGTTCTCTGTCTACTTTTGTCTTGTACCTTTTATGGTATTTTGTCCATGGAAGTTGCCACCATATTCTCTGTAATATCGTATTATGCACTGATATTGTGATATCTGTTATTTTGTTATCAATAAATAAGAATTTTATTGATAATAATAGGCATAGCTCAAGTAGACTTGATAGTTTGATAATTCAATGTGATGTAATGAATTTAATATTCAATCTTGAAGTGTCATCAATTAGAAGTTTGAAGTCTAACTGATAAAATTCAATCTGTCTGATAGCCTTATGGCTAAATACTTTCAAAATGGGTTAGTTTTGTGGTGGTTAGGCCATTTGAGTATTGTTCTTTGTTGTCTTTGTTACCTGATTATTTGAGTACTTGCTTAGTGATTCATGTTTGGCCTCTTCTGTTTTGCAGATGTTATTCTCAGAAGCAAGGGTATTGGGTCTTGGGCCAAGATTCATGTCCATTTATATCCAAAAGCTTGCTGTAAGCTGCTTCTAACTTTCTATGCATTCTTAAATTAAACCTATCTTTCTTTGTATTCTGAGTTGCCTGTGTACTGAAGCTAAATTTTGCAATTAATCATGAAAATATCTATTTTCACAACTACCTTATGCTTGTTTGGATGAGTAAAATTTTGAGAATGTTTGATATTTTTTGAAAAAAAGTTTTGAGATGATTTTTTATTGGTTCTGTGAATGTAGATGGGTAATTTTGGATAACAAATTTTTGAAATATGTTCTGTATTGTGGTTTGTGAAAGTGAATAGGTAGATTTAAATGTTATTTGAATATAGTTTTTTAAGGTTATTTTCTAAGGAGTGTTGTTTTTGTTTTTTACTTTGTTCAGAAACTTTGCCCAGGTCAAGGCTAAGAAACCTTCTTGGAAGATTGGTTCCTCAATTCCATTTTCAATTTTCAAGATGTGAAAAGTTAGTAGCATTGTATTAGTTTAATTAATTGTGATGTATTATTATTTATTTTGTTATTTGTAAATTTATGTTTTGCATGGAGATGTAAACAAAAATATTATTTATTTTACATTTTTATTTATTTTGTTCTTTAATTTACTTTTTTTTTTTAAAAAGCTTATAAAAAGTGTTTAAATTATTTTTTAAAACAAATTGGGCAATTGAAATAAGATATCAAATTTTTTATTTTTATTTTTAAGTGCTATATATATATTTTTGGAGTTTTTAAAGCCTTTGAAAAAAAAACCCGGATTAAACCCGGATATCCGGGTTTTAATGTAAAATTTTGCAAAAGACCTCCGGATATCCGGATATAACCCGATTATCCACCCGGATTGGAATCCGGATTAATCCGGACGGTTATCCGTCCGGTTTTTAGAACTCAAATCCGGATCTGGTTATGGCTGGGTATCCGGATCTGATACAACACCCCTACTAATCGCAAATCACAAATAGTCAAGTGCTAGGCTTCATTCTTTTTGAGAGTTATACCTTTTGAAAATGCTTGGACCCGAAAAAGATGATCCCTCAAAGTGACGTGTTGTCTTTTTATTTTTTTATTATTATTTTTTTACTTAATGATTAAAGACTAAAAGAAGTGTTTCTTAAAAATTTTGTAAATTATTTTTATTTTTTCAAAATGTTTAAAAGGATTTTAAAAATATTTAATAAAAAGCAAGAAAACAAAAAAGAGAAGTACATCTCGCACTATCGTTGTCCAATGCAAGGGTCACCTTTCTCGGACCCTAGCATTGTCCACTAGCTTTCGCGCTTAACTAGCGAGTCCAGAAGTACGTTATGTCAAACAATCCCTTACTGAATAGCTGGTTACAGTGTGACTCTACAACCACCGCCCGGATCTCCCACTTGGGGATCCCGCTGGTTAATTGTGTTTTTTTTTTTACATATATTTATTTAACACTTAAATATTTTTTAAAAATAAAAAAATCACAATATTATTATAAAAAAAACTTACACCAAGTAAAAAATAATAATAATTAAATAAATAATAAAATAAAAATAAAAAAGTTCCAGATGTAGCTACCAGCGGGAAGAATAGCATGGGAAATGATATTCGCAAAACTTTTGGTAGCAACTGCAAAACTTAACACAAAACAGGGTTGGGGGCAAGGGCCAAGATACTCAAAAGAACCAGATTAAAACTTGATTCAAGATGCATGTATCAGATCAACGCCACATGCAAGCATACAGCTGCGGCATGCCATCCCATCGATGCTATAAAATATATATATTGCAATTTGGCGCATGAAGCTAGCAACAGACCATATGCGAGTTTCAAGCACCGTCTGTGGGGAGGGTAGTTTGTATGTTTGAAGGCATCAGGATGTTAAAACCATCTGCTGCAGTAGATACGACCATTCCTGGAATCTGTGAATGCCAATGTATTTCTTTCAAGTCTTTCTGACCCTATTTAAAGTCAAAGCATTGCTGAGTTAACACACTGAACCGATAGAATTTCTAAATTCATCATCTGACTAAGAGGTAAGTTCGGATAAAAGAGGAGGGGGAGTGGGTTACCTGATGAACAAACAGAAGTTGTGGAGGTAGATCTTCAGGGGCATTTACTTGCTCTTTTGTTTTAGCTCTGAACTCTGCCTCCTCTTCGTCATCCTTTTCTAAGGAAAGGTCCCATATTCTATGCGATGAACCCAAACGATCAAAAATAAATAAAGAAAGCTCAGAAAAATATCCAAAGAAGAATAATAAAAAACTTATAGATTTGCAAGACCAATTCTTAGCTTATGCACCAATCCATTCTATCATGCATAGTACTTACGTTAGCTGATTGTCTGATGATGAAACAGCCAAAGTAGAGGCTTCATGGGGACTCCACTCAATGGATGTGATAGGGTGTTTATGGTATTCAAAATGTGCCACTACAGAATCTCCTTCCTGCCCAAAGAAAAATCACATTTAACATCGGAGCATTATCAACACATGAAAAAACCCATTTCGTAACCTACAACCCTTTCTTTGTTAGCACGAGAGAGAGAGAGAGAGGTCAACCCCTTCTATGACTCCAAAAAATATATACTTGTGCATGTAGGTAGATAACACATACATATACAATGAAACAAGGCCTTGCCTTGCCTTCCCCCCACCCCCACCGAAAAAAAAAGGCACTAAGTGCCTTATCCCCTTTTTAGTAGTGTCATACAATGCATACTAAGAGGCAAACTTTCTTTAAAGATGCAGCTTGTCCCATCTTTCTTTTGTTAGTTAATCCACTTTTTTCAAAAAGGGATTGTAGAAAATTGCATGTAACCAATCTGAATTAACAATACAAGTTATACAATCAATGCAGAAGAATGACAGCAATGAGATTGAAGACATACTATTCTTTTTTCTTTTCTTTTTTTAAATACCCGTGGATGTACGGGCTAGCTTGCGTACATCTCGACTAATCCCACGGGGCCCTGAAGTTAACGACCAAGTAAACCTCTAGTGGCCCTGAGGGGACTCGAACTGCTGACCACTGGGGAGCACACCCAAGCCCTGACCAACTGAGCTACCCCTCAAGGTTAATTGAAGACACTATTCTAACAATTGCCCTTATACTGATATATTGTAGATCATATATTTTTTTTCTAGAAAATATGATAGAATATCTTATACTGGACTGTACCTTAAGCAATCTGAGATCACGAATAGAAAATGTCCCGTCATCACTTCCAGATGCCAACATACAGCTAGCCAGCCTAATCAGAATCAAGGAAGTGCCAAGAGTGATCATCACATAAATGAGACATAAGGATTTTCAAATAGCGTAACAACCAGAACTATTAGCAACCTGTTCCACGATATAACATTCACATCTGCATTATGAGCCTTGAAAGATGCTGCTGCTGACTTCCCTAAACGCGCATCCCATATTGCAATAGTCCCATCCACAGAACAAGAGGCAAACACATGAGGTTCTGTAGGGCTCCACTACAGGAGAAGAGATGGAACAAGAACGGTTACAAGTTTTAGAAAATAAAGGAAACCAGTTCTACTCAAAGCACAGGATTCAACTACATTTAGGGGAAGCCTAAACAATTATAGATTCACTGGTTAACTATATACCTGTAGATCTTCGACACTCGCAGTATGACCAATAAATGGTTTGGTATCAACATTCCATGCCTCATCAGATGTAGGCTCCCACAGATAAATACAATTCGAGCAGTCCCCTTCACGCATGAAGAACATCGCCGAAGGGTCACATTAAATGCATTAAGCAACTCGTAAGTAAGGTTCCTTTAGGGAAGAAGCAAAAAATAAATAAACAAGTACAAAATCAAGAATCAAAATAAAATACCATCTAACAGTACCAGATAAAAGCCTTCCCGGAACAATAGGGTTCCAGTCTATAGCATAGCCTTCATCTTTGTGCTTAAACGTAACTAATGGGGCCTGATTGAAAACTGACGAAGCCCCCTGAGCACCTTGTGTTTCTGATTCCGCTAAAGCATTCAGATGAGAGCTGAAGTCCCATACCTACATAGCATTATCAATTTTATTGTAATCTAAACTTTGCAAATCAAATTTCGAGTTCATACAATACCTGGATTAATCACACCACAATTTTTTTTTTATAAATAAAATGTCATAATTTCTAAGACACATTAAATCTCAATTATCTATCTTGCCTTATCCTAAATAGTATGTCTTAAACTAGGTGTTTGGGTTTGAAATGGAACAATTATTGAAGAAAGGTAAAAATGAAAAGTAATCTTCATAAAATGTTCTTCATTTTATGTTACGAATGGAGAGATTTTTTTTTTTTTATGTCGGGGAACCTCTCCAAGGCATAGCCCTTTGGACCCACTCCTGTAGAGTAAACTTCGGTCCCGTGCACCACCCCCTCGGAAGTTTCCCTACACAGAATTGGTTAAATCACTGGCTTTCCACCAGGGGGTGTGGCCCCAAAAGATTGTTTGCACCCATGAGATGTTGAACCTTAGACCTTGAAGGGAGTGATACCCCACGAATGGTGAGATTTATAATGAGAACCTTTAGTTTATTAGAAAACTATGAGAACTGCAAGGACAATACAGTAAGTGAAGCAAAAATTTCGAGTACTGGGACATTTAAAATTGGAAAGTAAAAACATTATATTTGAATGGATAGAGCATCTTTTTCAATTACTAACACCATCTTGTTTTATTCTGATGCTTTTTAAGGCCCCTGATTCACTTATAAAGGTGTATTACTAGAAATGAATGTTTTAATTTCCCAGACACTATTTTCTAAATAGAATTGGAAGGCCTATCCTAGTGCATAACTGTATATTATAAACAGAAGTTTATTAGCAAGTTTCTACTCCGTAAGTTTCTAAACATAAATTACACATCTCTAATTAGCACCTTCCCTAGGCGAAGAAGAGAGGGGGGGTTATAATTTCCAACCTTAACAACCAAGTAAATATGCAATGTAAACTAAAAATATGTTGGCTTCATGACATAATCCTGAGATTCAAGAATATGAAGTCCTATTATCACATTCCATAAAGTAATATGCTACATGGACAGCAAGACAGAAAACTGCCCCAAAATAGGCATGAAAATCATGAAAACGCCCACAGTATAACGACGTGAATTCTAACCTGCACGTAACCATTATCTGCCCAAGATGCACATATATGGGGATTTTGTGCCATAGCACGTATACGGTTTACACATCCTTCATGAGCTACCTTGCGCAACTGGAAAAGAAACAAGATAAATGAGAAGTGTAATTAGATAATGGGAAAAACAAGCAGTGTGGATCTCTGTTTTTGTGAAATAAGCAGAATTTCAAAAGAAATAAGATGTTGCCTGCAAACTTGGACTTCCAGATCCACCAAGCTCCTCATCCTCATCATCCTCGTCACTATCACTATTGTCACTCTCCATATCAGAGTTACCAGCTACAGGTTCAGAAGGCACTAGGTCACGTCTTTTCCCTGTGATGTTGGACATTTTAAATATTCCAATAGAGTTCCATGAAGCTTTCTCTGCCTGCAAAAGAACCATGATGTCGAGATACAATGTACAAAATGTGATGAGAAAAGGACAAAGGACTCTAAAAAGGAAGTAAAAAAAAAAAAGTATTCCTCTTCCTAATATTAAAACAGATCTGTATTGTGATTTTTCCTCCTCTGCAAACAAAAGGTGTTGCCCAAGTTATATACAGAAACCACATTTTGATACTATGGTAATCTTTGGGAAATATGTATTGCACAATATATTAACATAATCCTTACATCTATTAAGGAAACATTTTTTAATCCCGATGCAACTGCACTTTGTAGAGATCAATGACAACTTTACGCATGAAGAAGATTAAAATGAATATATGCTTCAATAACCATCCATAAAAGACAATGAAATAAACCTCACCTGAGTACCCGCAACGAAATACATTGTTTGTGGGAACTCTGTTCGGACCAACCCCAGTGTATCACGTACAATATCGAAGCTGTCAAAAAATTTCAAATCTAACAGTAAGCGGGACTTACATAAATAATAGATAAACTTGGCGTGGGTGGTGCTTAAAACCTCCCTACCCAACAAGCCTAAGACAAAAACCTTTATATCCTCATTGGAGAGGAAATTTCAATAATGCTAAAAACGAAATTCAGTGTTCGAGAATAGTTCAAATGCTTCTTTACTTTCTACAATCTGTAAGCAGCCAAAGCATTGAGGTGCTAAAAAATGACTCCATCAACCTCGGCAAATCACATCCAAAATCTAAGCTATCAAATTCAAATACGATTATAAAAATTAAATAATGATTCGTTGCATTTGTTTCTTGCTCATTCCCAAACCCACGATTCAAAAACCCATTGACTCATTATGGATTGATCAACTTAACAAAAAACTCACAACTCGAAGTTCAAACTTATACCCGGTTCCCTTCACTTTCCCAGTAATCAAACAGAAAAGGCACCGAGAATCTTTTTATTTTTTATTTTTGGTAAGTAAGAATAAAAGTTTATTGAATCAAGTAAATCGACATAGCCCAAGTATACAGGAAGCATAAAAAAGTGAACATCTAGTTACAAATTAGGAACTAGAAAGAAATATAAGGAAATCATGACATATGGCATGGCTTACACGAATTGGTTCACCATTGAATGGAAGAAACAGGACAGAGAATTAGCGGTACCTAAGACAGGGCCAGCCAATATGGAAGGCGTGAAGGGAATTATAGGTTGAGGGGTCGCACTCAAGCTCCTCGCCTTCCTCCAATTTATCCACACCTGGTTGCCACACCTTCGCCGGCATTGACGGTATCGAAGACGAAGATCCATCTCCTATGCTCGAGACCTGCACAAGGACAGAGAGAAGGTTGTGCGAAAAGGTCACCCAAAAGGCAACTAAAATAACTAAACGGTTGATTAAGAAATCTAGAAAGAAAGATTGTTAAACCTTCTTCTTTCTCTTGATTTTCTTCGCGCTTTTGACGCTGCGAACCATTTCTGTACCTCTCGAGGTTGATGCAGAGCGGCACAACGAGAAGAGGGTATTTGTTGAGTTGAGTCGCGTTTACCTAGGGTTTTACTCCCATTTCCAAAGACGGTTCTTTGCGCCACTTCACAAAAGTAACGGAAAGGTTAGCAGCACTTTTCCGAAAGTGCTTGGGATTGTGTATAAATGAGCAAGGAAAAGTCTATAGGCAGGCAGCTCGCGTAACAACTGCGTACCATTTGCTGACGTGGATAATGAAACGATGCGTTTCATTAAAGCTAAAGGCAGACGGAGGTCAGAAGAGCGGGAATGAAATTCAGTTTCCCCCAACCGATGTGAGCCCTAACCCTGTAGTGCTCCAGTTCGTTTTCTCCAACATCGAACAGGTACTCTTCCTTTGCAATCGAAATCGAAATCGCGATTCAACACTGAACCTTTTCAGTTTCCCCCAACCGATGTGAGCCCTAACCCGAAGAACACCTTTTCGTTTTCTCCAACATCGAACAGGTACTCTCCCTAACCCATTTGAAATCGAAATCGAAATCGCCCTCCCTAACCCATTTGAAATCGAAATCGATTTCGCCCTAACCCATTTTAAATCAAAATCCCCAAGAGCCCTAACCCCTCCCTAGCCCGTCACAGTCCCCGTGACGTTCCCTCCCCCACTGTAAGTTACGATTTTTTTGGATATTATAGTTAAATGTATTGAGCATTTTGGATTGTGTCGATTCTAAGGGGTTTTGTATTGGTGTAGAATCAACTATTTTGGAGATGTGAAATTGTACAGATTTGATTTCCAATCTGATTTTTTTATTTAGTACAAAAACTTTTCTAGATAGTGCGTAGTACGTAGGTGGAGCCTGTTGCAATGTCTGTTTCATTTTCAGCTTGTACACCATTTTCGGTGACCTTTTGATTGTGTTGTTGTTTTTTCTGTTGAGATGCAGCTTTTGGTTTCAAGGACCTCCATTACTCTGCATGTGAATCCTAAGTAGTAAGTCCCTGTTCTCATGCATCTTTTTATGCTATAAATTATTAATTTTATTTATGATGTTTCTTGTGCCTCTGATATTTTCATCATGTTATGCTCTAACCTTTAAAGACCTTGGGGATTTGATTTTGGAGACTGGATATAGTGTCGGCTTAGTGTCCCTAGTTTCAGTACATGTCTTATTAATTTTGTAGTATTTATTTAATATGCTAGATGGTTGGTGCGTAGAGGAAGAAATTATGAGCATGTGGCAATGCAATATGGTTGCGAAATGGGGATTCAAGTAGCAATATGACCCATATCATAATATATATGAAATTTTTCTCAAAGTTTATTTCGATTATACATCTTATCATGATATTTCTTTAAGATCATCATGATCACCACTTGTGAATGTGGAAAGGTTTTTTCCTCTGGCTTTAAAAAATAAAAAACACTTTGCAGAAAACACTTGAATTTTTGTGAGAAAATTCATATAGTATGATGATGAAATTAAAGATACTTACTATTTTTTAAAACAAGATCAAAGGATTTTCCCTTTTTGTTTCTTGTTTGATGAGTTCTTTTTTTCTGAAATTTATGGGTTTGCATCATCAAGAAAGAGGTAAATATGCAGAAGTGATTTATGGGTTTTATTTCATTCATCTCTCAAAGAGTTGGGAGTGGCTCTTGTTATCATGACCTAACAAGCAGGACCAATTATCATAATCTCCATTGTGGAATCATGCAAAGTTATCATGATTAGACTGGTGTTTTTATGTTATATTATTCTAGAACGTCTCCACTTATACAATGATGGATCATCTGTTTTTTATATTTCCATCCATTAGTTTGTGATGTGTGTGTGATTGACTGATTTGGAAATTATAGGTTTTTTAAAAATGATGACTAAGTTGATGTTGAGTATAATGGCATTATCCTTATTAAAGTCAAAAATCAGATTTGCACTTGGTCTTGAGTATAGTTAAGCTGCTTAAATTTGATCAAGCTGGACTGTGCAAAAGAATCTAATGTTGTCCTTGTTAGGGTTATATTGTTAGAAATTTGTTATGCTGGGTGCTCTATATATTATTAATATTATGTAGTTACTTTGATCAGAATTTTAGAAAAATATATAAGAGCAGAGAACTCCAATTATTTACTGCATAGTATTTCGCTCTTATTGTTTAAATTTGCAAGTACAGCTTAAGGCCATGCCTTTAATGTCTTCTGAAGTTCATGAGGCTTATAAAATTTAGATTGTTTCCCTATGAGTCTAACCACATTGATATAATTAATTTGCATGATTGAGAGACAACTGATTTTTAAAACTCTTGATTTTTAAAAAGGTTCTAACTTTTATGGGCAGACTCTTTTAGTATTCTAGATTGGTTGTTTTATTCACAAGAGCGGCAGTAGTTTGGCAACATGTTTGTTGAAGAAAATGTATCATCGTGTGTCTCTTCATCTTCTCTTATTAATCAAACTTCGAGGAACAACCCAATGTGCACTTGTGGGGAGCCCGCTACACTTCGAACATCGTATACGCGAAGAAATCCGGGTCGATTATTCTTTGGGTGTCCAAATTACAATACGAAGGTACAAACAACTTGCATCATATTTTAAACATTCATTTGGGTTTGACCAAAATTTGTGATATTTATCCTACTATTCATTTGTTTGTTTATAATCAGGGGTTGCTCCACTGCAACTATTTCAAATGGGCAGATAGCAGTGAGGATAGAGAAAAAGAACTCCTTAAGAAAGAAATTCAGATTTTAAGGAAGGAGGAAGAGCTTCGAAAAAGAGAGGAAGAGATCGTAAAGATGGAGTTGGGAGTTCAGAATGACCAACTCGATATTCAAAGCCAACGTATAGACATCCGTCGTGAACGCAGATTGCTTCGTATCTATTTGGCAATTTGTATGGTAGTTTGTTCGTACGTGATAGTATCACGTTGAATATGTACTGCAAATCTGTGCTGAAGCTAACATTGTATATATCTGAACACTTTAAATATGTACTTTTAGATTAGTAGTTCTAGAATTGCTAAGAATATGTACTGCACTTTTCTAAGAAATCTTTGTGATGTATTTTGGATCATGTGGGGCACTACTTTTGAAACTGTATGCTGCCCAAAGTATGAATGAATGTGATTGCATTTCATGAGAGTGCTGACTCATATTTGACTTACATGCCTGAAATTAAGGCACATTCCAGAAAGTGAACATTAACGTTGATGCCTCAAATTAAGGTGCAAGAATGAAATGAGACCCACGACTCATATTTGACGTCCAATGTTTCTAGTTCTATAAAGCATATAGAATTATATTTGTATAATTACATTCATTATCCGGTAGCATTTATCATTGGAACTCATTATAACATAAAGCCTGAAAGAAAAAAAAGCAACAGATCAAAATTGTTGACTTTGGTCTTCCAAGTTCCAACCAAAATAGAAATAGTGTATTGAACTTATGGGTTGACTATTTGATCTGAGACCCGTCAAATACTTAGTGGCTACACAAACCTCTTTCCAATTGCTTCACTCATCTCCAAAAGCCATGAGTGATAAACTGGTGTGAAGAAAAAATTTTGATACCAAAGCCAAAATCAGATCAGGTCACACTAAATTTTCAAGCCATCACCATCAACTCATGCATCTCCTCTTCAGATTTTTTCCCTACAGCCCGTTCCTCTTGTTCTTTACACACTAGCAATATGACAATGCATTATCCAAACGAATTGGGAAACAAATTTCAGCAACAAAAGCTCTCAAGGATGGTATAGATTAGGTGTGGAGAAATCTAGCTTCTGACCAAGTAAGTATATATTTACATAAATATAATAGTTCAGTTATCCAAAAAAAAATTACTACAACAGAAAAAAACAGTCGTAGCTAACAAACTCCAAAGTTAAATGCAGCAACAGCAAATAAAACCCATATTTCTCCAGCAAACTCCTGCAATTTGATCTGCTTTTATATAACTGAACTATTGTAATTACCACTTATACAAAAATCTGAAACCTTAATTATATATTTACATTTCAAAATATATAATTAAGTTATCTATAATTATTTAACTACAACAGCTACCCAATGCCGTAGCCAACAAACTCCAACAAGATCTGCAGAAACAGCTCTCAACTGACTTAGCAACTAATAATTACAACAGCAAATAAAGGATTTCTCCAACAATATCACACTTTGATCTGCTTTTATATACCCATCTCTTCCTCGACTGGATCCAAAATCTGGCCAAGTAATCTCTTACTCTTGCTATTTTTGTACAAAAGTGCCATGAATCTACCAAAAATCTAGTCTGAAATCACAGTACACAACAATAGACACAAATAGTCTGAAAGCTATTTCAAACCCGAAATAAACTAGAAATGAATACCTGATAGCATAAGCAAGAAATCAGATATTGCTTTTAAAAACATAATGGTTTGTCAAATATGATCAAGAACTACTTTGTATGAACATAGGAACACTTGCAATGACATAAGCAAAAGTCCTGCAAAAGCCATTTTTTGTAGGCAGTTGTGATAATTTGGAGGTAAAGACCAAAACTTACTGCATTACAGCCTCAAGAGGTGAATGGGATCAATGTTATCCTCCCAACTCTTATATAGATCAACTATAAGCCCATATTTATGCAATAGATTACATAGGCAAGTTATGGAAGTCAAATCTGTAAATTCTCCAGAATTAAAAGGGTACCAAAGACTCCAATTAAAATCACCAACCCGTATGTAGCGAAATGACACAAACCACAATAGGTAAAATGGCTCTATCAAACTTACTGACTTAAAGCCACTATTGTGTCTGTGGCAAGCTATCAGGCTGGGTTCCATCCACTTCAATAGGTATCTGTGACGGGAAAACCATAACTGTTAAAAATAAAACCAAAAATTAGGGGACGGACGGCTAGAGTATGACCAAGTTAAACAAGATGGTTTACACTTTCTTGAGTCTCAATCATTGCAACAACAAACTCGGTGGAACTAACGTGTATGTCGTCGGTAGTGTTTTGAGGCGGCTAACAATACATAAAAAATATTAGAGCAAAATAATAAGAGCTATGCATACAGATTTTCCTAGCCTAGAAAATTATATATAAATAATAAAAACCCGTATGTAACCTGAACGGCTACACTCTGGGGTGTCCCAATAACTGGTTGTCCAAATAAATTCCGACATGTTCCAACAACTTCGCCTTCTCTTCCATGCGGCTACAAAGTTATAAAAAATTAAAAAGGTTTAAAGAAAAAACAGCAAGATATATAACCATATATAAGTACAATTTTGATCAATACTCCTTAACAAACATTTAAGTGAATATTTTTTTAAAATATACAGATAGGGTTATATTGAGTTAACCTGTTTACGTTTTGCTTTTTGAGTAGCCTTCTTCGTCGTGGGTTTGACTCTCTCAATCATTGATTTCTTCCTCAGAGATGGCGGTCTACCTTTACCTCTCACTACAAGGGGACTCAGTACCTTCTTTGAACTCTCAGTTGTGGTTGTAGCGGCAACTGTAACTGCAACGTTCGAACAAGTTTGATGAGATGGCTTATTATTCAAGTAGCCTAAGTTCATTGCATCTAACTTAGCTAGCATATCCTCAGTATGCTCATCAGATGAAGCTGCATTCGTGGCGACCTGATAACATCTCTTGATGATACGTGAATATCTACTCACTTCTGGCCTGTCATCAACTATGTCATAACTACTTCGGATAAGAGTGTATGTCCTTTTTATGTCTTTCCTCCATCGATCTAATATGTACTTTTCAGGCACCGAATGAATTTTGTTAAGTCTCATAATGCCTAATACATGTCTAGACAATATGCCTCCCATCTCGAACAAGGCACATGAACACTTCACCTCGCATTCGACCTCATTAAAGTACACCGTATGGGTCACCTCCTTGATGAAATCATCAATATCCACTTCATCTACTACATGGTACGTAGCAATTACACCATCCTTCCGGTGTAGAGTTGGAAGACTTGCAACCATCCCCACGACTTCTTTCTGGACTTCTCTAAATTTATTGCAAGTGTATATGTTCTGAAATGTCTTCTCAAGTGGAGAGGGAGAGATGACTGGAATTGCAGTGTTGAAGGAGTGGAAGTCCGCTGCATTTGCATTCTCAATCTTCTTCCTCAACGCATTATCGAATTGATCAACAAATTCTTTTAAGTTTGTCTTAGCATGCACATACCCATCAAAAAAAGCATTCATGCTCTCGTTTCGTTGGGTTGTACTCATTCCAACCCAAAATACTTCTTTCATGAATACGGGTGCCCAATACATACGCTCAACGTATAAACTCTGCAACCAAGCATTCTCCTGCAAGTTGTACGCCTCAATTATCACTGCCCAAGATCTCTCAAACTCCTCTGTTGTGTGCGAGTCATACACACAATTTAATAACTGACTTTTCAACCCACTTTTGTAAGCACCATGTGAACCTAACTTCTCAGGTAATTTTTTCAATATGTGCCATAAGCAAAATCTGTGCCGACTATTTGGAAAGACAAGCGCAATTGCATTTTTCATGGCCCTATCTTGATCAGTGATAATAGCCTTTGGACCGTCACCATCCATACAATTCAACCACGTTTGAAACAACCAGGTGAATGTCTCTGTATCCTCACTAGAAATCAAACCTGCCCCCAAAAGAATTGACTGGCCATGGTGGTTTACACCAACAAACGGTGCAAACGGCATTCCATATCTGTTTGTCAAATATGTGGTATCGAATGTAATGACATCTCCAAAATATTTGTACGATGCCCTACTTCTTGCATCCGCCCAGAAAACATTCATCAACAGCCCGTCATCATCCATATCTATTAGTGAAAAAAAACCATCATTCTTGTATTGCATCCTAGCAAAATACTCACGGAGGGCTCCAGCGCCACCTTTCCCAAGTCGAATGTGGCGTGCCTTATCGATGTAATTACGACAGTCTTTTTCATTGAATGACAAGTTCTCAAACCCACCTGCTTCTTGGATAAGAGCGGCAAAACTCTTGTTCATTCTGATCCCAGCCTGATCATTTGTATCTAACACTCTTTTCACAGACTCACTTACTTCTTTATTGCAGTGAAAGAACCTTGCCTTCTGTGGACTCAGGCTGTGATTATTAGAATTGTTAACAGTTGACACCTTCAACACCCCATCAATGAACATAGCATTTATCCTTGCTTTACAGTCTGTCTTTGATGTCGGACGTGGCCTTGCGACATTTGACGTTCGGTTTCGTGCCTTCCCACCACGAGCACAACCCAATGTGACATATTTGATGCTTCCATCCTCAAACCTATGACTCCTTTGTGTCATTATCCCAAAACCACATTCTTGCCCATATCTTTTATAATAACAATTTAACTCCTCTTCATCTTTAAACACCATCCCCACCTTCGGCTCCTGAATGATATCGACCCCCTCAGTATGCCCGGTATTTTGTGGCCCAGACCCAATCTTCTCATTCGATTCAACAGTATATTGACCAGAGGGAGTAGAGTCAGGTGTGACCTCTTCAATTTCATCCACATGGCTTGAACTTGCGGAGTGTACTTCCATCGAATGGTTAACTGATGACTGAAATGGGGGCAACGGATTTCCCTATAGTTTACACCCAAATAATGTTTTAAATCGATTACTCATATGAATAAAAATTAAAGCCAATTTACTGAACGAATTTATCACCTCATTAGTCGATGTAGATGGGTTGGCATCAGGACGAGGAACAAATGGTGGATACCATGCATGTGGCATTGGTGGATGGCAACCATGCATATAATTTGTTAAATCCGGATAAAATGGTATTGGTATCACCTAATGCCATAAAACAATAATAATTATGAAATAAAGATGGACTAATATTAATGACGTCAATTGATTTTCTCAATATGTTCTTTTTTACATGAGAAAGATGGAAAATTTTAATTTATAAAATAAGCAACACAACCTATAGCGGTATTAGAAAAATCAAATGAAATTCATTAATATTCACTTCACCTGGGTTGCTAGATTGGTTGATGGATTTGCAGTAGGCGGCATTGATCCAAATGGATAAAATGTTCTTGGTATCACCTACGGTACAAAACCAATCATGAAAATTCCCAAAAACTTAATTTTAACATTAATTAAAGAATACCTGGATTGATGGATTTGCTGATAGCTCTACGGTAGGAAATGTTATAGGAGATGCATGCTCCTTACCTTTATCCATCTGCATAATATTTTAGAACCTTTAAAAAATCTCTTACACCATCAAAACAAATCAAATATATAATTTAAAACAAATCCAGAATTAACCCAGATATAAAGTCATATTGAACTAAGTTATATAAAACATCTTTCAATTACATAAACAACTTATAAATATCTTTCATTAAGGCTAACATAGATTAATGCTATTTCTGGTTTTAGGGGTTATCGAAATTCAGATTTAAATGAGGGCTCTTCATATTTAATCCATTTAGCACCTTTAACCTGAAAGCTAAAGCTACTTTATTGCAAAAGTATTGATTTCCAATCCTTGAAAATAGTGTTAGAAAATAAATGTTGTGCAGGTTTATTCTATATAGACATTGCTTTTATACAGCCTTCTTTTTGAGAAAACTGAACGGGCTTACAAGCATTGACGACTGATGTGTCCCAACAGTCATCTACTCTTATTTACCCAAATGGCACACCTTTGCAGAAGCCTCTCCTGGACTTTATGGGAGATTTGGACTTTAGTTCAAAATTTATAGTTCACCAAGATGGTCGGGTATCATTCACAGGTACTGGGATGGAGGTGAAATCTCTACTTTCAGTTGTTGCCGAGTTTTACATATCAAGAAACCGACCAAAATGGAGAAAGCTCTCTATGCTGGTCCCACAATATAAATGGTACGAATGCTTAGACCTATTTATATTTCTGTAGAAAAATGCAATTGATTTTACATGCATAATATCCTATATACATTCACATTTGTGTGTAAATGTTTTGTGAGGGGTTGTCTTGGTCCTACCATCTAATTTCATTTTTTATAATCGATTTAATTTCATTTTATCATGAATGTTCTCTGTACACTTTTCTGGATCTGATGACTATTCTTTAGTTAATTTAGCTCATGTATCAAGTGATGAATTCTACTTTCTCTAATCTGCTGACAACCTCTTACTTGGGTTGACATCATATAATAACTACATGAGCATCTATTTAAAAGGACATCCCTATGTGGCTTGACTATCCTGGTCCTCATCTGCCTTGATTAGAGTCTTTGAGTTTATATTACTTGCAGAAACTTGGTTTACACTTTACTATGACCAGATGATTGATCCATTTTGAGTCAATTCATCATTGAATAATGTTATGATGAGCAACATTTTATACTATTTGAGTACATTGAGCAGCAGAAACAATGGAAATTATTGCATGAATTATGCCATGCTCGAACCTCTTATACTTTGCAACATTGTTCATGGATCTGCAGTGTTAAGTCAAAATTTTTTGGGCTTTGCGTTGCACTTTCCCCTTTAATGTATGCCAGTGTAATCCTGTCTCAAAGGTACTAATTGGTGAGTTTCTGTGTATCATTAAATAATTTCTCCAATCAAAAATTTATGTAGGTGACCTGTTATGAATCAATTAAACTCTTTGGAATAAAAAACTGAACTCAGAAACATAGAAAACAAATCTACGCTTTAAAGCAGTTGGTAAATAGATGTCAATCAATTAATCACACTCTAATCCAAAAATGTCAACTCCTTGATTCTAAAAGTAGCAAATTTTCCATACGATACCAAATATTGTACTGCCCACCACCATCCATCTTGAAAAAAAAATGCACCAAATAATAGAATAACTAACTAATTGTTAAAAAATATTATTATTGGGTTTTATTCATGTTACCGTAGTGGCGTGGTTGAGAGGTGGTAGAGGCAGCAATGGCAGAAGCTAGGGGATGACACTGTACGTCGTTCCAAAGTGTACGTCTATACGAAGACGGCTTCCCACCTAGAATAACACTTTTCTAGTCAATGGAGGATACAGAAATGCTCATCCCATTTATCTTCAGGAAAAATGATGAAAAGCTATATTTTTTTTCACTGAACAATAAAACAAATAATGTGAAAGCAATTACCTTTTCGGCAAGATGATTTCTTCAACTGAAAGTGGTATGTTGGGTGTGATTCTCCTGCTGAGGAGACTACCTTATACTCTAATATAAGTTTCAAGCTGAACAGGGCAACTTCTGTAGTGCTCCAGAAATAGATGAATCTAACTGCAGATAGAGAAAGTGAGACGAGTGGCTGAGCATCTACTGAAAATGGCGAGAAGATCTGTGAAGCTGGTCGCAGAGGAAGTGATCGCCACGGAGGGGAGGAATAACTCGAAGAAGAAACCAGAAATGGCGTACCTGCATTTCGTCTTTCCCTCCTTTTTCTCAACTTTTCATCTGTTTTTTTTTTTTTTAATAAAACAGAGTGCCATGTCAGCATGTGGTGCGCAGCGGTACGCACCGTGCTTGCCTATAGCAAAATTGAATAAGCAAAATGTTATCTATATTTATAATTTTCTGTAAGAGTAATACAAATTGTGTATAAATATAAAATGTTATCTATATTTATTAAATTCTTTGTAAAAAAATAAAAAAAAAAATTTTGAAGCAGTAAAAAAATAAATTTACGTTAATAAAGAACAATTTGTTTTACACTATTTTAAGATGTGGTCCACTTTTTAACAAAAACTTACGATGAACTTGTCTATTTGAACCTAGTACAAATCATTTCTCTATTACATATAATCAAATTGAAGTCAGGTCAACTATTAAAATTATGACAAATTTAAATTAGCAAAAGAAAATTATAATAAATTGAGATAAAAATTCAATACATACTAAGAGAAAATCTTTTCCTAAGGGATAGTTCAATTGGTGAGGCCTTGAGTTTGCTCCCCAATAGACACTAGCTCGGGTCTCCCTCAGGACTACTGAAGGTTTACCTAGCCATTAACTTCAAGGTCACGTGAAATTAGTCGAGGTGCGCGCATGCTGATCTGAACATCCACAAATATCAAATAAATAAATAAAAGTGAGAATCTGTCAATCAAAGAATGTGGTATTAAACACCAAATAACACCTTCCAATCAAAGTTTTAAAAACTCATTCCATTGCAATCATAATGGTCGGAATTTTCCATGCCAGAATAGTAACTGGCATGGGATAAGGTAATGTTCCATATCGACTCAAATTCCAACCATTCCAATCGGTTTCAGTCCATTCCGGCCAAATATCGATATTCTAGTCGAAACTGTCATTTCGGACCGAAATTAAGAGTATTGGCATTGGATTAGCCATCCTAGTCTTTAAAATTTGGCTAATATGTAACTTTTTTGCTTTTAGCTTATCACTCAAAACTTGAAGTCTTACATTAGATTAGCCATCACACTCTTTATAATAAAAAAATATTATTATTTTTTATTATTTATATTTCTTTAATTATTTTTTATTTTTTATTTGTTAAATACTTTTTATTTTTATTTTTATTTTTATAGTCAACTAAAGAAAAAACTGCCTGCCAGTTTTTAGACATTCACAATGCTATGGAGAAGAAGTTATCCAATACAAGTAAATTTACTGATCACTCACTAAATTTACAAGTAAATTATTAGCCTATATGAGTTATTTGTGAAAATAAATTTACAGCTTAAACTTACAGCAAACACAAACACATATACCAAACAATCGCTTCTGTTATAAAAAATTTAAAACATGGATTGGCTATAAGAATGGGATAAAAGGACACTTGAAACTTACAGCTACCCTCAAAAGAAGGCAAGATTCTCTAACACCAGAATCTCCAATGAGCAAAAGCTTAAACTCAAAATACACTTCAATAAGAAAATATCATGGAAAAAAATAAGTAGCACGTTACTCCAATCTTAAAAAGAAAACATAGATAAAAGCTACAAAGCTGATTATTAGCAAATGAATTGCACCTCAATCAAACTTGTCAACTACCATCTCTATCCTCATCTATTGGGTTTTCATATCTTCAATAAGATTAAAGATGCAACTCTTCGTGACAAAGGTAAATCACTCTTAAAACTAACATGCTCCCATAATCACATTAATTTTTATTAGGCTTTTCCTGAATAATATTTTTAGGGTATGGCCACTAGAATTTTCCAAACGAAACATCTCAATCTAAATAAATGGGATTGTTACGAAGAGCATTTTCTTGAGAAATTTGGGGCTTTTGTGATTTTCTTCAAAGACAGTGAGAGACGTTGTTGGGTTTCAATGATTTTCTTTTTTTACGACAATCAAGATCTAGCTTGAGAAATTTGGGGGCTTTTGTGGGTTTTTTTGGGTGTTTATGAGTGGTTGAGGAGGGTTTGTGTCTTGTCCTTTAGGGCTTATTAATTGTAGGAGAAATGAATGAGAATACGGGGAGAGCGTCATAGTGTTTGGCCATTACTGCAAAGAAGTGGACACATAGGCCTGGTGGTTGTGTTGGGATTTTCCTTCAGCTTTTTTATTGGAAACCCATGTGAGAAAAACTTGGAACAAAGAGCGAAAATATGGATAAAAAACCATATCTAGTCAGGATTCATGATTTGAAATGTCAGTACCGAAACTGAAAGAGAAATAGAGTAGAAAACTCACTTGTGAAATGGCAATAGGCACTTGTCTTTGATGGAAGAGCTCGACGGGAATGGGCTGCCGACAAGGACTAAGTGGCGATGATGTTGTTTATGGCTCTGAACTATTGTCTTCGACATGAAGTGTTTATGGCAACGGGGAGTGGCTGGGGAGATATAAACATAGGAGGAAGAGAACAGAGCCAAGCCGAGGGAAAGAAACGAAATAAGGTTTCAGAAAATTAAAAAAAACATATATATATATATAACTTTGCTATAGTACAAGTCATATACGAAGCTATGAATTGCAGCATAAATTTACAGTAGCTAATCTGTTGTATGACTTTCATCTAGTTAATCTAAGGGCTTTCACGTTAGGTTTCCCATAAAATTTCTTATAATTTAATTAAAAATAACATTTTCTAAAAAAAATTAATTTTATTCATCTTTTAAAAATCTTCTACATCCTATTCCCTATACTTTTTTTATTCTATTAAAATAATATTTCTCTATTTTTTCTTTATTACTTTTTTCTCTCACTTCTATTTACAAACTTAACTACTCAATCTTTTTTCTTATGTTTTGAACTATTACTCTAGTAAATATTTTAAACAAAAAATCTAAATTATTATTTTTGGGTATGATAATATTTTTAAAATTATTTTTTTATATTTTCGTAATTATTTAAATTATTTTTAAAATTATTATTTAAAACTATAACAAATATGAGTATAATAGAAAGTGTAGATGATTGAAAGTAGATGAATATGATAGAAAGTATAGATGATTAGAATAAAATATTGATAAAAAATAATTTGAGGATGAACAGTGATTCTCCAAATTTGAGAAACTACTGTACATCTCTTAAATACTTTCTCTAAATTAGAGATTTGGATGTAAGGTGATTTTGATGAAATTTCTAAAATTTTCCTCAAATTATAAGAAAAAGGTACGTTTGTAGTCCCAGTTGGGATTGCTCTAATGTGGCCCCATGCTTGGCTATTAATATAGCCGCACTGCCAGTGCTCTAAGCTTAATGGTAATTTTGAAAATAATGAAAGATGGAGGGATAGAATCGTAATTTAGTGTCTTAGTCGATTTCTTCTCTCTTCTCCCCCATTCCCTTGCAAAATAAAATACCAAAACCCTCGCCTAATTATTTTTCTCTCCATCTGTCTCCACTCCAGTTGCCACTCGCCAGCCACACTCAGGCAATCGGAACCTACCAAAATCAAAGGCATCGCAGCTCGAGCTTCCTGAGTCCTAACACCATCATCAACTCATAGCAGGCATTGAAGTTCTATCCCAAATCTCGTGCGTTGCTAAGTCCATTATCGGCAACGTTACTCCATGTCTTCATTTGGGCCTTCATAGATCATTTTTGTGATCTTTTGTGAGTCTTATTTTAGCCATTCCTGAGATATTATGAGCTGAATTGTGCACAATTATATTCAAATCCGATGCATTCTTAAGTTAAAAGGGCAGGGAAGGGAAAGTTGTTTTGAAAAATTGATTATTTTTTGTTGTTGTTTGCATGTTTGTCACTTTGTCTTACTCTTCTGGTGTGTCTATCATGAAGTACGTTTTAGCAAAGCAACAAGTCATACCATTTATTAACAATTTGGAAGACTAAAGGGCTACTTGAGTTGGTCACTTGGTTGTACTTATAGCATCAATTGTTTTGAAACCTTGATATCACCACACAACTTTAGACAATTGCTTAGGCGATTCTTGCTCATTTTATCTTGATGGATTTCTCCTGTTTTTCAATATTATTAAAGTGATTCCATGTACTTTTTTTTTTTTGTTTTACAGAATTTGGAATGTAATGTAGCTAGTTTATAATACATACAAAATGTCAGTTGGATGCAATATTGCAGCAATTGTCCTACTCGAAGAAGTCTATGAATTGGCAATGAATTATTCAACCAATCAATTTTTGCGTTGTATATAATGTTTTGTAATGTTTGTTGCCACCTCAATTATCTATGTTTTTAAGAATTGTATTGATATTATTTTGGAATATAGTATATATATATATAATTTATCCATTCAATGTCTGTCCTGAAACGGTGCACCGAAACGAACCAGTACTGAATATCTCATTACAGTGCCTCAACCATAACGGTCATCGAAACGAATTTCAAAACTTTTCTTCCAATAGGAGGATGCCACATAGTCGTCTTATTTATCTGAAACTAAACTGCACAACACAAGATTTCTCTTGTCTGACCCTCTCTCCCACAAGACTCACGACCCCAAAACCTCACCTTCTCTCCCAATACCCTAGACGGACATGTTGTAACCCTCGAAGCTATGACCCACTCAGCCAACAACGCACAACACAGGTTTTTTCTTGTCTAACCCTCTCTCCCACTCTTCTGTTACCCTCTCTCACTCCAAAACCTCACCTTCTCTCCCAAGAGTGGTCTTTAAAATTAAAATTAAAGAAGAAAAAACTCGAGATCAAAAGTCGCAACTTTACATAATTTGGATGGCATCAATCTATGAGAAAGCATCAAAATTTTCTTCAACTTTACACAAATTGGATGGAAAAACAGTTGGGCAAAACCATCCCTATATATAAGAAAGTCAAAAGTTTCTTGTTGATACTTTTTTCCTTTGTCCGGTTCGCTGAAAAAGGCACACATATTACTAGTAATCTTCCTAGTTGGTATGCCTCACTTTTCAAGTATGTTTTCTCATTTTGGATTTTCTACAAATCAACGTATGTTTTCTCATTTCAGATTTTCCACAAATCAACGACGGAGATAAGAAAAAACAAACCATTTGAAGACAAGGACTCGACGACAGAGATACAAGATAGAGAGCGATGGCTTGTGGGAAATGAAGAAAATGGCTTGATGGCGTGTGGGTAGCAAGAAACAGGGACAATAGCTTTTGGTTGTGTAAGCAACCTTCCAGTGACAATGAGAATAATGGTTCCATAATTTCAAAGAATCACAAAAGAGAAGAATAGTGTTAAGACTCTTTAATGTTGTAAATATGTAATTGTAAGGTAATGTTAGTGTATGGAAATTCAAGGAGCCAAGTACCTCCAATACAAATATTCTGAGAACTAAAAACTTGGATGCACAGATAGACTTGTTTACAGCAAGCCCAACTTCTTATGATCTGTCCATTTACCATCTTCACATCTAGCTTGTTGGAAGGATCCACTAGAAGCTGATATTTAGCAGCCATTGAAGGATTCAGAAAATTATGCGTGCTACCTAAATCCACCAGAATTACCACGGGTTCACCCCTCATCTACCCCCAACAACCTCACGGTATTAGGTTTAAGGGTGCCAAGCATTGCATTAATTGAAATCTCAGGGCCTTCATGGGCTTGTGGAGGATAAGATTCTTCTGGTCCATTAGAATCATAATATATTTCATCATTTTTTTTGTTTAACTTCTCTTCTCCTTGCAACAAGTATACTTTTGGGGATTTACAAATATGGGCTAGGTTCCACTTCTCATCACAGTGGTAACACAACCCTTTTTTCATTTTCTCATCCATTTGTAGGAAGGTGACTTTCCTTTGTGGCACAAATATCTTCCAGCCTTTGTTGGAGCTTTCCCCATGATTCACAATATGAGTCTGCTAGCCTCCCCCCACTGTAATTCATCTATCCCCCATCGGCTTGAAGGTCTTTCTGGTGCTTAATAAATATTCCTATTGGATCTTAGAAAAATTGAAGGCTGCATTTAAGTTGATTAGGTTAAGCGTGTGAATCGAAAGCCGAATCTCGTCCTTCAAGTCATGAGAAAATAGGTCAGCTTGTGATGCTCGGACAGACCCCACAATCAGTTAGAAAGGAACTCAAAGTGGGCCTTATAACTAGCCTCTATTGATGTTTGTTTCAATCGTGTAAGTGCCTCCATGGGGTCGTCGTATGTTGTTGGGCCAAAAAGAATTTGGATGGCCCTGATGAAGGTATCCTAGTTGTTGAATAACCCACTCTCCACAAGAGCCTCACCATCCATGTGGAATGACGCCATTAGTAGACGCTATGGAGGAGAGGTTTGGTGGTACTCGAAGTACTGACTGGCCTTGAAGACCCATCCTGCCAAATTCTCATCGTCAAAGTGAGGGAACTCCGGGTGGGCACCTCAATTGGCAGCTAACCTTGTCTCCTGCACTACCCACTCTTGGTATCTATTTTTTTTTATATAGGTATCTATTAGCAAGCTTTGTTTGATTCCCCACCGACATACGCATCATATCACCAAGCTCATTCAACCTTTCTTGAATTTCTTGTATGTTTTCTTCATAGGATTTGACTTGACTTTGCAAGTTCTCATGATGTTGTTTGGAACGAGTAGCCTCTGCTATGGGGATCAAAAGGCTCTAAATACCATTTGTATGCAACTTTCCAATGACAATGAGAATAATGGTTCCGTAATTTCAAAGAATCACAAAAGAGAAGAATAGAAAATATAATGTCATACGATTGGGATTGATTCGAGGCAATCCTACCTCCAACGTACAAAGTTTTACAAGATATTTTCCATAACCTTTTCGTCTATTTTTCCAATACTTATATTTTGAGAACAAAACAATTCTCTCCAATCACAACAAAGATTAAAAAAAACTAGCAAGAATCACAATAACCGAAAGGAAAGATAAAATGAAAATTTTATTAGTCCTCATATCAACGTTGAGGGATTCTGGTATAACAAATTGTTGCTCTGCTGCTTCTAGAAGTCCCATCCAAAACAACTGCGTGGTGTGTTTGGGAGTACCTCAACATTTTTCAACATACTCTATTATTATTTATTATTTTATTATTATTTTTCATATACTTTTTACTACTATTTATTACTTTTTATTACTATTCAATATTTTATTATTAAAGCTACCCTTTTATTCCTCCATGCTGCACCTGGGATGCTGCGTTCACTTAAGTCCCCATTGTATTCCTCCCAAACAACACCGTCTCGGTCAAGAACATAACAAGTTGCAGCAATCTAGTCGCTAAGGTCTGACAGTGGCCAGTCGAGCACTACATGAGAGAAGTGAAGACAAGCCCTTGATCTCGTATGATTTTTTTTCGAGAAGTGCTTTGGGCCGGTGTCTCCTACCATTGCTTTTTATCGGAATCAAATGGGAATGTGCCACGTATGGAATTAATGTAAAACCCAAGTTTCTGCGCCACAGGAGATCCCCCTCCCGACACCCTCTCTCTCTCTCCCTGCTTCTCTCTCCTTCTGTCCTTCTCCTTCACGAAATCCATAACCCAAAATAACGTCTCTCTCCCCTTCAACATTCGTACTTGTCTTAATCCCTTTTACCCAAATCCAATTAATTGGCTGCTTGTTCCAGGATTGGAGCTTTAATCCAAGTCTCCTCAAGCCCATTGGTTTGCAGTGGTGGCAATGAAAAAACGCTAACAGTATAAGCTTTTTATGTATAAGCTCTTCTGGAGCTTCTTTTGGGACTGACATTCTTCTAGGCTTTATTTTTTTCTCATATAAGGGCTTGGACGGAAGCCTTATCGGCTTACTTCCAACCATACATGTGAGTTTCTTTGGTTTTTTTTTTAGAAGGAAATTAAAGACTGAAGATACCTGGAAGTTTTGGTACCTAAAATTGATCTTTTCGCTCTAATATTTGACAAATTGAAATCTGTGTGCATGTCTGAATCTAGATTTCATTGGAGGCTCTTGGTGTGGTTGCTGTTGGGTTTAACATAATTTTTTTTTTTTTTTGGGTGATGATGGAGGGAGGGAGAGAACATGAGCATGTTTGTTGAGGAGAGAGAAAGACCAATGAAGAATGATTTAGGAGAGAGAGCGCTTTTGCAGATAGAGAGATTCTACATCTAGGTCTACGGCAAATTTATAAATCCACTTAGGTGTCTCTTATAATTGATGAAGTCGACTTGTATCTTCTAGGTATCATGAGCCCCCCGACGTGAAACTACCCAGGTACAAAACGTCCTCGACGGAGAAAGAGGGAATGAGAGAGAGATGTGATTTCGGGTTAGGAATTTCGTGATGGAGAGAGAGGGAAGGGGGGGGGGAGAGAGAGAGAGAGAGAGAGAGAGAGAGAGAGAGAGGGGGGAGGGGGGTTATGCCCTGCAGCGCGGAGACTTGGGTTTTTTATCAACCCCTTACGTGTCACATTCCCATTTGTTTCCGATAAAAATCACTTGTAGGAGACGCCGGTTATAAGTTATTCTCTTTTTTTTCTCAGTAGTAAGCCCATGACCCCATGTGATGTTACTCCTCATCTCTTTAAGATTTATAATGCTTACGTGGGCTTTTTCTATTGGAGTGTGTTAAAACAGCCTTTCACACCGTAAAATTCCTTTTTCATTTAAGTTCTCACAATACTAATATATTTTTATTGTGAATATGAGTAATATGAATTTTTGTTTAATGACATTTAGTGTAAGTTCCATGTTATTTTTTTTTTGTATTTTTCAAATTGTTCCATCTATTGAAAATTCTTCTCAAATAGGTTTTATATTTTTTTTTCCTTTTATTTTTCTTAGTTATGAAAGTAATGATGAAACAAAAATTTTAAAATATTAGCGTTGAAAATATAGAAATATTAAACTATGACGACTAGGAAGAGATGAAAATTAGAAAATGTTGAAAATTGGAAGTAGATGAATTCTGACCGATAAAATCATAAATGAATTGAGTACAATTGGGGAGTTTTATCGTAGTAGTTTGAGCATAAGACTCCTAATAAAGAGAATTTTGAAAGATAATTAAAATAATAAAATACTTTAGAAAATTGACACCATGAAAATTTCTAGGTTAAGATAGAAGCTTAAGTTAATAAGTATAAAAATTATATGTGCAGTCACTTTTGCGTATTATTTTACACACTCTATTAACGTGATTGATTGTATATTAAAAAAACTTGATCAGCCAATTACATCAATAAAGTGTGCAGAGAATACGTAAAAGTAACTGTATGTATCTTTATTCTAATAAATAAACGTAATCAGTTGAACCATGGTCGCATACGGTCCAAAATAAGTGAACACTTCAGGTATTCTACTTGGAGTTTTTTGTTTAGAAAATCTTTTGAGATAGAAAGAAATTGAAAGAATAATGTTATATATAATCATAAAGTGTATAAGTATTGTGCAGTCACTTTAAAAAAGAGTATAATATATTATTAAAAATTTAATTTTTTTATATAAATCTCATATTTATTCATTTTTTTACAGTAATTATACGTACGGTGCTTGCAAACTCATGATTACAACTATTATTTCTCAAATTGAAATAGCTTAATCACATATTGTCTCCAAGCATAGTATGAATAAAAGAGCATACAGCCATCCGTAGAAGATGCCCAGTTACGTGGAAGTATACTCTAATAGGAGATAGACCTCCTAATAACTACATTCTTCACAAAAACTAACTACTGAGTCCTGCAATGCCAATATAGAAACAAAATATAAATATTGTTCATAACTACATCAGTCATGATTAAATGCAATATTTTATTTCTCAGATACAATAGTAGTGCAAAAAATAATCAACCTTGATTTCTATAGATTTTCTCAAAAATCAACTTCAACTCATTTTAATTTTTGACAAATTCTAATATAGGAATACCGCTTATCTTAATTTTTTAACATTTCTAAATTGTCTCATTTATTTTTCCATTCTACCTTTCATTTTCAGTCCAAGCTTCAGTCCTCTCCTCATTTTTTAGCTCTATGTTCATTTTCTCGTGTTACTTCATTTTTTTGTCCGAGCTTCATTTTCAGTTCCACCTTTGTTTTCTAGTTTGAACTTCATAATTTTCCCTCATACCTTCTTCATTTTCCGTTCTTTCAAGCCCTGTCCTCTGATGTTTTGAAAGTATCGCTTCATTATATTTTTCTTCAAATTTCAAATAATTTTATAGAAAGAGTCACACACGTGTAAGGCACATGCCTTCCTACTAGTTTTGTAATAAATGTATATTCCTGACAATTTCATTGTAGCAACCTATAATTTGTTGAAAAAATTGCTACATCTAAAAATAAAATAAAAAATAAAAAAATAAAATTTATAAAAGTAAACTTACAAACCGATATTATTTCATACGATACACTAAATTTGCTTTATAATAAAAATAATTTACAATTTAACATATTACATCAAGTAATATTAATTTATGAATTTAATTTTTTAGACTCTATTTGTGATTAAAGCAATTTTTTTTAAAGCCATGTACTTGTATTAAGTTCAAGAGACTGACTATCAGCACATTAGGCTTACAAACTTAACATGATTTCAACACCCATTATGGTTGAAGTAACAAGGCCTTCAAATTGTCTTCCTTTTTTTGAGTAAAACATTGTTTCATTTCATTCATACAATGGATAATTACAACTTCTTATCTGAGAATTATAAGTCAAATTCTTACTTTTCTAGCTATCCAACCCACAAATTTCTTTGTGGTTGACAGAGTCTTATCCAAACCTTTCCAGACTAATCGTCTAAGAGACAAATCTCTATCTTAACCCACTATCTAAGTCAGCACACAAAGCTTCCCCTCCCATGGAGTGGAGGACAAAACTCTATAAATCAAGAGTCCTAAAGACAATGTTTTCTATTTCTTAATTTTTTTTAGATTTTTGCGCATGTGGTTGCAAAAACACTCCTTGGAACGACGCGCGTGGGCTTCACGTGCTAACTTCAACACATGCATGTAGCTCAAGCATTGCTCATTTTGGCGAACTTCTTCTCCCATCTTATAGATCGTCTTCTCGATCGGGAGTCTTGTGGTGGAGTTCGTGTTGGTAGCTGAGCGGTAGAGAGCTTCAAATCAGTGTTTTCGTCTTTCTCAGCCTAAAAAATCAAAAAACCAAGAGAAAAATAAAAGAAAACAAAGAAAGAAGAAGACGAAGGGAGAGAGTTGGATCGGTAGGAAGTTTTTTAGAGAGAGGTTTGAGCTTCTCTCTAGAGTAATTCTACATACAGTCGTGAAGTGTACAAACGTCATTCAATTGCTTTGAAAAAGAGTGGGGTCCAGGATTAAAAAATTATTTTTTTTCCATATAAATCTCGTATTAATTCACTTTTTTTAAAGAAATTACGTGATTCTTGCACAAACATGACTACAAATATCATTTCTCTAATCATAACCGATAAATATATATGATGCATATGAGTTTGGCACAAGACCCAAGGCTGAGCCCTCCTCTACTTCTAAGCTCTGGCCTAATTCGGTTCTGTTCCATAGAATATGGCATTCCTAAATGTACTTATATAATGAGCTGACAAGTCTGATATGTAATTTGAATTCTGTGACTATTTTATTATGGTGTTGTCACATACCGTTGGGATTATTGACATACATGAATATCAAAATCAAGTTTTGCATGCATGGACGCGCGCGTGTGAATAATTTATTAGTTCAAAGCGAAACTAATAGTCCATTAAAATAAGTATCGTATTGAGTTTATGAAAGTAAATAAATAAAATTAAAGAATTGTTTGAATGCAATTTTTAATATTTTTTTTTAAGTTTGTAAAAATTATATTGATTTTTGTGTTTTGTTTTGAAGTTTTTAAAATTTATAATGATTTTTTTTATTTGAATAACGATTAGATAATGATTAAATAAAAAAATTTAAAATTTCAAAATATTTTTTATTTGAATAATATTTAAAAATGAATTTACGAGAAATTAACTCTAGTATTAAACATGCTCTTATTCTTAACTTAGCTCATCGAGTTTTTTGAAGAAGAAAATGCAAAAGCGTACATACAAATGTGAGTTCTAACCTATAATTAGACGTGTCGTGAATGTATAGTTGTGTGCTTTATCCATCTCAGTTTGTAATGGCTAATTGGCCTCGTTTATTTTCATAAAAAATTTTATTTTATCTTATTTTATTTTATCTAATTATTACAATATTTTTAAATTTATATACAAAATAAAATAAATAATTTAACTTTTAAATTTTAAAATAAAAATAATATTAAAAAATATATTCTAACAATATTTTATTTAACTTTCAATTTTCATCTCAACTAATTTTATCTCATCTTATTTTATCTATAAAAACAAACGAAGCAGATGTAGGACACGCCATAGTACATAAATGGGTCGTGCTACACCTAGTGAGGGTGTAGTATGAGAAATTCTTCTGGGAAAATAATTTGGTCTTTATTTATATATATTTTTTATACCTTTAATTATATTTTAAGAAAATATTCGTAATATTATTAGAAAATATTTTCTTAATTATTAAGTAAAGAAAATCTATAGAAATGGACCAACTCTCGGTGGATTTAATTAGTGTTTCCTACATAAATTAATTGGTAGTGGCGTTGTGTCTACATTTTCTTTCTGATGAAAAAGCGTACTGAGTAATTGAAAGTGACTTTCTAACAGCGCCTGTGCTCTTACTTGGACATCACATAACAGCACTCTAGCTACTCAAGAGTGAACAGTAACTGAAAAAATCAACTGACAGATGTTGAAATTGGTAGAGAACCGATCGGTTTGATTTTGAGCCGAAACCGCTGGCCGGTTCGATTTGTCCATTCAGAACAATGGCATTGATTTATGTATTTACGTATGTAAAGTCATATTTACATAATATAATCTTAAATTTCACTATATTGAATTTAATAAAATATCTCATTTTATCTCATTGAACTGTCTAATCAAAATTTACGAGAAATCCGATAGATTAGCATGCAAGGAAGAGCCTTATAACTGATGTGTTTAATTAATCAGTATTATATAATAGGGATGAGACGAATGAATGGAATAATTAAGCCCACTTCATCAAAGCAAAAACTTATATTATAAACAGATCATCAACCCACCACAACAGTCAACATCAGATAAAAAGGTGATGGGAAAATTAATGGGAGATTGAGATAATGGCCAATGGGCAAGTTTGTCTTCACATCCAAGTTCAAATCGCTCTTCCTTTTTCTTTTTTTTTTCCCCCCAGCATGATCTTCAGTCGTCCAGACCTATTCCAACAAGTTGTGTTATTGGGAATAACTTTCTTCGTACATCCAAGTTCTGTGAATGCCTCTATTTGTCTTATACTTAAAAGTGTCTAACCCACTTTGCATTCCTAATCTCTACAGGGTTTCCACTCGCACCCAAAATTTAGTTAATGTGTAAACTTTCTGTATTATTATTTTTTATTAGTACCGGTTGTTCGGACAGCGTCCAAGCACACTTCGAATAGTTTAAGAGAAAATCATTTGAGCCAACTCTTAAAGATTACTTTATATATTAGTTAATATAAAAATGTATTATTATTATTATTATTTTTTAATAATTGTATTGAGTTTCGCAACAAGCTATTTGTTTTAAATAGCATAACTTTAAATATTTTAGGTGAATTTTTATGTAGATTTTAAATATAAATGGACTAGGTGAGAAATAAGCAATATATGGGATCGTGTAGGTGTTCCTGCTTCCCTTTGGCAGTAAACTTTTAGGCTCCCATAGTTCGAAAAAACAAGTAGTATATATTAGTATTTTAATGATTTAGTAGGAAGATATTTATGATTCTCTCTCTAAAAAATTATCTTGGCCTATCTTTATAAAATTATTTTGATTTTATAAATTAATTACTTATAAATTCAATTTAAAAATTCTTAATCCAATTGAAAAACAAAATAAATAACATACATTTTATATAAAATAAAATTATCTAATGACATAATGACACGTTTTCACTATTAATAATAATAAAAAAAAGAAATCGGATAGTTTTTATAAATAGGCACGACACGTCTTTTCTTCTCCTTTACCTTCTGCATGCAGTTTTGTTAGTAAAAGAAATGTCTTTTCCTTACAATATGGCAAAAGGTCAAAAAGACACTTTAAAACTGTCGTCTGCTACTCTACAGCTCTTCTACATACTATAGGCCAACAGTTACGTACATAGGCTCAAGTTTGACTTTTCTCTCCTTTTTTTTCTATTCCTTTTTTGTCGATTTTCTTTTTTCATAAATATATATATATATATATATATAATTGTATTGAACTATTGATGCAGTGTTATTTAGATTTTTTTTTTTATTTACATTTCCCCTTGTTCATGTATTGATGCAGTTGTATTTTTGTTTAGAATTTTTCTTTTTATTTTTGAAATAGATTAATTACTACTTGGTTTGACTTATATATAATTATGTCTATTGAATGGTTATTTATTTTATATTTAAAGATTAACTTTAAATTCATGTTACATGAGTAATTGAATTTATATATATATCTAACTTTATTTTATATGTTACAATTTGATTTTAAATTTAGATTCATACTGCATATTGTTTACTTTGTAATATTTTTACAATGAAAGCATCTGGACACTCTAGATAAAATGTATTTACTGTCACAAGATTTAAAAGTTGGAAGAAAATTAATAATGAAAAATATTGTGCATTTTTTAATTATATTGAGGAGGATCTTTGCTCTTATCATAATAATACTATAAAATCTTGTGATGATTTCTTAAAACAATCATAGAATATTAATAAAGTAATGAATGTACAAATTTTTAAACAACTTCTCAACAACCAACTCCGAGTTAAAACATCTATTGATGTTGTTTGACGGCTTGCATTTCAAAGATGTGCCTTTAGAGGTTATGATGAGATCCATGAGTTAAAAAATCGAGGTAATTTTCTTGAGATGCTTAAACTATTAGTTTCGTATAATGATAAAGTTGGAAAACTTGTTTTGAAAAATGTTTCTAATCTTAAAAATATACTTCACCTCAAATTCAAAAAGAGATTTTGGAAGTTATTATAAAGAAAGTGTGAAATAAAATTCGTGAAAATGTTAGAAATTCTAAATTTTGCATTATCGTTGATGAGGCACGAGTTGAGTCTAAGAGGAAGCAAATGGTTATAATCTTGAGATTTGTTAATGATGATGATTTTATACAAGAATGATTTTTTATCTTGTACATGTTAAAAATACATCAGCATTGACTCTAAAGAATAAAATATCTACATCATTTCTCATCATTGTCTTGATATTCAAAATATTCGTGAGCAAGAATATGGGTGCTAGTAATATGCTTGGTGAAAGGAAATGATTGTAAGCATTATTTCTTAAAGATTGTCTATATGCATATTATATTTATTGTTTTGCTCACCAATTACAGTTAGTATTAGTTGCTGCATTTAGATAGGTAGTTTATGTTTATGAGTTCTTCTCAAATTTGAATTTCATTATCAATGTGGTGGGCACTTCATGTAAATGTCATGATGAACTATAAGCTGCTCAGGCCACACAAATTGCACATATGATAACTATTGATGAACTTGAAAGTGGAAAATGAGCTAATCAAATTGGCACTATCAAATGAGCCGATGATTTCATTGGGGTTCTCATTTTTATTCCATTTGCAGTCTACTACGAATGTTTGAAGTCACTTGCTCGGTGCTTGAAAATATAATAAAAGAAGGGTCCACTTACTCTCAACGCAGGGATGCAAATGCTGCTTATAAAATGATTACATCATTCTAATTTATATTTATTTTACATTTAATGAATGAAATCATGAGTATTACTGATGTTCTTTGTCAAGTTTTGCAGTAAAAATTTCAAGACATATTGAATGCCATGAATATGATTTTTACTACAAAATGACTCATCCAAGAGTTGAGAAATGAAGATTAGGAAAATTTGTTTGAAAATGTTGTCTCTTTCTCCAGGAAATTTGATATTGACATTTCAGAATTGAGTACTCATTATGTTTAAAGTCGTGGTCATCATTAACAAGATCACATTACGATAGAGCATCATTATCATTTTGAAATATTTAACGTTACTATAGGCTTTCAAATGCAAGAGTTTGACATAGGTTTGGTGAAGGAGCAACAAAACTTTTAACCCTTAGCTCAGCTTTGGATCCAAATGATGCTTATAAATCCTTTAATATTGATGATATCTGTTGTTTCGCGAAAAAGTATTATCCTCTAGATGTTTATGAGAATGAGAAAATTAATTTAAGGTATTAAAACATTTTGAAGTTTATGTGCTTACTAATCTGAAGTTTCAAAATTTCTTATCCATTGCAAATTTATGTTGAAAATTGGTATAAACAAAGATCAAAGACATATTATCTTATTGATAGATTGATTTGTCTTGTTTGGACTCTTATAATATCTACAGCAACCGGTGAATGAACATTTTTAGTTATGAAGATTATTAAAATAAGATTTCGCAATAAAATTGAAGATGAGTTTCTAGTAAATAATTTAGTTGTCTATATTGAAATAGAAATAACTACAAATTTTGATTTAGATTTAATACTTGATGATTTTATTTGTTTAAAAGAACGCAAGTTACAATTTTAGACACTATGTTTCTTTTATTTAATATATTTTTATAAATGTCTTTATATTATTTCAATAATATATTGTTCTTGACACATGATATACTTTTTTAATACATAGGTTGTATTAAACGTATTTTATTTTTATTTTAAATCTTACCATCTGATTGTTCTATACCACAAAAAAAAAAAAAAATTGTATAGAAATAGAATAAAAAATATCTTGTTATATTTTTAGCTTTACTTGACCTCCTGAAACAAATTTCTGATTCCATCACTGCTAATTTTTATTAGGTTTATGCATTTTATATAGGAGTCTGGTTTTGGAAGTTTTTGTATTTTATACTTCCTTTTACATAATTATTCTTTAACCCGTCACAAGTAAAGGTTATCAATAATACTGAGTACGGTCTTTTTTTTTTTTAATATCTTTAAATATTTATTTTATAGGAGCAACTTATGCTAAAAGCAATTTATCTCTATATCTAAAAAGATCTGCAAGTTTATTTTGCGTTAATAATAACTTTTATTAGCTAATTTATTCAAATATGAGAAACATGGGCCAGGTTTCTATTCCGATCCGAAGTTGCTGTTTACATTAAATATTCGATTTTAATTACTCAATCTAAAAACATGTTTTAGTAAATGAAGTCTTTTTTCAATCTTCTTTATTGAAAAATATATGTGTAATTAAATGAAGCCTTACAGTTTTTTTCCGTTGGGTCAAAGGTCTTCTAATGCACGTCTATACTTTACACATATTTTATGAATAAAAATTTTATATACAATCATTTTTACGAGCTCTTTTATGTATTCTAGTAATATAATTAATTGTGTATTAAAAAAAATTAATCTTACCAATTATATCAGTGGAGTGCGTCGAGAATATGCAAAAATGACTGTATGTAGTATTACTCTTTTTATGGGACAATAAAGTAGTCTTATTTAAAGGCTTTTATACCATGCATAATCCACCTAATAAAATTTGCATATTTTTATATTGTAATAACATTACTCATAATATAATAAGATATATTATGTCTTATTTGATTATATAGATGAGATAAAATGAGATGAGAAATCTGTAAATAATAGTAAAATAGTTTGAGTTAAAATATTTGATAGGCTTTTAGAAAATGAGAAAAAACAAGTTGAATAAAAATATTATAAAGTTAAAATAATGTTATAATATAATTTTTTATTTTAAAATTGAAAAAGTTGAATTGTTTTTCATGTTTTGTTTAAAATTTTGAGAAAATTTTAATGATTAGGTATAACTAGACGAAAAACTTGAAAATTTGAAATTGAAAAATATTTGTATTTAAATAGTGTTTGGATATTAGGCCCTATTTGGAAGTTAGACTTAACTAAGATCAACTCAGTTCAGTTTAATTTTAAGTTGAGTCTAACATTTAAATACTCAACTCTCAAATTACTAAACTCATCTCCATCCAAAATCTCTTTATACATAAAACCCACAATATTTTTCAAATCAACATTTCTTTACATGCGGGACCTACAATTTTTTTAATTTCTTATAAATATATTTAAATTCATTTTGGGTGGATTTTACAAAACTTACTCTACTAACTTAACTCATTACTATTAATAAAAACTCAACTTATCTCAACATCTAAACGGAGTTAAAAAAGATATATTGAGATCATTTGTAAAACTGGGCCTCAGAAATAACAAGATATGAAATATGGATTTGGTTGGGGTTGAGACATAGATGAAGTGGGAACAAGAGAAAAGAGACCGGCCTCAATCACAGTTGTCCATGCACATGATGCGCAGCTTGCTTGTGGCGGAAAAGAAGGGTGGGGAATGTCGTCTTTGAAGTCATATATATATATATAAATTCACGAGATTGATTGAATGAATTACAGGGCAAGTAAAGGCCGCCCCTTTTTTTCTCTTTCTTCATCTTTGTCATCAAGCATCTCCATACTGCTCCCTTGTATTAGGTTCCATTCCATTCCTTTTACCCACACCCTCTGACGCCTGAGCTCTAATTAATCTGCCTAACTTAATCTCCCCAAGTTGGATAAGATACACGCTTATCGTCAATCTTGAGAATACAATCAATGAATCATATCTCACATATTTTTTTGAATTATATTAAATATAGTCACTTTTGTTTACTATTTATATATTTTATTAATGTGATTGACTGTATCAATTTTTTTTAATACATAATCAATCACATCAGAAGAGTGTATAAAAGAATACATAAAAATGACTGTATATATAATTTTTATATTTATTTTTCCAATTACAATGTACCTGGAATCATTTTTAAATGAGAAATTGTTTTTTTTATCCGTTTTTTCAAAAATCAAGTTTTTTAAGAAAATAAAAATATTTTCTTCACTTTTTTAGGTTTTTCAAGATTATATTTTATTTGAAGATATTATTATTTTTAATTTTAATTTTTTTTATCAACAGTATGAAAATTGATAATTTGAAAAAAAGTTATGTTGGTAAATTAGATGATAAGTTGAGGAAAAAAGTTTTGTATTTATCTCCATGACTATCTGATTAGACGTGTAGCAAGAGTAGGATTAGTATACAGACTCATATTTTCTTGGCACTCTTAACAAATGATATCGCATTCATATATATAGACTCGTCAGGTATGAGAAAAATGCAGAAACATTTAACGTTGACGATCGAAGAACAAGAAGCTATATATATAGAGATGGGTGACTGATGTTTCCTAAAACAAGCAACGAAAGATCCTTAGCCGCCGTTTCCTCGATACATTGCCCTGTCGGGTGGTATTGAATCTTGCTCTTCTAATTCATACCCATCTTTGATCTCTCCCTCAGTTTCCGGTTGATTCGCAACTCCTGTCCTGATCCCTAAGACCCATCCGATCACTTTCCTTCAGAGCTCGGGATTATTTCTTAAAGGTCAGTCCTTTTCTTTTATCAGATTTTGAGACTTTTGAAGGAAACAAAGAGAAATACCTGATATTGGTGGGTGGGTGAATTTGTTGTAGGAGCCAGAGACTCGTGTATAGCGTGGGCGTGGAATTCTTCCCAGCTTCATTGTCGGAACATTGGTTTCGTGAATGTTGTGAAGGCTCGTATGAGTTTCTGGGTCGGATAACGCAAAAGGCGAGAATTATTAATGTTTTAAGAAAGTCGGAGAAAAAGCGATACGGCAAAGAAGGCGACCCAAAAAGATCGAAATTCGAAACATCACCCAAGTATAATCGGCAAGTAAGGATCGATTCTAAACCCCTTCCTCATATCTGTAAAGCCATAAACAGCATTCTCAATTTCTATTATTTGTTCGTTGAACCAATCACAGGCTGTTGCTGGTTGGACTGCTACTGAGTAATTTGGGAATGGCGACTCCGGTAGAGCCTCCGAATGGCGTTAGGCAACGAGGGAAGCATTACTACACAATGTGGAAAACGGTGTTCGAGATCGACACCAAATACGTGCCCATCAAACCCGTAGGTAAAGGGGCATATGGGGTGGTGTGCTCTTCCATCAACAGGGAAACCAATGAGAAAGTTGCAATCAAGAAGATAAAAAATGTGTTTGAGAACACCATTGATGCGCTGAGAACGCTGAGGGAGCTGAAGCTTCTTAGACATCTTCGGCACGAGAATGTTATTGCTTTGAAGGATGTCATGAAGGCTAGTCATCGAAGGACTTTCAAGGACATATACTTGGTTTACGAACTTATGGATACGGATCTTCACCAGGTTATCAAGTCCTCGCAGCCACTTTCTGGTGATCATTGCAAATATTTCTTGTTCCAGGTAAATTAATTTGTCTTTCAGGCGTATGGTGTTTTTCATTCCAATTTGGTAATCGTACAAATAGACGAGGACGAGGGATTGCTTGGAAATGCATTCTTACATTGCAAATAAGTACCGGTTTACTTAAGATACTGTTAGTAATAAATATATGAGTCATGACCATTTATAACGATAGTATCAACCGAAAATTATTGAGCAGAGAAGATCATGTTGAGTTATAGATTATGTTGGGTATTGAAGTGTTGGAAACAATTGGAATCGAATTTGCATGTGGATAGTAACTATTAAGTTCGTTTGTTCTGTATTTAACTATTTATATCAGATTTAAGTGTCAAGTGCTGCATTAGAATCAACGTTCAACCTTTAGGGTACAATCCATGGCGTGGACATGAATAAGTGTATAAAACTTGGATATGCTATGGGCGGTTCTGATTTTATAACTGGACTAGTTATGAATTTCGAGATTTGTTTACATGCCGTTGTTGGGTATCAGTGTCGAACTAAATGTACATACTTGCTGAGTTCTCCACTTCTCCTTTAAACTCATCTATTCTCTCCATAATAGTTGATGACTTCGATGCTAGTCCTTACCCCTTAGATCCTATATTATTGGAGTTCTCGTGATAACTTGTAGGAGAGATTATAGAGGTGTAAAACCATGATATTTCAATGCTGTAACAGTCAAGTTTAGCCCAGACAAAGTTTTTTTCCTTTTTTTCTGCGATAAAGTACAAACGAAGAGGGTGAGCCCTTTCTAAGGAGCATGCTCCTCATATATAGAAATAAATAATAAAAAAATAAAAACTAAACAAAACGGTTGCATTCAATAACTTCAATTGGTGTAAGTATAATAATAGGGACAGCTTGTAGTATTTGCTGAATGGATTCATTAAAAGATGGTGGTCTTGCATTGCTAAGATCTAATGCATTTCGCACCGTAAAAACATGGTTGAGCTTTGAACTCTCTCTTATCATCCTTTTTTTCAAGTACTCTTGATTATCAATCTTCTTGTGACTGATTCATATTACACATACTAGTTGCTTCGAGGACTCAATTATCTTCATTCGGCAAATATCCTTCACCGGGACTTGAAGCCTGGGAACCTCCTTATAAATGCCAATTGTGACTTGAAGATATGTGATTTTGGGCTGGCGCGAACTAATGGAGGTGATGATCAGTTCATGACAGAGTATGTTGTCACTCGTTGGTACCGTGCACCAGAGCTCCTCTTGCAATGTGACAATTATGGAACCTCCATTGATGTGTGGTCTGTAGGATGCATCTTTGCTGAGATTCTTGGTCGGAAACCAATCTTCCCTGGAGAGGATTGCCTCAACCAGCTGAAACTGATAATCAATGTTCTTGGCAGCCAACACAAAGCTGATCTTGAGTTCATTGACAATCCAAAGTCCAGGAAGTACATCAAATCACTACCCCATTCAGGGGGGATGCAGTTTTCCCTTTTGTACCCCGAAGCTGACCCTTTAGCTATAGACTTGTTGCAAAGGATGCTTATGTTTGATCCAACTAAGAGAATTACCGTCTCTGAAGCACTCCAACACCCTTACATGTCAGAGCTGTGTGATCCAAGAAGTAATTCTCCTGCCCAAGTCACAATTAATCTCGACATAGATGAAAATTTGGGGGAGAAGATGATTAGGAAGATGATGTGGGATGAGATGCTGCTTTACCATCCTGAAGCTACCTCTGCCCACGTGTAGATACCGTAAAGCATTCCCTTGATCGCGGTGTTTTCTATGATGCTTCTATGGAGCTAATTCTAATGTTCCTATAAGAAACGTGCAATCTTAAACTCTGTGATTGCACCGAGATTTTGTTTTGAGGTATTGTTCATTAGTTTGAGTTCTTTAAATTGAAGTACGGGACATGGCATCTTGTAACTTGTAAATAGTTGATGCCGTTAGTTGTAGTCTAGGAATATCGGCTCTTGTGTAATTCATGATGAATGTATGGCATCATTGGCTAAAGATATTATAACTCGAGATGCATCAATAATCATAGATTTAGTAAGAGTTCTTATCCTCTCTTCCTCTAGAAAATTGAATTGTCATAGGCATTCATGATCATGAAAATACATGATTCTCTTGTTGAATGCATGTACCCAGACCCATACATGCGAGAAACTATTCACCTTGGTGTTTTGATCCTTTGAATGGGAACATTAGGAAGATGGTGTGGAAGGTTTTTTATAGCTTTTTGTTTTGCAGTTTTTTAAAACTCTTTCCAATGTTTCCTCAGATGGGTAACAAAATTAAGTTGTGGGTTCAAATTCTAAAAGGTGCCATGAGAGCATTATATTTATTACCATCGACCGAATAATATGTTTTAATATTTTTCTTCATAAAAAGAAAAGGTGGGGAATTCCAGAGGTTGATACTCAGCATCCTTGTATAACATCTTTACCTATTGATATAACATCCTTCTAGGTCTTTTTAAATAAAAATGATATTTGCAGTCTTTTTGAAAAAAAATGAATAAATATAAAATTTATATGAAAAAATTAATTTTTTAATAATAAATTTTACCCTTTTGTTTTTAAAAATAATAATATACAGTATCTGCACAATCTATCATTATATATAGGATTACTTGTTTTCTTAAGACGAACTTGATTAATGGCCTCATCCAAACGACTCACCAAATTTTTTTAATTTTGCTTCAGCCCGTCGTACGGGTGACCACAAAAGTTGTAAGCCCAAACAACTTTAAAGGCATAGCTCTGAGGTCACAAGCCCATGTGACTGGGCTTAGCATATATCCATGAACTTCTACTGAGTAAGCTTCTTGAATAGGAGGCAAGTGGCAACATCTTGCGCCCACTAAAAGGCATTCAATTTCAAATTATCCTAGAACTAGAAGTAGAAGCGACCAAAATTAAAAAAATTTCTAATATTTCCTTGCTGCTCTACATTGTAGAATTTACTATCTTTAGTCGCACGTAATTATGTAGCATATTTCAAATGATTTTACTTATGAATTACTTAGACGGTAGCCGTTTAAAATGTATTACATCATCAAGTATGATTGAAGATAATAAAATTTAAGATGAACAGAAATATTATTCATTTCTTTTCGTTCGTATTTTTATATGATTAATGAAACTTCTTGAAATAAATATGGTGGAAAAGGGAAGGTTTTATATGGGTTTAATGTTCCCTTTATACAATTGTGTTATTGGCTTAAACATAGGTTGTCGATCAACGGTAAATAATCTATTTGTAAGCTTGCTTGCCGAGATTTCAAACACATCTCTAATGTGAAAGTCTGTCACGTCAGTTAGCTCAATAAATGTACTAAACTTTTGGCTTTATTTTTAGTGAAATTCTAAACAGCAGTTTACATTTTTTTATACTATTAAAAAATGTGATTTTACTCTTTTACCCTTTTTAATTTTACACTTCAAAAATATTGGTGTGTTGGGAGTGAGGCTGCTGTGTAGCACTCTATCTTATTTTTATAACTGCAAGGAGGGGTCAGACTCCACACACCGAGATCGGAGTTTTCATGCAGCTTAATTCCCACACTCTAAGAGTACGAAAATTGATAATTTGAAAAAAAGTTATGTTGGTAAATTAGATGATAAGTTGAGAAAACAGTTTTGTATTTATCTCCATGACTATCTGGTTAGACTTGTAGCAAGAGTTGGATTAGTATACAGACTCATATTTTCTTGCACTCTTAACAAATGATATGGCATTCATATATATATAGACTCGTCAGATATGGGAAAAATGCAGAAACATTTACGTTGACGGTCGAAGAACAAGAAGTTGTATATATAGAGAGAGGGGTGACTGATATTTCCTAAAACAAGCAACGAAAGATCCTTAGCCGCCGTTTCCTCGATACATGGCAGTGTCGGTCGGCGTTGAATCTTGCCCTTCTAAGTCATATCCATCTTTGATCTCTCCCTCAGTTTCCGGTTGATTCGCAACTCCTGTCCTGATCCCTAAGACCCATCCGATCTCTTTCCTTCAGAGCTCGGGATTATTTCTTTAAGGTCAGTCCTTCTCTTGTATCAGATTTTGAGACTTTTGAAGGAAACAAAGAGAAATACCTGATATTGGTGGGTGGGTGAATTTGTTTTAGGAGCCCGGGACTCGTGTATAGCGTGGGCGTCGAATTCTTCCCAGCTTCATTGTCGGAACACTGGTTTCGTGAATGGTGCGAAGGCTCGTATGAGTTTCTGGGTCGGATAACGCAAAAGGCGAAAATTTTTAATGTTTTAAGAAAGTCGGAGAAAAAGCGATACGGCAAAGAAGGCGACCCAAAAAGATCGAAATTCGAAACACCACCCAAGTATAATCGGCAAGTAAGAATCGATTCTAAACCCCTTCCTCATATCTATAAAGCTATAAACAGCATTCTCAATTTCTATTCTTTGTTCGTTGAACTAATCACAGGCTGTTGGTGGTTAGATTGCTACTGAGTAATTTGGAAATGGCTACTTCGGTAGAGCCTCCGAATGGCGTTAGGCAACGAGGGAAGCATTACTACACAATGTGGAAAACGGTGTTCGAGATCGACACCAAATACGTGCCCATCAAACCCGTAGGTAAAGGGGCCTATGGGGTGGTGTGCTCTTCCATCAACAGGGAAACTAATGAGAAAGTTGCAATCAAGAAGATCAAAAATGTGTTTGAGAACACCATTGATGCGCTGAGAACGCTGAGGGAGCTGAACCTTCTTAGACATCTTCGGCATGAGAATGTTATTGCTTTGAAGGATGTCATGAAGGCTAGTCATCGAAGGACTTTCAAGGACATATACTTGGTTTACGAACTTATGGATACGGATCTTCATCAGGTTATCAAGTCCTCGCAGCCACTTTCTGGTGATCATTGCAAATATTTCTTGTTTCAGGTAAATTAATTTGTCTTTCAGGCGTATGGTGTTTTTCATTCCAATTTGGTAATCGTACAAATAGACGAGGACGAGGGATTGCTTGGGAATGCATTCTTACATTGCAAATGAGTACCGTTTTACTTAAGGATGCTGTTAGTAATAAATATTTGACCATTTATAATGATAGTATCAACTGAAAATTATTGAACAGAGAAGATCATGTTGAGTCATAGATAATGTTGGGTATTGAAGTGCCGGAAACAATTGGAATGGAATTTACATGTGGATACTAACTATCAAGTTCGATTGTTCTGTATTTATATCAGATTTAAGTGTCAAGTACTGCATTAGCATCAATGTTCAACCTTTAGGAGACAATCCATGGTGTGGACATGGATGTGTATAAAACTTGGATATGCCGTGGGCGGTTCTGATTTTATAACTGGACTAGTTATGAATTTCTAGATTTCTTACATGTTGTTGTTGGAGTTCTCCACTTCTCCTTTAAAGTCATCTATTCTCTCCATAATAATTGATGACTTCGATGCTAGTTCTCACCCCTTAGATCCTATATTATTGGACTTCCCGTGATAATTTATAGGAGAGATTATAGAGGTGTAAAACAATGATATTTCAATGTTGTAACAATCAAGTTTAGCCCAGACAAATTTTTATTTTTTTTATTTTTATTTTTTCTGGGATAAGTACAAACGAAGAGGGTGAGCCCTTTCTAATGAGCATGCTCCTCAAATATAGAAATAAATAATAAAAAAATAAAAACTAAACAAAACGGTTGCATTCAATAACTTCAATTGGTGTGAGTATAATAATAGGGACAGCTTGTGGTATTTGCTGAATGGATTCATTAAAATATGGTGGTCTTGCATTGCTAAGATCTAATGCATTTCGCACTGTAAAAACTTCGTTGAGTTTTGAACTCTCTCGTACCATCATTTTTTTCAAGTATTCTTGATTGTCAATCTTCTTGTGACTGATTCATATTACACATACTAGTTGCTTCGAGGACTCAATTATCTTCATTCAGCAAATATCCTTCACCGGGATTTGAAGCCTGGGAACCTCCTCATCAATGCCAATTGTGACTTGAAGATATGTGATTTTGGGCTGGCACGAACTAATGGAGGTGATGATCAGTTCATGACAGAGTATGTTGTCACTCGTTGGTACCGTGCACCAGAGCTCCTCTTGCAATGTGACAATTATGGAACCTCCATTGATGTGTGGTCTGTAGGATGCATCTTTGCTGAGATTCTTGGTCGGAAACCAATCTTCCCTGGAGAGGATTGCCTCAACCAGCTGAAACTGATAATCAATGTTCTTGGCAGCCAACACAAAGCTGATCTTGAGTTCATTGACAATCCAAAGTCCAGGAAGTACATCAAATCACTACCCCATTCAAGGGGGATGCAGTTTTCCCGTTTGTACCCCGAAGCTGACCCTTTAGCTATAGACTTGTTGCAAAGGATGCTTATGTTTGATCCAATTAAGAGAATTACCGTCTCTGAAGCACTCCAACACCCTTACATGTCAGAGCTGTATGATCCAAGAAGTAATTCTCCTGCCCAAGTCACAATTAATCTTGACATAGATGAAAATTTGGGGGAGAAGATGATTAGGGAGATGATGTGGGATGAGATGCTGCTTTACCATCCTGAAGCTACCTCTGCCCACGTGTAGGTACCGTAAAGCATTCCCTTGATCACGGTGTTTTCTATGATGCTTCTCTGGAGCTAATTCTAATGTTCCTATAGGAAACGTGCAATCTTAAACTTTGTGATTGCACTGAGATTTGTTTTGAGGTATTATTCATTAGTTTGAGTTCTTTAAATTGAAGTACGGGACATGGCATCTTGTAACTTGTAAATGGTTGATGCCGTTAGTTGTAGTCTTGGAATGAATATCGGCTCTTGTATAATTCATGATGAATGTATGGCATGATTGTCTAAAGATATTCTAACTAGAGATGCATCAATAATCATAGATTTAGTAAGAGTTCTTATCCTCTCTTTCTCTAGAAAATTGAATTGTCATAGGCATTCATGATCATGAAAATACATGATTCTCTTGTTGGATGCATGTACCCAGCCTCATACATGCGAGAAACTATTCACCTTGGTGTTTTGATCCTTTGAATATGAACATTAGGAAGATGGTGTGGAAGGTTTTTTAAAGCTTTTCGTTTTGCAGTTTTTTAAAACTCTTTCCAATGTTTCCTCAGATGGGTAACAAAATTAAGTTGTGGGTTCAAATTCTAAAAAGTGCCATGAGAGCATTATATTTATTACTATCGACCGAATAATATGTTTTAATTTTTTTCTTCATAAAAAGAAAAGGTGGGGTATTCCAGAGGTTGATACTTAGCATCGTTGTATAACATCTTTACCTATTGAGATAACATAGTTGGTCTTTTTAAAGAAAAATAATATTTATAGTCATTTTAAAAAAAAGAATAAATATGAGATCTATATAAAAAACTTACTATTTTAATTATAAATTTTATTATTTTTTTTATAAAGTATATGCGATGTGCACACAATCTATAACTATATATAGAATTACTTGTTTGTTTTTAAGAGGAACTCGATCTATGACCTCGTCCCAACGCCACCAAATTTTTTAATTCTTTTTCAGCCCATCATATGGGTGAACGCAAGAGTTGTAAGCCCAAACAACTTTAAAAGCATAGCTCTGGGGTTAGAAGCCCATGTAACTGGGCTTAGCATATATCCATGAACTTCTTCCGAGTATGCTTCTTGAAAACGAGGCAACAGCTTGCGCCCATCAAAAGGCATTCAATTTCAAATTACCAAAATTAAAAAAATTTCAAATATTTCCATTTTAGTAAAGCTGTTCTACGTTGTAGAACTTACTATCGTTAGTCACATGTAATGATGTAGCATATTTCAAATGATTTTACTTATTAAATACTTAAATGGTTGCCGCTTAAAATGTATCACATTATCAAGTGTGATTGAAAATAATAAAATTTAAGATAAACACGAATATTATTCTTTATTTTTATCGTTTGAACTTTTATATGGTCAATGAAACTTCTTGAAATAAACATGGTGGAAAAAGAAAAGTTTTATTTGGGCTTAATATTCCTTTTATACAATTGTGTTATTGGCTCAAACATAGGTTGTTGATCAACGATAAAGAATCCATTTATAAGCTTGCTTGTCGTGATACCAAACATATCGCTAATATGAAGCGGAGTGCTACACCCACAGAGGATTCTCTGTTACCGAGGATTCTCACCGAATAGCAACATTTTCTTTTTAACTTTTATATCAAACATTTTTCAAAACTATTTAAATATTTTTTAAAAATTAAAAAAAATCACAAATTCTTTTAAAAACAGTTTCTTAATCATGAAGAAAAAAAAATATTAAAAAAAATAAAATGCAATTCGATAAGAAATTTATGTGGGAATATTATTTCCCTAATCTAAAAGTCTGACACGTCAGTTAGCATAATAATAGTACTAAACTTTTGGCTTTATTTTTATAACTGCAAGGAGGGGTCAGACTCCACACACCGAGGTCGGAGTTTTCATCAGCTTAATTCCCATATATTTCGGTTGGCTCTTTTTTCAAGTATTCTTATCAAATGAGATATTATCAAACAATGGGCAATAAAGAAACAACTGAGAAGACGTATAGATATAAAATAAATTTATAAATTGATATGATTTTATTAGATCTATTTTATAATAAAAATAATTTTACAATTTGACGTATATCAAATCATATTAATTTGTAGGTTTAAATATTTAAAGCATATTTAAAGTGCCTTTTTTTACGGCTGATCAAAATGTGATGCATTAATATATGTATATAATTAAAGGGCTGCATGGCCATCAGAGGAAGCTTCATCTTCCACTGACTTCAGAATAACATGTGCGGATGAGATTCACAAAAAGTACAAGACGATGGGACAAAGGTTTTGAATGCTTTGTTATAAACAATCTTATTTCACGAAAACTTGGCTACTAATTCGTGGAGAGGACGCACCTTCCATGTACACTACTGGGGGATATGCATTAATATATGTTGTTAGTGATATGCATTAGAGGATGTATTAAGCAGCACTACTACTGCTTCTTTTCTTGACTTCCTTTTCTTCTTTTGCCTTGAAATTGAATACAAATCAATGAAGCAAGCAGTTTCCGAAGAAAACCCTGATTTTCTCTTTCTGCGGGGGGTTTCCTTTTTTAAATTAATCCTACAATATGTAATATTCTCATTTAAATATCATAGCTAGTGAGTCTAAAGGCCAGTTTGAGATTGCATCAGGAGTCTTAAAAAATGTTTGAATAGTCTTAAAAACTCTTTAATGAAAAAATTAGATTGTTTGGATGTTACATATTAAAGTACTTTTTAATATTAATAAGTTAAAAAGTACATTTTAAGAAAAAGAGTATTTTTATGCTTTTCCTCAAATGTGTTTGTCCAAATAATTTGAAATGTAATTCAAATTTTAAAAAGACTGTTAATGGTCGAAAATACCTATATAACTTTCAGATAATTACAGCTTTTAAACTTTTAAAGATATGACATAATCTTTAAAAAATCAAATGATTGTTATTTCCATCTTAGAAAGCATTTTTTTAATTTGTTTTTCAAAAAAATATAACAAGTTTGATAGTGTTTTAAATATAAGATTATCAAACAATAAATAATTGTTTAATAATAGAAGTTATTACTTAAACTATAAGTTATAAACCTTAAAGTTATAAGATATATTTCCCACTATAATCTCTAAGTGCATGTTTACAATTGCAGTGGGAAATACAATTTCATTGGTTTCATCTTCATGTCAACGATGGTTGTGTTTAGTGGTGTTTAGTTGAGTTTGCTCCACTATTAGGAGTAGTTATGTTGGGATGGGGATATTGATAAATGTTCTGGTTGAGTAGAAGTGCTTTGAGTTTGAAAAGTTAAATGATAAATTGTGGAGATGCATGGAGAGTAGTTGTCGTGTAGTGAATCACATCTCCATAGCTCAAGATTCTATGGGTTGGTTGGCTGCCATAGTGCAAGAAGCTTTAGGTTATGGGGGTTCTTTAGAGTTTGTTAGATCGAGACGCAGTGGCTCTCAAGTACTGGTCATATAGCGGCAGCATAACTGCCATGGGAGTTTCTTATCCTTATCGGAGTTTGATCAAGGGAAGCGGCGTGGTATGTTAGTGATACTAGAAGGGAGAAGGGGGGTAGGGTGGAGGAACTTTGGGGAATTATTGAAGGAAATCGCCGTGTCTTCCTCTGTATTGGGAGGGAAAAACAGAGGCAACCCTCAGTGGTGGCCTTCATCGTCTCAGTCCTTCCCTTCGTCGCAGGGTCATCTCCCTTGTTCGTGTAGATAGGCTTTGTCTCGAGCCCCAAAACATACAGAGAGGACAGACAAGCCTTCTCCTTCGATGAAAACTCAGAATTGTGGAAAGAACGATAGGAGGGTGTCGGGGCTTAATATGAAAAATGTATTGCATGCATTGGCTGAAATGGAGAAACAAGTGGGGACCTTGCAGATGAACATGGGAGTGCTGAAATGTTGCGTTGAGGAGATAAGTGCTTGTGATGAGCTGGGCCATGAAAAAGTGTCTCAGCTGGATAATGAAGAAGAAATTGGGTTTCAGGCTAAGGGGAAGGGCTTGGTGACAGTCGAGCCTAAAGGGCCCATCGAAGGTCCTCATGGCAGGCACTTCAATCAAGTTGAAGGCCTTTCAATTAGCCCAAATATTGATAGGTTGAAGACGGCCCAGGCCTAGGCTCAACACACCACTCAGATCCAGCTGGAACAGACTCCGGTCTAGGCCTAGCAATTCGTTCAGCCCAGTTCGTCAATCAGACCCAGCGGGTCATCTTCAAAAGCCGATGCCCCTTCAACGTCTAATGGGCCTCAACCCCAACCAGTGGTGACGGGTCAAGGGTCAACATTGAAGGTGGTGGGCTTGCCGGCGAGGACAAGGGTGTTGGAAGGTTTGCCAGAGAGGTCAGAGGTGTAGGATGGTGCGCCGGTAAGGACAGAGGACAGATTTTTCGCTCTGCGAAGTGACGAGAGGCCAACTCTGTCATCGAAAAATGCATAGACTAGGTCGACTAAGGTGGACGGTGGCCTTGCCGTCTCTTTGACGCTGGCCGAAATGCCAGGGAGTAGATCTCGGGTCTTGGGGTTGCCGTTAGGTGATTTCTCTCGAGAAATGGAGGAGAGTGATGGTATTGGGCTAGGGGAATGCAATTTTCTTGATGTATGGAGGCCTTCTAAAATCATTGAGGAACCCAGGGATGAGCCTATCCAAATTTGTGGTGCAAACCCAGAATCATTGTCCCTTCAATTGGCACTGGTTGATAAAGATTGTTCTGGTGGGGAGGGGACTGTGCTAACACCTTTATGCACAATCCCACCTAGATTCAATTATGAGAGATGTCATTCTAACTGGGTTTTCAAAAAGGTGGATGAGATACAAGCTGTTATTGGAATTTTGTATGAAGGCGATGAAGATAAATTTATGGTTGTTCTTATGGCTATTGAAGATAGGCGGTTGAAGTCAGATACTAAGCAGAATAGGGAACTTAAAAGGCTAACTTGTTCCATTAATTATGATGCAAATGAGGGAAGTGGCGGTAGGGATAGAGTGAAAGGGAGTGGCATTCTCGGCTTACATGTTGCCTAAGATAATTTCTTGAAACGTGCAGGGGCTTATTGATCACAATAAACGCCTCCGTATCAAATCTTTATTGCAGATGTGGAAAGAGGATGTTGTGTGTCTTCAAGAAACTAAACTAAGCTTGATAGAAAAATTGTGTGGAGTTTATGGGGGTGCTCGTACATGGGATATGCCTATTTGGCCTCGTTGGGAGCTTCAGGCGGAGTATTATTAATGTGGGATAAAAAAAGTGGTTGAGATGATTGAGGAGTGTATTGGGGAATACTCGGTAACGTCACGTTTAAAAAACATGGTCGACGACTGGGATGGGCATTTGTAGGCTCTTACGAGCCGAATGTGGACAGGGAAATGAGGAGGTTATGGGAAGAGTTGGCAGGTATACACTCTTTATGGGATGTACCGTGGTGTATGGGAGGGGGGGATTTCAACACTACTCGCTTTCCTAGTGAGCGATCAGGGCATCTTCGAAATTCTGTAGTCATGGAGGAGTTCTCCGAGTTTATCTTTGAGCTGGATCTCATGGATCTTCTCCTGATAGGGGGCGAGTTTACTTGGTCTAACGGTCGGGTTTGGTCAAAACTAGATAGATTCCTTGTATCTCTTTCGTGGGAAGCCCATTATCCAGAGGTATGTCAGAAACGACTAGCTCGTGTAAGTTCAAATCATTTTCCTATCCTATTAGATTGTGGGGGCATTCACAGTGGTCATCGGTACTTCAAGTTTGAAAACATGTGGCTTGCAGCGGATGGGTTTGTAGAGATGGTTCGTACTTTGTGGTCCTCGTATCAATTCACTGGCACTTCAAGTTTTACTTTTGTAGGTAAGTTGAAGTCTCTGAAACAAGACCTGAAGAAGTGGAACTTGGAAGTTTTTGGACACATTGACGATCAGAAGTCTACACTCTTGGAGGAATTGCAGGAACTAGAGAGAAGGAAACTAATGGGAGATACTTCGGAGGAGGTACTTATGAGAAAGGGCATGGTTTTGGCAAATTTGGAGAGGGTCTTGTTCTCAGAGGAGATTCTTGGCATAAAAAATCCAGGGCCCTTTGGTTGAAAGAAGGCGACAAGTGCACGAAGTGCTTCCACAAAGTGGCTAACTCACACCGGCGTAGTAACGCTATTGAGTCACTACACTTAGTTAATTATGCGCTATCTTCTCCTCTTGATCTAGAAAACCACATTGTGAACTATTACGAGTGCCTTCTCTTAGAACCAGCTGGTTGGAGGCCAAAGCCTGATGCTCTGTCCTTTAAAACAATTGATCCTCAAAGCGTGAATATCTTGGAGAGACCGTGGTATCAGAGCAAGGGCTCTGTTATAAGATTAACTATCTTTTGAGTTAAGATCTTATGGCTAACATTGCAGTTTCATTTGGTGAATGTCAATCTAGCAGTCGGCCTCTACTCTTTTGTGGAGACAATTACTCATTCTAGAAAGTTAAAATGAGAATATTCCTTCAAGCTCAAGGTCGAGAAATCTGGAAATGCATTGTAAATGAACCTTATATTCCAACAAAAGTGGTTGATGGAATAAAGGTTAAAAAGGAAGAAGAAGAGTTTGATCGTGAAAACGATAAACTTTATACTTTGAATTTAATTGCTATGAATTTATTATATAATACTCTCAATGGAAATGAGTTTAATAAAATAATGACTTGCGCTACGACAAATGAAATTTGGGATAATTTAGAAGTTACTTATGAAGGAACTTCGCAAGCCAAGAAATCAAAAATTTATATTCCTACTCATGAATATGAAATGTTTAAGATGAATGATGATGAATCTATTTCTAGTATGCACACTTATTTTACCAACATCATAAACAGCTTGACAACTCTTGGCAAAATTTATTCCAAGGTAGAGATAGTAAGAAAAATTCTCAACTTTCTACCAAAATGCTAGGAATCAAAAGTGACAGTAATTTTTGAAGCTATAGACTTCAAGAAGCTCGAAATGAATGAACTCATCGGGTCACTTATCACCCATGAGTACACATTGAAAAGAGGAGAAAAAGAAGGAAAGTCAAAGAAAAGTTTGGCACTTAAAGCTATTCCTCATGAAAGTGAAAGTGATGAAGATGAAAAAAATGACAACAAAGATGAAAAAGTTGCGATGATAACAAGAAGAATTCAGATGTTCTTAAAGAAAAATAAAACTCCTCTGAGAAAATCCTTCAAAAAATTTTCCAAGAAAGATTCAGGTAAAAACGACACTTTAATTTGTTATAAATGCAATAAGTCTGGTCATATCAATCCAAATTGTCCTCTGCTAAAGAAAGATCGAAACAAGGGCAAGAAAGCAATGAAAGCTACATGGGATGATGATTCAAGTAGCTCAGATAGTGAAGCAAGCGATGGAGAATCATCAAATATTTGTCTTATTGCTAAAGATGACATTAAGGTAACAAATCTTGATAATATTGAAGATCTTTCATATGAAAAATTGTAAAATGATTTAGAAGAAATATATGAGGAACTTGAAAAATTGAGTATCAAGTATATTATTTTGAAAAAGAAAATTTCTTCTTTAACAAACGAAATTGATATTTTAAGAAAAGAAAGTATCGTTTTGAAAGATGAAAATCTTGAGTTGAAGAAGAAGAAAACTGATTTAGAAAATATTATTGAAAACTTTACGAATCGAAAAAGAAATTTTGAAAAACTTCTTGGTAGTCAAAGATGTGTTTTTGACAAGGCAAGCTTGAGATATATACCAAAACAAAAATACAAATCTTATAAAAACTTCTTTGATAATTCTTCTACATCAAAGTCCAGTATTCAAAATTCTTTTCATAAAAATAATTTTGTCAAAAAATGATACTATTATAGTCACTCAAGTTCTTTATATATGCCACATGTTATTTGCAATTTTTGTAATAGAAATTGTCATAATTATCATACTTGTCCTATTAGAAGAAAGCATACAATGACTATTATGGTCATATGGGTACCTAAAAATCTTGTTTCTTCTAATACTAATAAATAAAGGACCCAAAGAACTTGGATAACAAGAAAAAATCATTTTAATTGTTTTTATAAGTATGCATGAAGTCCTCCACAAGCAAAAACAAATGGTTTTTAGATAGTGGATGTTCAAGACACATGACGGGAGAAAAGACTAAGTTCTTTGATCTTAGATCTAAAAAAGAAGGACACGTGATATTTGGAGACAACTCGAAAGGGAAGATCATGGGAATAAGTAAAATTGGTAATGAATTTTTGAATAATCATGATTGCATTGTTTGTTTTATTGCTTTTAGAAGCAACAATGTTTATATAATCGATTTTGAAGAAATTACCTCACAATATGCTATTTGTTTTTCAACTCAAAATGAAACTAGTTGGCTATGGTATAGAAAACTAGGTCATGCCAACATGGAACTTATTTCCAAACTTTCAAAAAATGATCTTGTGAGAGGTTTACCAAAAAAAAATTTTCTTAAAGACAAAATTTGTGATGTATGCCAATTTGGTAAACAAACAAAAACTTCTTTCAAAACCAAGAAATATATTTTCACTATTAGACCACTGCAACTGATACACATGGATCTTTTTAGACCAAATAGAATTGCAAGTTTAGGAGGAAAATATTATGCATTTGTTATTATTGATGATTTCTCTATATATAATTGGGTCATCTTTCTTGCTTATAAAGATGAGGCACATAATGCCTTTACCAAGTTATGCAAGAGAATTCAAAATGAAAAGGGTTATATTATTTCAAGTATCAGAAGTGATAGGGGAAAAGAGTTTGTTAATAAAAATATTGAAATATTTTGTGATGAAAATGGTTTTGTGCATAATTTTTCTGCTCCTCAAACTCCTCAACAAAATGGGCGAGAAACCATTCACCTTAGTGTTTTGATCCTTTGAATAGGGACATTAGGAAGATGGTATGGAAGGTTTTTTTTAAGCTTTTCGTTTTGCAGTTTTTTAAAACTCTTTTCAATATTTCCTTAGATGGGTAACAAAATTAAGTTGTGGGTTCAAATTCTAAAAGGTGCCATGAGAGCATTATATTTATTACCATCGACCGAATAATATGTTTTAATATTTTTCTTCATAAAAAGAAAAGGTGGGGAATTCCAGAGGTTGATACTCAGCATCCTTGTATAACATCTTTACCTATTGATATAACATCCTTCTAGGTCTTTTTAAATAAAAATGATATATGTAATCATTTAAAAAAAATATGAGATTTATATAAAAAAATTAATCTTTTAATAATTTTTATTTTTATTTTTTATAAAAAATATGCTATGCTTACCCAATCTATAATTATATTTAAAATTACTTGTTTTTAAGGCAAATTTAATCCATGACCTCGTCCCAACGACTCACCAAAATTTTTAATTTTATTTCAGCCCATCTTAAGGGTGAATGCAAAAGTTGTAAGCCCAAACAACTTTAAAAGCATAGCTCTGGGGTTACAAGCCCATGTAACTGGGCTTACCATATATCCAAGAACTTCTTCCGTGTATGCTTCTTGAATAGGAGGCAACAGCTTGCGCCCATTAAAAATTTAAAAGGCATTCAATTTCAAATATTTCCATTTTAGTAAAGCTATTCTACATTGTAGAACTTACCATCTTTAGTCACACGTAATGATGTAGCATATTTCAAATAATTTTACTTATCAATTACTTAAATGGTAGCCGCTTAAAATATACCACATCATCAAGTGTAATTAAAGATGACAAAATGTCAAAATTTAAGATGAATAGGGATATTATTCATTTTATTTTTGTTCGAATTTTTATATGATCAATGAAACTTCTTGAAATAAACATGGTGGAAAAAGAAAAGTTTTATATGGGCTTAATGTTCCTTTTATACAATTGTGTTAGCTCAAACATAGCTTGTTGATCAATGATAAGGAATCCATTTATAAGCTTGCTTGTCGAGATACCGAACATATCGCTAATGTAGAAATCTGTCACATGAGTTAGCATAATAAAAGTACTAAACTTTTGGCTTTATTTTTACAATTGCAAGGAGGGGGCAGACTCCACGTACCGAGATGGGAGTTTTCATGTTTATGGGAAAGAGTTTTGTTACGTACAAGTAAAGTCACATATTAATCTACGTATTAATATTGATTCCTTTATATTTTAAATTTAAATTAGTACCGTTTTCAATAAAATTTACTTTTTGACCAACCACAATAAATTGGTATACATATTAGTGCGCAATTATACTTGTAACTAGATTTTTCCAATCCGCATATATTCCTGTTGGCTCTTTTTTCAAGTATCCTTATAAAATGAGATGTTACCAAACAATGGGCAATAAAGAAACAACTGAGAAGCCTGTTATAGACATAAAATAAATTTAAAAATTGATATAGCTTCGTTAGATCTATTTTATAATAAAAATAATTTTACAATTTGACTTATCACATCAGTTTATATATTTACTTTTATATAATTCTTTTGTGGTTAAAGTATTTTCCATCTGAGAATATAATATTTAAAGCATATTTAAAGTGCCTTTTTTTACAGCTGATCAAAATGTGATGCATTAATATATGTATATAATTAAAGGGCTGCATGGCCATCAAGGAAGCTTCATCTTCCACTGACTTCAGAATAACATGTGCGGATGAGATTCACAAAAAGTACAAGACGATGGGACAAAGGTTTTGAATGCTTTGTTATAAACAATCTTATTTCACGAAAACTTGGCTACTAATTCGTGGAGAGGACGCACCTTCCATGTACACTATTGGGGGATATGCATTAATATATGTTGTTAGTGATATGCATTAGAGGATGTATTAAGCAGCACTACTACTGCTTCTTTTCTTGACTTCCTTTTCTTCTTTCGCCTTGAAATTGAATACAAATCAATGAAGCAAGCAGTTTCCGAAGAAAACCCAGATTTTCTCTTTCTGTGGGGGTTTTTCCTTCTTTAAATTAATAGTACAATATGTAATATTCTCATTTAAATCTCATACCTAGTGAGTCTAAAGGCCTCTTTGGAGTTGCATTAGGAGTCTTAAAATGTATTTGAATAGTCTTAAAAACTCTTTAATGAAAAAATTAGATTGTTTGGGTGTTATATATTAAAGTACTTTTTTAATATCAAATAAGCTAAAAAGTATATTTATAGAAAAAAGATCATTTTTGTGCTTTTCTTCAAATGTGTTTGTCCAAATAATACGAAATGTAATTCAAATTTTAAAAAGACTGTCAATGGGCAAAAATACCTATACAACTTTCAGTTAATTACATCTTTCAAACTTTTAAAGATATGATTATAATCTTTAAAAAATCAAATGATCGTCATGTCTATATCAGAAAGTATTTTTTTAATTTGTTTCTAAACAAATATAACATGCTTAAAAGTGTTTTAAATATAAGATTATCAAACAATAAATAACTATTTAATAATATAAGTTATTACTTAAACTATAAATTATAAGCCTTAAAGTTATAAGACATATTTTCCAATACAATATCTAAGTGCATGTTTACAATTGCAGTGGGACATACAATTTTTAACTTTAGAGCTTTTAGTTGTAGATTTTAAAAAATAAGCTCTACTATTAAAAAGTTATTAATTTATAAACAATATAAAAAACAGTGCTTCTTAAAGTAAAAATGACATAAAATGGCATTTGAAGTGGTGTCGGAGATAAGATCAAATAACAAAGCGTTAATTATTTAAAAATTGTATGCGATATATTTTTGCCATTGATAGTCTTATTTTAAATTGGAATTATGTTCCACAATATCAATCTCGTTTGAAGAAAAGCATAAAAATAATGTATTTTCTTAAATGTAATTTTTAGTTTTTATTTTTTATTTTTATATACCAAAGAGAAATCCTTAGAACGGGTTATGTTAGCCAAATATCAGCCCACTAATAATGTAGTGACACCTAGACTTTCTACCACAACAATCTTGTGGATGCACTGTATTAGATTGGAATGCCTTGGCCCTTTTGCACCCCCTCTCTACGCAGATCTCTTTAGACGGCCTTGTTGGCGACGGTGACGGACAAAAGTATGAGAAGAAGTAGAAGTCGGAACGGGCCCAGTACAATTTATGGTGTTCTTTCTTGGCTTTTTCTTTTTTTTTTTTGTTAAATTTTTTTAGTCTCTATGTGCCTGATCTTCATTTCATGAATGTGATTGCTAATAAAATCTGGTTACGGCCAATCTAGTTTATGTGAGAGTGAGGTATTGGATTCTTCATTTCATGAATGTGATTGCCGATAAAATCTATGAGAGTTTGGTATTGGATTTCGTTTGTTTGGTTTATGTGAAAGTTAGGTATTGGATTGCATCTGTTTGGTTGTCGATAACATCTTGAAATTGAAACCTTCTACACATGCTGCTTTCTGATAATAGTGATTGCGATTTAGAATGATTTTTGGGTTTGGGTGATTTTTTGTGATATTCCGTGTAGTTTGGGTTTGGTTATTTTTTGTGATAAGAGAAATTGTGAGCCTGCCAATGCATTAATGCGATCCATTAACAATGAAGGTGTCCAATGCGGTGGTGGGTGACGACCAATTTGGTTTGAAACAGGGAGATGGATGACGGAATATGGGCTACTCCAAATGGGAGACGGCGACAGACCAAAAAAACCTTGGGAACGACGGAAATGATTAGAATAGCGGGAGAAGTCTAAACTAGCGGCGGCGGAGAGATAGGCGAAGGAACGTGGCGGCGGAGTTGAGGAGAAGATGGAGATCGTGCGAGATATTGCAGGCTGAGAAAGTTTACGAAGGGGTGAGGTTTTTTGTGATGAGAGAAAATCTAGTGCAATGAGTTTATTATGAAGATACTACAATTGCTGATGTGGCACAATACTATTAGTGGCTGTTTATCCCTCAGTAGCAGACAGACCATTCAAAAGCAGAACTCTATGTTAAAATGTACTTTAATAGGTAACAACCTAATTTTATCGCTTAAAAACTTTTGAGACTATTTAAATACTTTTTATGATCCCAATGCAACTCCAAACAGATCCTAATTAAGATATTCTAATTAAGAATATTAGAATATTAATTAGATAATTAACTTTTCATATGATGTTGTTAAGATTTGGGCTAAACTCTCATAATTAATGAGTCCAATACTACGAACTAGTTAATTGAAATGAGGGGTAAGCTAAAACAGGAGTTTATACTTTATATTCATAATTTGAACCCAAAAATGTTAAATTATCAATTTAAATTTCCAAAATCATAGAGGTTGGGTGATTGCAACTTTAAATTTTAGCAAAGGAAAGAAACAATCTTGATGCCATTATCGTCAACATGAGATCAAACTTTTTTTTTTCTCAATAATAAAAGGAGGTGGGGGCGATCAGCATAGTAATATTCTCTGGGCATGAACATAGGAGTCTCTCCCCATTGGAAAATGTCTAATTTGAGCCATAGTTACTGTTCTAAGGGTGAGCTCGTCACCACAACACTTTCAAAATATCCAGCTAGTTCAAAACCCATCTTATAGCCCAATAGTCAGGCTTTACTATCACAAGTGATTTCTACTTATATTATAACTCAAACTTCTAATATCAAAGCCATGAAATACCAGCTCGTACTAACTAGATTACCACATTGGTGGTAACATGAGATCAAACTTACTACCACTTTGGTATGGCCAAACCCTTTCCTTTATTTTCTTAATTTGAAAGAAAATAAATTTGCATATTAATTTTTTTTAAAACTCAAATATGACTCGCCTTACAAGTTAATTACAACTATAAAAAATTTGACAAATATTAATCTTTGACCTCTAAGTAATGGAGTACAATCTTGACCATTGAATCTGCCAGAAAGTGAAATTTATGCTTAACAAAGACTAAATATGTATTTATTCGTTTTATTTATTTAGATAAAATTATGCTCGAATGAATGACATTAGGCATCTTTGAAAGAGATAATACCTAAAATCCTGAGCATATATATAGCATCTAAAGCCTAGAAAGAGTACTAATAAAATCCAAAGTTGGAAAGGAAGAAAGCAAACAAAACAAAATGATACCTCTTTTTCAGCCATATTGGAACGTATCGAATCCAGAAATGACATGCAGAATCTGATGGACCTCACGCTATTGTACGTCAGTCCTGACCCATGAAATTTGAACTCAATCTCAATGGCAGCCATCTTCTTTTTGTCTTCTTTGTCTTAATAATCTCTTGAATAGCTTGGAATTCCAGTTACTCTATCCATCAAATTCAGAATATAATTAATATTTTCAATTTTTCTTTGAAGATATTTATTCCTTTCCACTTATAAGAATATCTGAAACCAACTCTCCCGACTCATGCAAGATCTTAGATAAGTAAACTCCAGAAAAATATATATTCAATATAAAAAAAAAAAGAAGAATATTTGTGATCAATTATATTATTTACAATCAAAATAGACTCATTTTAATAAAAAATAATTATTTTCACATAAAATAACTAATCATAGAGTCATTATAATTATCTGATAATAAAAAAATAAAATAAAAATCCTTCTTCTATGATTTCAGAATAATAAAAAAGGAAAAGTGTACCTTTTTAGGTGGAGCTGGGCTACCGGAGCATGCTTATATAATTAAAAGGGACCATTGTTCAGAAGTCTGACATGGATACATGTGATGTATAGGGTTCGAGATCGATCACAAAGATACAGTAGTATAGTACTGATGAGTATATATAGGACACGTACGATGACATCTCAAGCTAATTTCTGGTTCTGTTTGTTCCTTCTCCAAATACGTACATCGTACGTATTTATTTAAGCCACCCCATGTTATAAATACGTACGAAGTTGCAAACCAAAAGACCGATCAACCACTGCTACTCCAGGACCATTTCATTGAAGTACTGGTTCATAAAATTTTGAGCAAATTAATTCTTTAGAAAATAATTGATCTCTCTCTTATAAATTATTGTCATGTTTCAATCAATCAAAAGGCCACCAACGAAGTACGAACTATATATATTATATGAAGGCCTAGTAATTAATTCATTCAGAAAAGTAAAACTAGTGGATCGAGGAAGACATCAATAGATTAAAGACTAAACATTATTATTATTATTATTATATATTAGTTTTCTAAGCCATGATCACTATGTTATTTTATGAGTTTTGTTACGTGTAAGTAAAATTACGTATTAATCTGCATATTAATATTGATTTTTGTATATTTAAAATTTAAATTAATACTATTTTTAATAAAATTTATTTTTTAACCAATCACATTAAATTAATACATATGTTTGTACACAGGTCGTAACTGGATTTTTTATTATTTTATTAATGCAACTGCTTCGTTTTGGGCAATAATTTATTTGCAATTGGTGGTATTTGGTCTATAAATTACGGCAACACCACCCTGCAAATCCTCTTCCACTTCTCCATCTTCTTTCCCCTGTAAACTTTTGAGTCTGATGATCTGTTGCATGCTCCGTCTTCAATTCTGATCCTTTTCAGTTCGTCTCCTCTAGATCGATCTATATAAGGCTCTGAGTCTCTGTCACTAGAAAACCATATCCCTCTAGATCGATCACAAGTTTTTTGATGCCAAAATATGTCTTGCTCTTGATGTTTGGGACTTATGTCTCCGGTTGTTAGTGAAATCCTCCTTTCTGGGTTTATGATAAACTCCACCCTCCGTCGCAGGACCCACTTGGTTCAGTCCTTCTCTGTTGTCTTCCTCTACTGGTTTTACGTTTTTTCATGAATTAAACTAGGTCCCCTCTCTACCTAGACCTCAGAACTAGGCCTCATAATATAGTTTCTATATATATTAGAGTTATTTTCAAATAATTAGCATCTGGTTTCTTTGCTTTTTTATTACCAAGCATAATCCAGAAAGAAAGTTCTTGTTTTGTTTAGCTTAATATATTTCTGTTGTTCTTATAAAGATCTACCATGGCTTCTTCTAGTACTGGAGCTTCCTTAGGGTCCAGCACGCTCCAGAACTCAGGGTCTGAGGGCGATCTTCATCATGTCCTGGATGAAAGAAAGCGGAAAAGGATGCTTTCCAACCGTGAATCGGCGCGTCGATCACGGCAGCGGAAACAGAAGCACCTGGACGATCTGATGACCCAAGTTTGCCAGCTCGCGAAGGAGAACAAGCAAATCCTCACAAGCATGAACACGACCTCTCAGGTCTACTTGAACATTGAGGCTGAGAACTCCATTCTGAGGGCTCAGATGGCTGAGCTTAATCAGAGATTAGGGTCTCTGAATGAGATCGTCAATTTTGTGAACTCAACAAGTAGTGGTCTTTTTGGGACTGGGGACAGTACTCAGACGACCCTGCATGATAATAGCCTCATGCAGCCATTGAGCTCTCCCTATTACATGAACCATCCCATAATGGCTTCTGCTGATATATTCATGTACTGATCATCATCTTGGTCTTCTGAAATCTTGCTTCTTGGTGGGTGTTGTTGCTGTTCTTCTTTGTTTTCCAGTTTTTTCAATTCTCTGCTGTTCTTAAGTCTATTGTAATTTGTATGGTTTCTAGTTTGTTGTAGAACTCGATCAAGGCCAAAACATAGTGTGAGAAGAAGTTGAAAGATCAATGTAATTAGCAGAGAGTTGGCATTTGGGTTCTTAATTTGTATGCAATTAATGGGTTAATTAACTGTGATATTAATCCATTCAATTATTAGTATTCAGCTTGAGTTTTATGCATATATTATCTGTTTTTTGTGGGGGTAAGAAGCCCATTTTTGGAAGTGATAATTACTTGGAATATGATGTATTAATTAGTAATTACACATATATCAAAAGAATATGCAGTCTCTCTCTTCCTCAAGTTCCATCCATGCTACTAAATATCTGGTATTGATAGATCAAAAATTTTACGTCTGTGCAGTCGTACTTCTTGTACATTTTATTAACATAATTGACTGTATAACTTTTTTTAATATAAAATAACTGTTTTGATCAATCATATAAGTTAAATATGTAAGGAATACATAAAAATAATTATATATAACAAAACTTCTTATAAATTGGTAGTTTACGGGCAAAAGGGATTCAGATTTATTTAATGGATAAAATAAATGGTCTTGGTTTGATTTGGTTGGACAAACTTATATAAACTAGGATGAAGTTTGGACTTTGGCGTTAATTTGCTGGCATTTGTATTTATATATATGGGAAAGAAAAGGGTATTTGGACAAAAGACAAATCACTAAACAATGAGCTCATGAGATCTGAATTATTGGCAATCAGAATAGGACAAAATCTTACGCCCAACAATTATTGATTGCGGTCTCTCGTCTTGTGTTTTTTTTTTTTTTATGTTTATCAGTCTGTTTTTGTCCTGTTTTTGTCTTAAATAATTCATCAAACAATTATTTATTTAGTATTCAATATTATTAAAAAAAATAATAATAATAAATATTATATTTTCATTTCATGTAATGTTCATATAAATCTGCTATATATTTAAAGTCATCAAATTCATACATAAATTGGAAAGAATCTTTCCCGCATAGGTTATCACGAGTCATGACTATGGAACTATGAAATTTTCAAAATAGAGATTTTAAAAATTATTTATTAAATTTTCAGAACAAGTACATGATGAAGAGGTAAGAATTTGCATCAATCACGTTATAATTAATAATCCTATTTTAGTTAGGCGGAAGAAGCAATCAAACCGATTTAAATATGAAAATGTAAAGTGCGGTGCTACTATGCCGTTTTGATTTTACCGTTCATTTTGACTACATGCACATTTTTTTTTTCATTTTTCTTTCAATATTTTTTTAATATATTTAAACATTTTTAAAAAATAAAAATATCAATATACTTAAAATCACTTACTTAATCACTAAGTAAAACAATAATAATAATTTTTTTTTTTGTGACCAACGATTACTTTAAAGTAGCATGGAAAGAGGGCATACAAGCATTTTCCAAATCTAAAATATCAAAGTCAAGTACTATGGGCTATATGTATCGAGCCTGTCAGTCTCTATGATATGTCTGCATTTTCAGAATAGTTGTTACTTTTATATAAAAATATAAAAGTTAAAAGTTAAATAAATTATTAGAATATTATTTTTTAATATTATTATTGTTTTAAAATTTTTAATTATTTATTATATTTCATATAAAATTTTTTTTAAAAAATAGAATAATAGATTAAGATAAATTAAAATCATTTTTATATCCAAACCTATCATTAAAGAATATGAGAATTCAATATGCTTGCAGCCTTACAAGTGTGACTACATCACCAAGAAATTAATTAGTCATTTCATTAGATTTGCAAGTAAGATGAGATTTAAAATTTTCTCCTATCTTATCGTTTGATTTTATTTCATTATTATAATTTTTTTAAATTTTTATTCAAAATATAATAAATAATTTAATTTTTTTAAATTTCAATTCAATTTTTTTAAATTTTAAAATAATAATAATATTAAAAAAATAATATTTTATTCAATATTTTACTTTTATCTCAAATTAAAAATTTTCATATCAACATTCAAACCTAAATTTCATTAGTACTATTTTGTCATTTCAATTCAAAAAGTTTTAACAGATATACGAACCGTACATCGTTAAAGAGTAATGTGACAAGTCTTAAATATATAAATATATAAAAAAAAAAATCATTTCTTTTTTACAGTAAAATCTACTTTTTTTTAATAAAAAACATTTATACCAAACTTGTAAATTTTGAATTTTATATATTATTACTATTAGGCATTAAAATGCTTTGTAGTAAAATGGAGGGCTGTTGATCTTTTTTAGGGTTTTTCTCTTTTGACAGGCCAGAATATAATGAAAATAAAAAATAAAATATAAATAATGGCTATGAAACTCGAGGATTCATTAATGGTCCAGTTGATCATCATTAATCTGGTTCAGATTAAGTGCATGTGGACCTAATATTAAAACAGTCGATCGAGTAGTACTATTAGTACTAGATAGGAGACAAATCCTGTCACATATATTTTGGTCACCCATCGATCTGATTGCATTATTTTATTAACATTAGTGGAAATCTACTTAATTATTCTTAATTAACTTATCTTATTTTTATATCCCTAAAACTACTATTGCCATTAATATATATATATTAATATATACTAGCTAGCAAGTAATTAATTTGTACGTATCGCCTGTCAGTTTGACTAAAGCACCCATGAATTAATTACCAATTAATTAATTAGTCAGAAAAGGAGTGCCCTTAGTTTAATTTGCAAATTAATTAATTAATTAATTAATCAAAATTATAGAAGTGGTTAGAAATAAAAATCAGGCCAGTTCATCAACGTCATGTTTAACACATGTGTTCAAGAATTAGTGGGTTTGCGGAAAAGAGTAGAGTACTATGGTTTGGTGACCAAAAGGAAGCTTTGAAAATCTCAACCCAAGCATGCATACGCCTACCTACCTTAATATTCTCTGTATGTGAAGTGATCACCACTTCCTTCGACGTTTATCTGTGTCATACAGATTGCAAAGGTATTAAAAAGAAAGAGAGATAATATATAGAAGAACCGATTTCAATCTGAAATTAACCACCAAAATGAATAAAAAGAAATGATCTGTACGAGACTCGTTTGTACCTGACATTATCTCTATTCAATAATTAAGCGATAAACCAAAATTAAGCAAATGTACAAAAACCTCTAATTACAACATAGTATTCATGTTCATATCTTAACATGTTTTCTTTGTTAAGACCCTTAGAGCCAGATCTGGAAGAATTTGTTTTAAAAGTTTCGTGGTTCATGTCATATATATCAAAAATCACTTTCTTATACAAGTTATGTATGCATGGAACACTCTTTTGCAATACAATTTCTACTATTTCAAGTAGTTATCTACCAAGAAATTAGTAGAAGTTTAACCAGGCCATCTTCTACTCGAGGGAACAAGCTAGAAAGATTACATGATCATCAACCAATTAATACAGACGTCTTAAATACTCTAAATTTTGATTAATTGCGTGTTGATATATAAGATCAGTAAAGTTGCAAAATTTTAATAACAAAAACTCATTTCTCTTGTAGAATTAAGATTGTTAATCCTTGTACTGGAGAGTACGTTTGACTTATAAGCAGTAGCTGTACTGGCCAGCCAGTTCAAGAAATAATGGGAATCTATTTAATTTATAATGATGCATGAGATAAACGAAGATGATGATGATGATGAGTTGAGAAAGAAAAGATTCCAATGCAGGCCACTACAATTGTGGGAAACTTTTAATTTTTAGCCAGGCATGTGATCATGGAAATTAACATGGTCGACGACGTCGTACGTAAGAGAGAAGCTTTAATTTGCTGCGCCCTCTTAATTAATCGGCTTATTTAACACGTGACAGTCAAAAGGAATCGAAAGTGAAGGGCATTTAATGCTTTAAACAAGCTGGCAGACTTCAACTTTGAGCACCCAAGAAACAAATCATGCTGCATCTATATTAAATTGTACGTCTTCAATTAATATAGTAGTATTTGTAGTTGTAAATTGCTCACAGCATCATATGATATGTATTGTACATTGCATATCTTTAATTTAACAATTGACAAGTAATAAAATGGGGCCCCTTCTGAACCCATATCAGATGAGGTTCTAAGTTCACAGCTGCATTCCATTCTGATCTTCTCCTTAAAACAACATTTATATCTTCAATAATATGTCAAATATAAGACAAGTCTTCCACTTTACTATAAACAGCTGTTATGATCACTTGGGCATCCTCTTCCAAAATTAGTTTATCAAACCCGAGGTCCTTGCATAGCTCCAATGTATGCCATAGAGTCATACATTCAACCAAATTAGGATGAGTGATATATGGCTTCTTATCACATGCATCAGCCATTACTTCTCCACTTTCATTTCGAATTATAATACCTAGCCCCATCATCTTGTTCTGTTTATTGAGTGAGGCATCTCAGCTTGCCTTGACTTGAGTTTGATTTGGTTTCTTCCACTTTGAGTCAGAACTCAATGAGTCATAACTCAATGCATTCCACTATAGGTGCATCCTCTCCTACATTGCATTCCATCACTCCCATATGTGCTTTCTGAAATTCTTCAAGACTTGCTTTTGCTGACCAGATTACTTTGCAGGGATTTTGAAACCTCTCCTCAAATATAAACACATATCTTCTTAGCCAAATCTTACTCAAAGTGACATATGCTAACTCCAAATATTCTTCTCTCAGTCTCTCCATCATTTTCTCCCATAGGTTAAGGAAAATGTCTTCTGTGCTTGCCCACTTTTGTAATGGCCTTATTGAATCTGCCTGTACATCCCTTGCTGCTGGACACTGCCATAATACATGCATTATAGACTCGTCCTCTACATAGCAAATTGAATAGTAAGGAGTTTATGCTATTTTCCTATTGAACAAGTTTTTCCTTGTTGCAAGTGACATTGCCTGCTTTCTATAGGAAAAATTTCATTACCCCCGGCACATTTAGATTCTAGATATTCTTCCACCTCAAGTCCATTGCCTATGCCATAGATGATTCTCCCCTGGCTAGACACTTTTTTCAACTGCCAAAAAATAAGTATTTCTCACAGAGAAAATGTCTTTCTTTGATGGATCCCATATCATCTTGTCTTCTAATCCCACTTTGCTAAGGGGTATGCTGCAAATCATTTCAGCATCTTTGTTGAACCTAAGGTTTCAAGTTTTGTGTAATTATATATTTACACATGGATTTTGATGAATAAAGGATAAAGGAGTCTTAAGCTCAAGTTATCTACACAATGGATTCAAGCACATCAAGAAACCAAGCATGAGCAAGAAGGGAACAAGCTCACATTAAAGTCATAGAATAATGTTGTAAATCTCTTAAAATTCGAAATTAGGATTAAGGCTCAAAATTAATATTTTATCATAAAGCATTAAAATACATTTTCCACATGTGCATGAATTTTTTTGAAAATTAAATTTGAATATTTTGAAAGATAATTGATTGTCATCTTTCACATGTGCATGCCATGATTAAAGGTTTGAACTTTGAAAATATTAAAGATGATTGATTGTCATCTTTCACATGTGCATGTTTTATTTGAATAATTTCAAAAGTGATTGATGCTTTTCTTGACTTATGCAAAAGGAAGATGTCTTTGTTTGAAAAATTTGAAAAGTAAAGTGTGCTCCTTTTGTCATATGCAAAAAGTAAAAGATTAGGTTTGAAATTTTTGAAAAGCAAAGTGTGCTCCTTTTGTCATATGCAAAAAGTAAAAAATTAGGTTTGATTTTTTTGAAAAGCAAAGTGTGCTCCTTTTGTCATATGCAAAAAGTAAAAAGATTAGGTTTGAATTTTTGAAAAGTGAATGATGATGTCTTTGACATGTGAATCTTTTTAAATTTGAATATGAAGTCTCATATGCCTATAAATAGATCATTTGAGAGCTTCACATTCACAACACCAAGAGCATACAACTCTCATTCAAAGCTTTCATTCTCTCTTCTCTAAGCATTGAGCCTTAACCCTTGTTCATTTTGAGAGATATAGTTTGTGCTTGTATTGTTCTTATTTCACTCATTGAGGAGTGTTTTCTGATATCCTACCCACTATCAATTCTTGTATCAGTAAAAGGGTGTGTACAACCCTTGTGCGTGTAGAAAGTGTTCTACACAGGGAATCGTTGAATCACCACGTGTAAGGTGATTGCAAGTGTAGAGGGTGTTCTACACGGATCCTTTGTAGCGGTGTTGTTCAAAGGTGTAATAGGTTTCTATCTCCACCTGAAGGAGATTGAATAGTGAATTCGGGGATCCTCAAGGGGTAGCTTGAGGCGAGGACGTAGGCAGTGGGGCCGAACCTCGTTAACATACTGAGTTTGCTTCTCTCTTACCCTTACTCTTTATATTTATTGTTGTTTCATATTTTGTTTATATTTTATATTGTATATTTGATTTATAATTGTTATTTTTTTAAATACAACTCAATTCACCCCCCCTCTTGTGTTAGTCATCTGGGCAACAATCTTCCTTCTCAAACATTGCATTTACCAGGCTTTCATTCCATCCTCCTCTATCATGGTCTATCAGCTCCTCTACTTTTGCATCACCTACTAAGATCTTGGCAGGTGATTGAACATAGTTAGAGGAAGGCATGTTTAACCATTTATGACCCCATACTCTTATGCTTCTGCCATTTTCCACCCTTCATCTCAGTCCCTCCTTCAAAAATTTCATAGATCCCCACACACTACTTCATATTAAAGAAGATTTATACCCTAGTTTTGCTTCCAGCAGGGTAGAGGTTATAAAATATTTTTCCTTAAAAACCATAGCAGCCATGGGGTAGAGATTCATAGAGAAAATGGGAAGCAAATACAAAATATGATTATTGAAGAGTCCAGAGAAAGGAAGACAAGGAATTATGATCAGAGAATGAGAGCATGGAAAAGGAGGGCTCGTGAACTAGTTGGGTTAATGAGTTTATTGGAGAGTGTACTTCATCTAAAAGAAACAATGAAGAGAAAGATGAAAAGAAGATAGAAGAGAAAGGGACAAAGAAGTAAAAAAATAATAATAAAGGGGTGGAATTGCTACCTGAAGAGAGCTTGCGGAGCTTGGTGTTTAGCCCCAACAGTCGCCATGAAAATACTCAGTTAAAACTGCCGAGGGCTTGGAAACCATCGAACAGTTCAAGACCTTTGCTCTTTAGTAAAGGATAAGAAACCTAACATTGTGTTTGTTATGGAAACAAAATTAAAAGCTAGTAGAGTGGAAAAAGTAAAAAGGAATTTAAGTTTTGAGAGATGTTTTGTGGTAGAACCAATTGGTAGAGGGGGAGGATTGGCATTGATGTGAAGAGATGACATACATATAGAAGTTTTGAATTACTCACAAAGGGACATTAGTGCCTGGGTTACTAAAGAAGAGGATAAGATGAAGTGGTTGATGACAGGTTTTTATGGGCATCCTAAGGCTAGCAAGAGACATGAGGCTTGGAACCTTTTAACCTTCCTTAAACCCTCAAACAACCAAGTATGGTGTGTTATTGGAGACTTCAATAAGAGAGTAACTAATGATGAAAAAATTGGGGGCAAACCAAGGGGGGAAAGGATGATGGAAAATTTCAGAGAAGCTCTACTTGATGGGGACTTATATGATCTAAGCTGGAAAGGAAACAAATACTCATGGAGTAACAGGCATGGGGATGAGACATTCACAAAGGAAAGACTAGATAGGGTTGTTGCAAATTCAAAGTGGTCTGAAGGTTACAAGAAAGTTTGTATGGAGGTGTTGGTAGCAAGGAGCTCAGACCATAGGCCTGTTTTGCTGAAAGGTTTTCACACAGAAAATCTTATCTCACATGGCAGTAGAGGTTTCAAGTATGAGGCCAGCTGGGCCATAGAAGAGGAATGTGGAAAAGTAATAAAGGAAGAGTGGAGGCAAGAAGTTGAGAGTGACCCTATGAGGAAATTACAATTTCTGTTGAGAATGTGTGCTGTGAGTTTGTCGAGGGGGAGCAGAAGATCAAGACTGGACAAGGTAAAGGCCATAACGGAAAAAACATATGCTCTCAAACATTTGCAACTGGATGAAGGTAGGCACAACTTAGAAAAGATAAGTAGGATTCAAAATGAGTTGGAATCTCTATTAGAACAAGAGGATATGAATTGGAGACAAAGAGTCAAAAGAAATTGGTATAAGCTTGGAGATAGGAATGCAAAATTTTTTCATGCTTATGCCAATCAAAGGAGAAGAAAGAATACCTTTAAGCAGGTTATAGATGAGCAAAATATAAGTCTTGCCAAAAGAAAAGAGATTGAGGAAGCATTTAATGGGTATTTTAAGCAGCTTTTATTCTACAAGACCAACCTTAAAGGATGTGGCAATCTGTTTGAGGGAAGTGGAGCCGAAATTCACTGAGGGCATGAATGAGAGTATCTCAAGGGTTTTTATAAGAAGTGAAATTGAAGAAGCCATCAAACAAATGGCTCCTTTAAAGTCTCCTGGGCTAGATGGCTTAGGGGCCTATTTCTACCAAAAACACTGGCATATCGTTGGAGATGAGGTATGTGCAGTAGTTCTAATATCTTTTCTTAATGGGAATGCTTTAGAACCATTGTTGAATTATAGTTATATAGCTCTTATTCCCAAAGTAAAGCAACCAAAATATGTTAGTGAGTATAGGCTCATTAGTCTGTGTAATGTCTTGTACAAAATTATCTCAAAAGTTCTTGCTTACAGACCAAAAAAGATTCTTTCAATCCCATTTCCAAAGTGCCTTTATTCTAGGAAGGCTAATAACAGATAATATCACAGTGACTTATGAGGCTCTACACTCAATGAAAATAAGACAAAAAGGTCACTAGGGAAGCATGACAATCAAGTTAGACATGTCGAATGCATATGATCGAATAGAGTACGGATTCCTGGAGGCAATGATGAGGAAGTTGGGATTTTGTGAAAGGTGGATAGAGCTAATAATGAGTTGTGTGACTTCAGTATATTATTCTATACTTATTAATGGTAGATCTGAAAGAAAATTTTCATCATCAAGAGGGTTAAGACAGGGGGTTCCCTATGTTCATAATTTGTGCTGAAGGGCTAAAAACACTACCAAACCATTTAGCACAAAGTGGTTTTACTAAAGGGGTGGCTTTGGCAAGAGGGGGCACCAGAAAATCACCTACTCTTTGCAGATGATTGTATACTATTTGGTAGAGCCAAGTTAGATGAATGGAGTAAATTGCAAGGTATCCTTCAAAAGTATGAGAAAGCCTCACGATAGTTTTTGAACAAAGAAAAAACTGTAAGATATGTTTTTAGTCACAACAATCTGCACGGACAATGTTTACTATAGTATAGATTAGGATCCTTAAGAGTTTTTAGCCAAATTCTAAGATTTAGAAAAAGATAAAAGATGTCAACTACTTCTTAGAATATTATGTTGTCTCATGTACACATCTCTTAATTAGCATTTAGCATTTAACATTCATTAAATGTGATTGAAGGTGACTTTCATGTATGGAGCTCTTGTACTCATAAGGTTTTCTGTTTGGCATATGGATCTTATAGATGCTTGCTGAAGATAATATAAAGTACACCTATTTAGAGTTCTGCTATTTATTTATGAGTTAACATACCACTTCTTATGTGATTCATTATACATTAATATAATTCTTAAAAAAAAGAACCAAAATATCAACTTCTTATACTAGCTGACGTACGTGAAAGAGTTTTTGCATTATCAGTGTATATATTGAGGCCGCCAATATACAAGTTTGTAAATTGATTTTGTCATCAATTTAGCATAAAGATGTTAGTAACGACGTTTTCAAGGGAGTTTCTATGGTGACATTATGCGAAAGTTGTTTTTGAAAATCTTGCTTATGGAGCATCATAATTTTGATGGAAAATTATTACAACTCTATACATAATAAATGAAGAGTAGTTTTTATAAAATTGAATTATATTTTCAATGAACTTGCAAACTTGTGTTGGTTGATTGTGAAATAAATTTTAAGCACATCATTACTTCCAAATGAGAAAAGATATTTGCAATCGTGAATTGTGTAACTTCTGCTTAATCGCTTTGAAAAAAGTGAATAAAACATGAGATCTACATGAAATAAATTAATTTTTTAATAGTAGACCACACTCTTTTTTAAAACTATTACGCGACATTTGCGCACTTTACGGTTATATTTAGAATGAGAAACGCTTCCTACCGGACAATCCTTTAAAATGAGATAAACGGAGACCAATAATAACATGACACGTAGCTTACTCTTCAACAAATTTGTAGACTGTACCGCAGGAGATAATTTCTCATTTAGAATCCGGACAGCGCCTCTCCCCCCCATCTCTCTCTCTTTCTCTCTCTCTCTCTCTCTCACCGAAAAGACGTCTCATTCTCTCACTGTAAACCCCTCTCATTCACTTGTACTAGAAGCATCACGAATCAACACCGAAAAAACATCTTGTTTGAAGGATTCTTTTCGAGTCCCAGTTTCGGTTTTCAAGTGGTGAGTTTTATTTTCTCATCATTTTTCCTTCATTATTTGTTTAACTTAACTATGTCTATTCCGATTTTTTGAGGTTCTAAATTAGGATTTTCTTAGCAACAAAGAACCATGAAATTCCTACTAACAAGCGTCCATTTTGAAGATTATTCCTATTCGGATTTTTTGAGCCCATGAAATTCCTATTCGGATTTTGTGAGCTTTCGATTTGATTTAACTAAATTATTTTCCTGAGGATTAGGGTTTTATTTATTTTTATTCTTTTCCTAATTTTCTTTTCGGTGGGAATATTTTCGTAATGATCTTTGTCTTTGTTTTTGTTGTAGGGTTTTGGCTTGGCTTCAATTTACCATTGTTCGCACATTTGGCACAGTCAACACCATGGTATTAAATTTGTTTGGTTTTCTATTGTTTGTTGACATGGTATTAAATTTGTTTGGTTTTCTATTGTTTGCTTACAGTTCTCTTTTGAATAAATATGGTTTCCAGTTGTAATCTAGAATGAAATTTGTGAATTAAAATAATTTGATTAATATCTAAATCTATGTCCATCTAACTCAGCAATCAAATAATTGAAAACTGAAAATGGGTTGGCTGGATTGGTAGAGATAAGTGTCCAAACAAAAGGGTGATGGGTGTTTAGTAAATGAGTCTCCATAATCACGCCTTTTTTTTTTGCATAATATTATCTTAGTACATGCGGAATAAGGTTTTGAATATTTATTTAGAACCTTTTGAGGGGCATATGCATTTGGCTATTAAAAAGCATTTCTTTGGATATGTTATTTTAAGGGATTGATATTTTATTGATTACATTGTTTTATGTTGGGATGAAGGATAGTGACGAGTAGAAACTGTCCACAAGGCATTGTAAATGAAACTATTGAGGATGAAACCGTGGAAAAGCAATGTGATGTGAGCATGGGAGATGAATTGGATGTGGGAGATGGCGTTAATTTGGGAGATGGTGATGGAGATGGAGTGAATGAGGGAGATGGTGATGGAGATGGAGTGAATGTGAGAGATGGAGATGGAATCAATTTGATTTCCACTTCCAGTAGTGGAAATCTTGAACCGTTCGTTGGGAAGGAATTTGATGAGGTCGAGGATGCCCAAGCATTTTACAAGGCGTATGCAAGACGAAAAGATTTCGCAGTGAGAACCAACCATACGTAATTATCCAGAAATGATAGAAAATTAGTTGGAGTACACTATGTTTGTACAAGGGAAGGATTTAGGCGTGAAAGTCTCTAACAAAAAGAAAAAAAAAATCCCGAACTTGCGGAAATAAAGATTGGTTGTAAAGCTACCATGTGTATAAAAAAGCATGGTGAAAGGTGGATAGTATGCAAGTTTGTGCCTAAACACAACCATGTGCTACTGACACCAAGAAGTACGAGTTTGCTCTGTGGACATAGAGGAGTGACGCGTGTGCAAAAGAAACTCATTCTCACTTTGAATGAGTCTGGGGTACCGACAAGGAAGATAATGTTGGTTTTGAGTAAAGAATTAGGTGGTCATTTTAATACAAGTTGTATTGGTAAGGACGTCGAAAATTATTTGGGAAATAAAAGAATAAAATTGATTGAAGAGGGAGATGCACAAAGGTTGTATGCATACTTTCTTGATCGACAATGTAAAGAACCTGGGTTTGTTTATTCCATGCAAATTGATGAGAATGGGTGTATAGGAAGCTGTTTTTGGGCAGATGCAAGATCAAGGTCTGCATATCAATATTTTGGAGATGTTGTCACATTTGATGCGACGTACCTCACAAATATTTATAAGGTGTCATTTGTGCCATTTTCAGGAGTTAATCATCATCACCGAACCATAATGTTTGGTTGTGCGTTGTTAGTCAATGAAACAGCTGAATCCTATATATGGTTATTGAGGACATGGCAGGAAGCAATGCTTGGGCACGCCCCTTTAACTATTATTACTGATGATGACAAAGCCATGGCCAAGGCCATTGCACAGGTACTCCCAAATACAACTCACCGGTTGTGCTTGTGGCATATTTTGCAAAAATTTTCAGAACATTTGGCACATGTTTATAACAAGTTTCTGGACTTTCAAAAAGAGTTCCATCATTGTATTCATGAGACAATAACATGTGATGAATTTGAGGAGGAATGGAGTTCAATAATGAAAAAATATGGTTTAGTTGGTAAAGATTGGCTGGAAAATCTTTACAACCAACGAGAGAAGTGGGTTCTGGCGTACTTGCGAACCACGTTTTGTGCTGGTATGTCAACCACGCAAAGGAGTGAGAGCATGAATAAATTTTTCAAGGATTATGTTCGTTCAAGCACGATGGTGAGTGATTTTGTTCATCAGTACGAGAAAGCCTTAGATGCACGTTATTTTAAAGAAAAAGAGAAAGATGTGAGAACGAAATCGACTAAGGCAGTTTTGAAAACATGTTGGGCAATTGAGGAAGAGGCGGCCTCAGTGTATACAAGGAAGTCATTCGAAATCTTTCAAGATGAGCTATTTAATAGCCAACGATACAAAGCATCCAAAGTTCAGAAAGAGGGTGAAAGTAAGATGTATGCGGTGGCACCTAATGGCAAAGAGAAATGTATTTATTATGTGACTTTGGAGAGTGGAGAAGCGAAGGCAATATGTACATGTCATATATTTGAGTTTCTGGGTATTGTTTGTAGGCATATCCTATGTGTCATAACAAAGAAATCAAAATTAGATGTGTTGCCATATCACTATGTGGTAGAGCGATGGACAATCAATGCTAAGAGTCGAGCTATATTTGAAATACCAATTTCTGAGGGGCGTGTAATGACACAAAAAGATCTGTTAATGCGAAAAAACAAGTTGATGATGCAGTTTTACGATATTGTAGAATTTGGCTCACAATCAAGTTTTGCAAAGAACCACCTTTCTCTTGCCTTGAAGAAGGTCCACAAGGAATTGCTTTTAATGGAAGATATTGGAGAAAAAAATTTTGAAGAAGGAGACATGTCACATACAGATTCCCCTATGTTAAGATCACAAGTAATATCAAATTTCTTACAAATTATACAAGATTCTCAACGCGTGCCAACGAAAGGAAGACCGAAATCCTTGAGAGCAAAGAACCCGAAAGAAACTCAATCAGTGAAGAAAAGGCGTTGTAGCATTTGCAAGATTGAAGGTCATATAAAGAACAACTGCCCATTGATCGAGTATAGTACTTTTCGAAAAAAAATTCTTGTGTTATAATATAATAACTTAATTTTTTATGCTTTTATTGTCTTTCTTTCATGTAGGGATCTTGGAAATATAAATGACAACATATCACAACGGGTTGATATTGAAGAACGTTTCACATGAGGTTAGTGTTTAAGTTCCAAATCATTCATATTTTGTCTTGGTAAAAGTTGGAAATAATACTCTATTGTTATAAAATGGCTAACCATATGCTTCCTAACCATCCAAAATAAGAAACTTTGATATTGGGAGAAGATATTCAAATGCTTGATTTAGCATCAATTTTTCTCTGGATACTCATGCAATTTAGCATTTATTTTTCCTTACATAGCAGGTAACTTTGGAGCTACAAGTAACCAAGCCCAAGCAAGAAGAGTTGCTAATGAACGTGACCAATAATCTGATTTATCTGTAGTAGAGAGGTCTTCTGCCAGTGTTTGAAGTTGTATGGACTTTAAATTCGCCAAACATCTTGTTAAATGATGGTTCACTTGAAAGTAGAGATTATGATTTGCATAAGAAACCCATATTAAAAGATAATTTTCGCTAGGTTCTTATTTCCTGGTTTTTTAGTCATTCATTCAGTACTCATTTCTATAGAGGGTATCTTTACATATTTTAAAGGCTTAACTTCAAGTCCTCAAATCGGTACTGGATCCATGGTAAAATAGAAAATAATGGGTTGCTTTTTGCTGCATTGCAAAATAGAACTCTTGGACTCGATTTTTTTTATTTTTTTATAGTGGGGTGGGTAACACTGTGTAGAGTAGAGGAGTTATTGGCCTGTTGGAGAAGTCAACATGTAGGACAATGTAGTGTGGAAGTTTGGAGGATGATTCTGTTATGTGTAATGTTGTGTGTGAGGAAGGCATGCATAGTGAGGCTCATAATTGTTCTAGTTATTTACTTATCAAAATAATAGTAATTTTTCTTCTTTTTTATCTCCTTTGTCGTTTTGTTTTTCTTAATAAAAATTAATAAAAATTGACTTATATAAAAAGGCACCTATTTCTATGATTTATCAAAAATTAGTCACCAAAGGAGATCCTCTATATCATTTAGATGCAAGATGCTAGTGAATCCTGAACCCCGGAGAGTATTGACACCAAAGGAGATCCTCTATATCATTTATGTTCTGATAGAGAACTCGTGTTCAGAAGGAAGCTGGTAGTCCCGAAAAAACCAAATTAATATATTGCATGAGCCATGTACTGGTTGGATTACATCATAAACCATAAGTTCCACCAAAGACACATGATTTAGAAAGTCTTAAAATTATAGAAACAAACCGGTCTCTATGAGTCAAAATTAAGAAGTAGGCAAGCAAAAGGACTCAAAAAAGGAGCATTAAGCTTATTCATTACCATTACATCACTGGGTTTGTTTAGCCATAACAACGTTAACTTGAAACAAACAGCATCAAGCTCATTTACTTGAGCAGTTACATTCATATTGATAGTCCCAAACACACACAGATCCTACTAACATTAGCATTGGGGCTGACATACATGATTATCGTTCAAATAATAAATAATTACAGCACAAAGCACAATGGTACATAACCATAACAAGAATAATGTTCCCTTGTACTTCTTTTCCATAACTTTAAATTTTGCTTCTTCAGCCATTACACACTCTTGGTTGATCCTGTCGTTTCTTCTTTGAGCTAACTCTAATGTCATTTTGCAACAATGGTTTAGTTCTTGTTCAAAATCAATCCATTGAAAAAATGAACATTGTCTCTTCATCTTATAGTTTAGACAATTTAAGAACCGTCTGCCAAAACTAGTATCTTTAGCAGAGATCCTTAGCTTTGCTGGAATCTCACAATGGCAATGTGGTACTGCACCACTATCATCATCATCATCATACTGCATCTTCATATTGATTAATAATAGACAGTCCAAGCAATAAGCATGCATATCAATATTTATTAACAGCCAATACATAGTCCAAGCAAAACTATACAGATTTAGACAATATATTGCCGAAATGATCTGTAGAACATTTAGTACATGCACTTTCTTATCGTAAAATCCATTATAAATATAACAATGCTAAAACATGAATATACATAATTCCAAACATCAATAAGATTTTTATGACAACAAATAATATACGAGTTTCGAGCTAAATATATAACCATCAGGCATTGAAATTTACAGAACAAACCTTTAAATATAACAAATTATACAATAAATTCAATTCAGGTACTAAATAATGGCAGCTGCTACAATAGCCTTCATTTATTAAGAAATATAAAACTTAGAACCGAAATGACTCAAACAGAACTGAAAATTTACCTTCATTCTGTAAAATGGAAGCTGCGATTTTTTTTTTCCTTTTTCCTTGTTGTAAAATGATGGAGAGTTAAGGTTTTTATGGGTTTCAGTTTTTTGGGGGAGGGAGGGAGGGCACTTGGTTAGGGTTGGGTTTCATGGGTTTCGGTTTTATGAGGGAAGGAGAGAGGGCACTGGGTTTTCAAGGGTATACGGTGGAGGGATGATTCCACATCATTACATATGATTCACAGAAAAATGGTGAAGCAAATACTTACAGATGATTCTGGGTTCGAATCACAGAAAAATGGTTTCCTCAGAAATAGATTCGAAGCGATTCGAAGAATCACAGAAAAATGGTTTCTCTCAATTTTGGATTCGAAGCGATTTGAAGAATAATAGAAAATTGGTTTCCTCAGAAATGGATTCGAAGCGATTCGAAGATTCACAGAAAAATGGTTTCCTCATAAATGGATTCGAAGCGATTCGTATGGGTTCGACTGAATGTGTTTTATGGGTTTGAAGGAGACATGTCGGTTCTGAATAGAGAGAGAGAGGGGACAAGCAGAGAGAGAGAGAAATCGTGTTGGGTAAGAGACTGTAAGAGACGAGAGATCCACTGCGATGCGGTTTGTTGAGTTGGTGGTATATCCCTTACGTGTCATGTCATTATTGGTCTCCGTTTATCTCACATTAAAGGAGTATCCAGTTTAAAGATTTTTTCATTTAGAATTACTCTTGCACCAATACTCTAGAAGAGCGTGACCAAAACGGTTTTTAACGCGAAACATTCGCCTTTACAACTTTGAATGCCCGACGCCTCTTATGTCCCAAATGCGTTACAAAGAGCTGCCATTGACGAGGGATATTTTGGGGAATACAGTTTCAGCTTTTTGTTTCTAGTTTACGCGGGGAATACTCCATAACTGATCAGTGATCGGTGTGTAGCAAGGCAGAAGAACGATGTCTGCCAAAAACCCTAGGTTATGGCGGTTCACATGGGAAGCACAATCTCACGTCCCATTCATCCGATTGTTCATCTCCTGTTCCTATACTAAGCCCTCCATCCAGTGCCAGAACCTCGAGGTCCATCTCAATCTCTCACAATCTCTGGTTTTGGTGAGCTGGTTCGAAGACGTCGAAGTCTCTCTCAGGGTTCGGATTCCTAGGGTTTCGATCGACCCCGAATCTCCGATGAGCTTCCAAGCCTTAGACGATCTTATTGAGGTCAAGCTCTCCTTGCTTCTTCCGGTCGATCAGCCAATTGTTTCGAGCTTCTATTCCGTGTCAAATTCATGCGAAGGCCTAGAAAATTCATCTTTCGATGCAACAAAACTGCTAGAATTGCGCTCTGGTGAGCTTTCTACGCTGTATCTACTTAATGAATCGGATACTTGCGAAGCGAGAACATACTTGTTTGCCAAGAAACCTAGTGAATAGGAAACGATAACTATATTAATACCCTCTCTGTACATGTTTTTACATCAATTGCGAGTACAGTAAATTTTCTCAGATATTCTTCTTTTTCTTTCCCGCATTTCTCTTCTGCTGCAATCCTGCATTTTCTTTTTCCTTCAGTAATTATATTGCAGTCTTGATTTTGATCCACGTGGCATCTTCATCTCCTTGGAATTCAGTTTCTGTTGTAGATCCTTCCAATCCATATTACATTCATCATGAAGACAGTCCCGGTTCTTCGTTAGTTTCTCAAATTTTCGATGGTGAGAACTATTACACCTGGAGTCATCTCATAGTTATGGCATTAAAAGCGAAGAATAAAATTGGCTTCATTGACGGTACTCTGTCCAAGCCAACAAGTGCACCAGATCCTCTTTCTCCAGCATGGACCAGCTGTAACGCCATGGTTTTCTCATGGATTTTGAATTCCATTTCAAAGGATATTGCAGCGAGTGTTATCTTCATGAACACAGCGTAAGAAATGTGGACAGATTTGAAGGAGCGAGACTCTCAAAGCAACGGCCTGAGAATCTTCCAATTAAAGAAAGCAATTGCATCTCTTTCGCAGGAGCAAGCTTCTGTCAGTACCTATTTCACTAGACTGAAAGGCTTGTGGCATGAACTACACTACCATGGTCCAATTCCAACTTGTACTTGTTCTTGTGAGGCTTTGAAGACAGTGCTTGAATATCAACAAGAAGAGTACATTTTCCACTTCTTGATGGGACTAAACGAATCTTTTTCATGCATCAGGGGCCAGATACTACTGGATCCGTTGCCACCAATTAACAAGGTATTGTCCCTTGTTCTTCAAGAAGAAAGACTGAGGGAAATTGCTACTGTTGGTTCTTTAAATTTGGACCCTGCATCTGCTGCTTTAGTCACAAAATCAGTCCCTACATCTAAATCTCGATCTGGTAAACTGAAATTGATTAAAAAAGAAAGGCCTGCTTGTGGTCATTGTGGTTTTGTTGGACACACGATTGAAAAATGCTACAACTTGCATGGTTTCCCTCCTGGTTACAAGTTTACCAAAAGGCAAAGTTAATTGTTCTATAAATCAAACTTCAGCTTCACATGGCAAAGACTTGCTCAATGAAACACTGAATCTGAGTCAGGAGTTGCTTTCATTACTCAAGCCTCAATCTTCAACTGAATCACATCCTCTGATTCAGTAGGTAATGTCCCAGTTCCTCAAGATCAAAGTTCACTAACATGACAGGTAATTCCCTTTGTTTTTCTGCCTTTTCTTCCATCAACCCCAAACATCCTATTTTTTCCCCGTTTATCTCTAGTAAAATTGTTTACAGTTGTAAACCAGGGAGTATTGATACAGGAGTTTCTGATCGTAGGATAGTAGGATCAGCTCCATTTCTTGCTTGATCTCTTCTATCACCGCCATTGTACTTTGTGTCCCCTCGTTCTTTCATCTTTATATCAGCAAGTAAACTCCTTAAAACCATCCCTTGTTGCCTTACTTTTCTTGCTCAATTTTGTTTCATACAGGACCTGTTCAGTTGGAAGGCAACAACCAGAATCATCTATCTCAAGCGTTTTCTGTTGTTATCCTGTTAGGAATGTTTCTGCTGATATACGACATCATAGGTTAGGCCATTTAAACTCGTTGCACAAATTAGTTCCTACCATTTCTTCTCATAATAATCCTCTATGTACATGAGTCTGTCCAGAGGTGGCATTGCCTTTTTGTATGACTTAGATCTTTTGTACCTTTTTTTTTTTCGACTCCAAAATGTGATATTACTTTGACTTAGATTAATCATGCCTTTATAATAAGAAACTCTACGAGACCTTCAGGCTTCATGTTCATCATAAGCTGCTGAACCATTCCTGCAGAAATAACTTCTGCCCTTTGAATAAGCTTTTCCATCTTTCTAAAGAGGCAATGGCCTTTAATCCCTAAGTTATGTGTTAATGAATGCCATTTTGGCTGGTGGTTCTGGTCAGAATATGCCTCGAAATGATTGTCGGACTTTATACTTGCGATTTTGACCATCATAGATGTTGTACGGGAGGTGATTTGCTATGGCGGATATGGTTTGCAAAATACTTTAGGATTTACGAGATTTGAACTTTCATGTTTCGCGTAATTGAGCTTCGAGGTTGTCTTTATATGTCTTGTGCACGTTTTAATCATGTTTAATCAACAAATCTTTCCAATTTTTATGTTTATTAAGATTGTTAGGTCCGTGCAATTATTAATTCAGACTATATGAGACAAATATATTCGTATGTAAGAAGATTTAATCATTCTGCATCCCAAAAGATAATTCGACTATTAATAAACCGTTTATAGCATTACATCTCTGGAGATCCTCAGTCCTAATTTCTTAAATACAACAATAAAATGTAAGAAATCCCTATGCTTTGACATCTCCAAAGAACGAGAGGGAGGTAGAAATAGTAAGGGATACAGATTTTTCAAAATTGTGAGGAAAAAAAAAACCTCTCACCTTCCAACGTAGCAACATCAAGAACTGGATTGAGGTATCTTCCGCTTGCAGTGGTTCCCAAATCTTCGAGCAACCCCAGCATCTGATAATGTGTCCCATACCTGCATATTTTTGGTGATATCAGCCAACGTTATTACACAACTTTTAAGTGGAAGGAAGTTGGAGTAAATAGCAAAATATCAAGAATTGTCCACTCACTTCCAATTTCCCCTTAGAGCCTCCCATTGCCAGCAAAAAGGGGCTGTCCTCTGAGAAGAAAATGGAAAAGACAGCTCCCTAACAGCATCCAAAACAAAGCATGAGAGTCTATCTGGTATAATAAAACTAAAATATTGTCTACCAGATGCATATTTACCCTTCAAGATATCAGATGCAAGAAAAATGCTAATAATCACTTACTGCTTTAGGATTCATGGTCGCGATACATGATGGTTGATTGTTTGACAAATCCCAAAGCTTTACCTGTACCAAAGGAGGAGCAGCCAATGGAAAAGTATAAAACATTAACACTCTGCAAGATTTATAAATATCCATGTGAAATTAAATTAAAAAAATATATAAAAATACCATTTTATCCTCCGATCCAGTTGCAAGAAGCTGTAGGGAAAGTTACATATAATGAGTTTATAACTTGAAAGATCTGAGTAAAAAGAGAGAAGGAAGGAGGGGGGGGAGGGGAAGTATGTACATACATTAGGTGCGGAAGGATTGTAAGAGACTGTGCAAACAGCTTTATCATGTGCATGTAGAGTAAAGCTTGGTTTTGACTCCGAAGCTGCATCAGACTTGGCAGCCCTGATATCAAAACCTTTGACAGTACCATCTTCAAGACTCACCTGAGAGGACATTTCATTGATTATTGAGTGATCTTACTATACTACATCTCCATCCAGAAACTAAAATCTTCAGAAACAATCAGCGTATTCAAAAGGGAAAAAAACAATAATTGAAATCACCAACAGGAAGATGGTTTCAGATAAGAGGCTGGAGCACTCACCACAAACGAATGCTCGGTGTGTGGATCCCATGCCAAGCTTTCTACATCAGCTGTGACTGACCATTTATAACCGGAATGTGCTGGTATTCTCCCATCTTTCTGCAATGGGTAAATATGATACACATCAAGTGATAAAATATGGAATATATTTTAGACTTCCACAAAGTCTAAAACACTCAATTCAAGCACCAAAGTCCCCAGTCAAGGCTTATGCTGATGCACACATGTTTACATGCAATAGATATGATGATACTTTTAAAGAAATTAAAAGAAAAAAAAAAAAAAAACTAATGTAGCATATAATTTATTACCATGACTACTGAATGATCAAAAGATCCACTAAGGATAACTTGTGGTGCATGATGATTCCATGCAACTGCTTGAACCTGCAAGCATTAGGAGGAACAAAATTAGACTCATCTGCTGGATCATTTAGATTCCATTTCATGGTAATAATGGCATTTGATGTGGTTCCAAAAACTCATGCGTTCATTTTTATGATAACTTTATCACATTGGAGCCATGCAAATATCACACAACTATGGGCAAATGGCCTGCATGTACTCACACTAGTAAATTCTATCTATGGACAAACATGTTCTAATGTATAATCTGATTATGACGTGGATAGAAACTATACATGTCTACTTGTCAAAATATATATATATATATTCTGACCTTGTCTGTATGATGCTCCATGGTAATATTACATTTCCCAGCAGCTACATCCCATATCTTAACTCGTTTGTCACCACTTGCACTAGCAAGAATATTCCTGTTTTTTTTTTCAAAAAGGCCCAAGTAAAACAAATAAGTATAGCCATTATATACACCACAATTAAGCAGGACAAGGCCAAACAGAGTGTAGAGCAGTAGAGGGCAACCTGTACTCCTTGTTCCAAGCAAGACCAAGAACCGGACCTTTGTGACTCTCTTTTTTGTACTTGATTGATGTCTAGCAAAAAGCATGTGAGAAAAATTTGTAAACAAGAGGTTCACTTTTTATCAGGTAAAGGAAAAGATATTTCGTTCAAGATGAAAGGCAACCCAAGTAAATAAACCTCATGACTAACATAAATTTTTAGGGCAAGTTTATGCCATTCACACTGTCTATATTAGATAAATAGAACTAGGTGTGTTCAACACTATTTCAACATCTAGCCTTCAAAACATGTCCATCTCCATAACAGAAAACAAAATTCAGTTATTGATACAATAAGCTTACAGTATTAAGCTACAGCAGAGGACACATATTTTACAAGTGCGTATTTTATAGGGCATCAATCTTAGAAGGAACTTAGTGGCAAACCTTTTTTCCTTTCTCCTTCTTCTCAGCAATTCCACCTAATACTACACATGGTTGTACTTCATCAATCTAAAAGCAAGAGAAGAAAATAAGAGAGTTTGCCATAACATCTCCAATAAACAAGTAGCCAAATAATTAATATCAATAGTCCACGTACAATGTCAAGGTCCCATATTTCAATAGAAGGTTCCATTGAGCCAACAGCTATGAAATTCCCTGCCAACATACATGAAGCTTTTAAAGATAAGCTTTTAGAGGATAAAAAATATACATAAATAGCAAATCAAACCGACTTCAAGGACAAATAAGTTGCTAGCAATGGCCACTAATCTCTATGATATCAAGGATTAGCTTCATCCAAAACAAAGCCAATGGTCAACAATTACGGCCTCCTATATTTATTTTCGTTACTCACTATGAATATTGCTTCTTATAGTTTGCTCTTCCAGTCAGTATCATTCTCCCTCATTGTATATCATACACATTCTGTTGATTTTTTTTATTGGCACCGGGTGTCTGAGAAGTTAGAACAGCGTTCCAACTAATCCTGGGGTCCACAGGCCATACACATTCAGATTATTTTCCAACAGTGATTGTTATAACTTATCACACAATTTCAGTTTCCGTATTAGCAGCTACACTGGGAGGAATTTTTTAGCCTATGCAAACAATTTAATTACTACAAAGGTACTCTTTTTTAACTCAGTGGCAAACTAACTTTTGCATGTGACAAAAGGGCTGTCAAGATTGCTGCAATCGGATATGATTCCAGTCCAAAACTGATTAAAATAATAGATTTTGAACTCAGATCTGCATTCAGAATATGTAACCAAGCTCTTATAAATATATATATATATATATATATATTTATATATAAGCAATCAAGATCGATGAAAAAGAAACAAACAAACAAACAAGAAGAAAATAAAACAACCCATACAGTGAAACCAAATTTGATTTGATATGCTTTGTTTGTGACTTTCAAAGGATTGTAATATTTGTCAGACTGATTATACTATTTTAATATATAATTTTTTACATTGTATATTTTAATTTTGCTATATAGAGAAAGCAAACAAGAGCAAGGGGGGATTGTATAAATTCAAAGAAAGGAATGAGAAAAATAATATGAATTTTGGAAAATGATATTTTACGGTTTTTCAAATTCTTTGGGGTCAAACTTGAGTTCTAAAAAAATTCGAGATTTCTTTATTATTTCAGGCTAAAATTCAAGTTTTAACAAAGACTTGAATACAGGGGGAAAAGGGGCTAAACATATTTCTTTCCTTTAATTTTTCTTTAAAGGGGACTGAGGGAGGAGGAGGGTTTTAAAAATTTTGGTGGCTGCTCCACCTCTGGTACAACCATAATTCAATTACGATAAGTTACTGACTCTTATCCAATTCAAGTTCAAACCATTTGATATTATGGTACATCATCCTTGAATCCTGAAGCCTTTGACAGTCATCTATTCATTTCAATAAGATAGAAAAAAAACATTAAAGAGAGTTCATCACTACTGTTGCATGAACTTCAAACTTCCGCAAAAATAATATGTCCCACCTTTTTCGCCCCCTTTAAGTGGACAATCAAGCCATGCAGTACAAAGTGGATCTGCTGAAATGATGATATCATGATGAACGTACATGTTTGGATCACCGTCACCAGATTCCTCGTATATCCAAACCTGCAAGTAGAAAAAGGATAACTAATGAATGCCTGAAGCATGTTTGAAAGCAACTTTATTTATTTATTTTTATTGGGGGTGGGGGGGAATGCCAATGGGTGGCTGGACACTTGTGTGAAAAAGGAGGAGGGGGGGGGGGGGGGGGGGGGGGGGGTGGTGCATGGAAAGTATTCTCTAGCTAATACATACCTCAAGTTGACTGACATCATCCTGGTTACTACGTGCACATACTATCACAGCATCTGTCGGATTAATAGCAATGTCTTCAACCTCTTCAGAATCATCGTCCTGGAAAGAACGACAGAGAATATGATGTTCTAGAACCATAGGACAAACAAAAGTAACAAAAGATCTGAAATAATCAAACTTACATCCTTATCTTTTAGATATGGATCCATGTCATTATTTGGGTAATAAAGGTCCCCCAGCCCCGTGCTAAATAACTCGATGCCTGAGGTAAGTAAGCCATGAGAAGATACAAGTAATACAACCCCTGTCCATACATTTTCTTTAATAGACTAATCACATCCCATACGAAACTTTTCTAAGAAAAAAACCACAAAAATAATGTTATGAACAAAATCATACACCAAACAAGTAGTGAAAACCCCCTCCCATCCTTCTTTTTGTGTGTGTGTGTGTGTGTGAGAGAGAGAGAGAGAGAGAGAGAGAGGGAGCGAGGAGGAATAACAACAGAGTAAGAAACTTAGTTTACCATCATCCTCTTCATCATAATGTTCCATGTCCAGTTCCTTCAAACCATTGGTAACATCATCAAAGCTTCTCTCTGACTTCATGTTATTGGAAGTTCTGCCAAGTGCATCAGCTACCTCTAATGCATGAGCAGCTTGGTCAGCCTGCACAGTAGCATCAGTATCCATGTCTTCATCGTCTTCCTCACTGTCACCATCTCCACTGCATAACCCAATAGCCTCATTAAGTATACAAAGCCATAAATTTAACCAAAAGATGGAAGTATTACTATTTTTGTGTCTCTGGAATCCAAAAATATTTCTTTACATATCATTAAAATTGTAAAACTGTGTGATAACCTGAAACACAACTCTTAATGAAAACTTAAAGATAACTACAAATCTCAGTCATCATAAACGCTCAACAATTAGTGCACCATTGTATGTGAGCTATAGTATGCTTTTTATTTTTGGATAAAATATTTCGAAAAGGAATCACCATCGTTGTTCAGATAAACAATATCAAACAACCAAAGCATAGGATTTCCTAATCAAGTTTCTCGAGTCTAGGTGCGGTGCTGTTTCCGACAGTCAATTTTATGATCAACGAGAAATTACTCAATCTGAAAAAGCTAAAATATGCTTATTTTTTTATAGGTAAAAAAGCTTAAACATGCATATTCATCAACAAATGCCCAAGAATTCTGCAAATCTTCTACCTTGAGCATCCACATTGGCTTCATCAAAGCCATCTTCAAAATTTGATGAAAAGTACATGTTTTCCATAAATCCAAAACCTTCTTATCCATAACTCCACATTAGATTAGCCATTGGATTCATCAAAATAATAATATAATATTATTTTTTTAATAATAATATTTTTAATTTTTTTTTCATAGTTTGCAATCACATCAACCATATGTACATTAATAATTAATTTGATACTTAAAGTAACCCAAATTGCTTAAAGTAACAAATGATGGGAGTTAATGTGATGAAAAATGGCAGAGTATAAACAAGAAACAAACTTGAGTGATTGATATTAACATAGCCAGATCAAACTAACAGTTTCTTTTTGTCCCAATATATTATATCAAATCTCTCCACCAACAAGTGGGATATAAATTAAGATCTTTACATCCTCCGTCTTGCTCAACACAAATCTACGCCCACACCCAAGTATTTTGTTTCTGTTTTCAAACGCGTTTGTTTTTCTAAATTATCTGAATTGCATCAGCTCCAAATCAGCCACAAGTCTAACCCAAGAAATAAAAAAGGAGAATAAGAGAATAAAATCAAGATTGAGAAGTCTTAGACCTGGTGCGTGCCACATTGTTGGCAACTAGAGCGGGGGATTAAACTTGAATAAAATACATATTTGATGGGTGAACAGTAACCCTTCAAATTTGAAGGAACCTCTATTTTATTGTAGCTCAAAACTTCCCATACAATCCTTTGGCTAATCCAATACAGCTGTGTTTTGAGTAAATTCGTCATATTTTACATTTAGCTAGACCTTTGATGAAGCCAACGCTAATGCTTAGCTATTGACCAAAATAAAGTAAGCAAAATTGTTTATTTCAAAAAATAACCGCGTACCCCGTACCTCCTACCTTCCTATTCGTTCTACGTACAGTTAATATAATTTGTTTTTTATAAATAAACGGTAGTATTAATAAAAGTAAGCATAGCCTAAGTACACAAGATGATATACAAGAAATAAAACCTATCTAAATCGTACTAGTAGAGATTAATAAGTATAAAATAGATGTAATATCATAAAGATAGATGAAATCATTGAACTTCAATTCACGTAAGGCTTGACTATTAAACTGCAAAAATATCTATTTTCAACGCCATTAAAAGAACTGACCTTCGATCAAAAGCGCCGGACTTGATCATCTCTTCTATTTCTTCTTTGGAAGGAGGGTCGGCCACCGAGGGCACAGGCTTCGCCGCCCCTTTGGGTAACCAAGCTATGGAGGATATCATTGTTGTGAAATCCGATATATGAAAGTTGGTATATCAATACGCGATGAGAACGTGAGGAGGTAGCACCGATGGCTGCCGAGGCAGTGTACTTGTGCTTCCTGTCTCTCGGTTTTTCAGTGCGGTTTTAGGTGAACAACGTGATTTGTTTGGTGGCGGGTTTATTCTAATTGAGAGTGAGGCTTAGGTATTCCATATTCGGAGTCCGGACACGCTGATTTTTATTTTATTAGGTAATTTCGTGAATTAAGATATTATGACTTGTTATAAAAATGCTATTTATATTTATAATTTTTATTCATATAATAATAATAATAATAATAATAATAATATATACATGCTAATACGACAGCTATTGATCATATAATGAACATTATGAAAATTAAAATTTAAAATTCAAAAAAAAAAACTGATAAAATAGGTCGTTTATTTAATACGTATAATGTTGTACATAAAATTATAAGTATATATAGCATTACTAATTTATTATTATTATTAGGTGATATTAAATAGTTAGAGAATATTAGAAATCTTATTTATGTGGTTATATTTTTTCTAAGCTAAGACCTGGTTTGGATAATGAAATCTCGTAATCTCATCTCATCTCATTTTAATTTCTAAACACCATAAACACAAATACTCTTCAATTTCAAACTTAACTTTTTTATCTAATCATTACTTAATTATTATAACTTTTCCAAAATCCAAAATAAAACACAAAATAATTTAACTTCTTCAAATTTCAAAACCAAAATAATATAAAAATTATAATTTTAAAGCATGAACATCTATAAATGTTATGAGCATATTTCTTTTGTTTGTTTTTCATGCAATATAAGCGGGAGAATTCAGACATTAACTATAATTTTCTTTTTTAAGGAAACTTTTATTCATCAATGCACTTAAAGCAGGGAAACAATACATGAAAGACAGTCCTCCTTATTCACCGTTACATCAGTAACTACTAATGTTGATTTAGCTAAAGTATGAGCTACACAGTTAGCCTCCCTTTTCACATGTTGAGTAGACCAACTTGTAAAGCTCAACTTTGACTTGATGTCACTTAACACCATCCCGTAGTTAGATAGATTACCATTATCCTTTGAGATGTCATTAATCACCTAAAGAGAATCTCCTTTCAGAATTATTGCCTACAAACCCAACTCCAGACTAAAAATAATTGCCCGTATGGCTCCAGTTGTTTTTGCCAATAAAGGATCAAATATAAAAGATCTGTTCATTCGTAAGCTATCTAACACTGAACCTTCACAGTCTCTTATTACAACTCCAATGCCAATAATGTCTTTAATCTTGTCTGTTGCAATATCCCAATTTACCTTGAAAATGTTCAAAGGGGGAGGTTCCTATTTTAGAACCAGATTGCTAGATGATGCAAATGTAGTTGCCTTCTTTGAGTGATCTTCATGTAGCTCCTCTAAGACTTCTTTAGATTACAGAGCAACTTTGGGATACTGAAATTCACTTTGAAAAACTAGTTCATTCTCTACCAAATTCTCCTTACCACCACTGCAATTTCCTCCAAAATTGTTGTCTCGAATCCTAAACAAAGGCCTCAAATAGTTCTAGAAAAGTCTTCTTCCAATAGGCACTCTTCTTAATTTGTTTAGAACATTGGCTTCATACATCCTGTGTTACTAGACATGACCTTAAAGCATGAACTACAGACTCTTCTGCAAAGCAAATAACACACTTTGGATTGTCAACAACCCTTTTTTTTAAATGTTCAAATTAGTGGAAAGACCCAAGCTTTCCACAAAAATATCCTATTTGCAAAATGGATATTTAGCTTCCATAGAACTAACCACATTGCACTTCTATCATTAGAGATTCAAGGTCGAATTTTTGATAATTCTTTCAAATCTTTTTGAAAGTGGTAGACACTTCTCACTTTGAACTCTCCATTGGAAGTCCCATTCCAAATCAATTTATGTAGTTTATTGGTACAACTTAATGGAATCTTCATTATGTTCTCAACTTCCTCCCTTGAGAAGATCCCTGCAATTAGAGAAACTCTCCAGTGATTAGTATTTGGATCAATTAGCTCATGGACTGTTGCATTTTCATCTAGATATTTGACTGCACACTAAACTCTAAAAATAGTGGATTTTGGAATCCACTTGTCCTTCCAAATATGAATCTTCCTTTCATTTCCAACTCTCCAATAAGTTCTCTCTCTAGCAGAGGTTAAGCAGCAAGGATGTTTCTCCAAATATAGAAAAATTTTCCACACAGCTTGGCTTGAAAGAAATGATCCCTTGGGAAATACTTCAGTTTTAGCACTTGAGAGGCTAGTGAATGAGGATCTTAGAGTAGCCTTCACCCTTGTTTAACTAGCATGGCCAAATTGAAGCTTTCCAATTCCTTATAACCCATCCCTCCTACTACATTAGATTTTCCCATTTTGTTCCATGAGATCCAGTTGATTCTCCTATCCTTCTCTTGATGCCTCCACAAGAAACTTTGCGTCACCTTATTAATATCTCTAAACATGTTATGAGGGAGTTTAAAAACTAACATACTATAAGTAGGCAAGGCCTGTACAATAGCTTTTAGAAGAGTTTCTTTGGCTTCATGAGAGTGAAATTTGACTTTGAAGTTACTGATTCTGTGTCTGACTTTTTCCAATATACTTTCAAAAGTCTTAGATTGAGCTCTTCCCACTAGGGCTGGTAATCCCAACTATCTTTCATAGGACATGCTTGATCTAATCCCCACAATGCTCAATACGATGTCTTGAGTTTCTCTCGGGGTATTCCTGTTGAATTGTACAGAGGTCTTGTCCTTATAAGTCTTTTTCCAAAAGCCTATTTATAGATGTTAAGCAAGAAGATCAATTCGCTCCATTCTAGAGAATTAGCTTTGCAAAAAAAGCAAACTGTCATATGTAAAGATGAAATGATTAATATGAAGTTTTCCTCTCTTCAAAGGGACTCCATTGATAGCACCTATCTTCTCTGCATTATTCAATTGGGAACTCAAAACTTCAACTCAAATGATGAACAAGTAAGATGATAAAGGATCACCTTGCCTAATCCATCGAGATGGTTTGAAAATTGTCTAAGGAATACCATTAATCAAGATAGAGTAAGAAACTGATTCAACCCCTTTCATCACTAAGTCAATCCACTGATGTGCAAAGCCCATCTTCTCATGGCTGCTCTTAAGAATGCCCATTCTACACGATCATTGGCCTTGCTCATGTTGAGCTTCAAGGCCATATAACTTTATTTGCCTGATAAGTTATTTTTCATTGTATACATGGCTTCATAAACTACAATGATATTATTTGAGTTTAGTCTCCCTGGAACAAAATCCGACTGAGTTGGTGAAATGATACCTGGGAGATTTCTTTTTAGCTTGTTAGCAATTGTTTCAATTGTTTTTTAAATGATGTTATAAAGGACATTGCAAAGGCTAATAGGCTTGAAATTAGACACTTTAGTGGATTTTATCTTGAGAATAAGTGCAATGAATGTGTCATTGACACCAGAAACCATGCCACCAGAGTTGAGGACATATTATATAGCTTCAGTGACTTCTCTTCCAACAAAATCCCAATGAGTTTGGATAAAAAGCAGGGGGGAAACCATCTGGGCCAAGTGAACTAAGAGAGTTCATCTGGAACACAGCCTCCTTCACTTCTGCAGCAGTGAACTTTCTTGTCAATAATTTATTCATATCATCTATTACCACAGTTTGCATAAGCTTCAAACACTTCTCAATACCTTCTGGATGATATGTTGAAAAGAGATCCTGAAAAATCTTTTGAAATTGAGCACTAATGTCTTCTGGATTGGTAACCATTGAACCTGAATGATCAAGGATTTTGTTAATGGTATTCGTCTTCCTCCTTTGATTTGCAAACTAGTGGAAAAACTTAGTGTTCTCGTGCCCTTCTTTGAGCCATCTTTGCTTAGCTCTTTACTTCCATTTAACATACCCCTTTTCAAGAACCAAGTCAACCTCTATTTTTAACACTTTTATTTTGTCACCTATCTCACCTTTGTTTGAATCTTGAAGTCTCGATAGATGAGAAAGTTTGGAGTTGATAATCCTCTTTGAGTTCCCAAAAGTCACCTTACTTTAGGATTGCAATCTGGCTTTACATCTTTGGAGACCTACAATAGCAATTGCCAGCTTGTGTGAAGCCAACATAGGTTTCTTCCATTCCTCTTTCACTAATTGAAAACATTCCTATCTTGGTGTCCTGTTAACTTCATATCTGAAAGGATTGTCTCCTCTGCTAGTGACATTCATCTAGGAAGCCATAGTGACAAAAATAGGCCTATGATATGAGCTTTGGGCTATCTCATGTTTAACAGAAGAAAAAAGAAATAAATCTTGCCATCTTGAGTTGCCAAAGGCACGATCCAGCATTTCCTTAGTAAATTGCCCACCTTTTCTATTGTTACTCCATGTGAACATGTCTCCCACAAAACCTAAATCACTCAAATCACTATCCTCCATACCTAATAAGAAATCTTCCATCTGATTGTAAGGTCTCATAGCTACCCCAAACTTCTCATATTGGTGTAAAATCTTATTGAAGTCTCTCACGCATAGCCATGCCATACCATAAGGAGGTTTAATAGCTCTAAGAAGCTTCGAGCTATCAGTTCTCCTATAAGTCAAAGAGTTTCCATAGTTAAAATCCATTCCTTCCCTGCTAAAGGCTGAGTAATTCTTAAAGAGATGTGACTTTTGGTGTATAATTCAAGTTCCATAACATTATCCCCTCTCTATAGGAAAGCAATACCTCCACTAAGGCATTTTCTGTCAATCACAAAATTATGATCAAAGCCTAACCTTATACTCACTATTTCAACTTTTTCTCTATTAAACTTAGTTTCTATCAGGAAAATGAAACTTGGGCTCTTGTTCTTCACCAAAAGGTGAAGCTCCTAAACTGTTCGAGGGTTCTCAATCCTTCAACAGTTCCAGCTGAGGCAATTCATTGCCGTTGGTGGAGCTACCAAGCAGCCTCCACCATTTTTATCTGGTTTAAGCTCTCTCCAGATTCTCACTTGATCCGAGATAGACCAGTCTTTTGTTATGCATGACAAAAGGATTAACTGAATCCTGTTGATCCTTTCCTTCAGTTTCTTCCATAAGATCCTCCTCCCTTAAGTCAACTTTCCCCTCTAGAGTTTGATTTTCCTTTCCTAAATCACTATCAATTAAGGAAAGATCTTCAATCTCTGGGGTTGGATTTCTTCTCAAGTTTCCTCTCTTTTTTGAATTGAGACCTTTGCTAAGTAAGGAAACTTTTCAAAATAGACGAGATCCTCCTGCTGTTTCACACATTCCTTGATTGGTCCTTGAAATGGCTCCTGAATTTCAGTGCTCACCGTGATTCTTTCCTTAGTGGCCTTATTGCTGGATTTCCATTGCTGCCAGTTGTGATAAGGCTGCTGAACTCCATCTTCACCATCATTCTGAATGAATCTCCAATTGGCTTTGAAGGGATGGCACAAACCCATGAACCATACTGAGGTTTCTTCTCCTCTAATGAAATTTGCCTTTGTACAATCGTATAATATACTTTCTTAATATGTTTGATGACTCCACAGTGAAGATAAAATATTGGAAGTCTTTCATATTTGAAAGGTGGCCACATTTGTTTACCACCCACAGACAAAACTCTATCTCAAATTAGATGTAGTGTAATGTCTATTTCCACCTTTAAACTCATGAACTGACCCCATCCAAAGCCACTACCATCAACTTCAACTTCCAACACCTTCCCGATTTGGTTTCTCACTTCTTTTGTCATGTTAGCAAGAGGCATATTATGTACTTAGACCCAAAAAACTTCAATTGAGAAAGAGATTTCATTTAGAGGAGTACTCCCATCAAACTCTTGTAAACACACCAACAGTCTATCTAATGTCCAAGGCCTCCCCAATAGCACTTTGATTTGTCTTGTTCATATTGAAACTCTACTAGCATTCTGTTATCCCCCACTTCTTTAAACCGAATCCAACCCTTAGGTTTCTAGATTGTTGACATGGTGGATCTGAAAGCCTCCTTATTCACACTCTCGTTAGCAATCACCGGGGCAAGAAGACAAGATTTTCTTTTTGACATAGACTCATAAATTGTTAAAGGAGGTAGGACAACTTCTTGCTTTTCCTGATCAGTGAGACTAAAAGTTGTCCACATTTTCTCAAACTTACCTGTACAAACCAAAAGTCTAACCCTAAGTGAGACAATCTTTATCCAAGCAGAGAGAAAAACCTAACCCTTCATAAGGAGAGGACCAAGATTAGAAAAATACTATAAATATTAATTTGTGATTCCAAGACAACTAAATAAATATTATCCACGTGCCCCAATATATCATATCGATTCATAAACTTATAAGACTGCCAAATTAATATTCTCAGCCTATTTATTACATATCATGTTATTAATACTCATTTGAGATAACAGAAAGGTATAACTTTTTTTACAACCTCTTTTTAATCTAATTTCAAAAACTTAAAATTGGATTCGGAATTGAAGAAAGATCGATTCAATGAATTAGATCATTCATGAACATTATAAATCGGCTATTTTAGTTAATAAAGAATTCAAACATTTAAAATAGTGTATAAAACAGTTTCAAATAATTCATTTGATCATTGATTACTTTCAATAAGAATCTTACATGTGTCTAAATAGTGTTAATAAGAATATTTATGAGTATAAATAGTTTCAGTAAGAGTATAATTCATGTGTGCTGAAAAACAGAGTATAATTAGCATATTTGTCCTCAATTAATCTACTTTTTCTCAAATGGTCTCATTTATGAAAAAGATAAATACTACTAAGTTAAAGAGACAATATAATGATAATGACTTGTGCATAATCACAAATTTAATACAAAATATACACAGTCATCTACATTTTTGTTGAATATAAAGATAATATAAAAAAAAATAAGGATAAATAAATAACATTTTCAGAACTAATGAAAATGAACCCATCGGGTTCGATTTTATTTCACGATTAGAAAAGAGTTTTTATAGTTTAAAGTTAAAGAATTATAGATTATACATAGAATGAGTTCTAAAAATCTATATAGTTCTTGAAAAATATTAAATCTAAGCCTAAGTTGGTTCTAAAACGTAAGGTGCTCCTATTTTTTAAGGTAGGAAGGGTACATAGAGAAAGTAAGTTGGACCAATGTTCAAGTACCAAGTATTATAGCACGTTTGGATTCAGAGATGAAATGTGATGGTTTTATATAAAAGTTGAAAGTTGAATAAATTATTATTTTTTAATATTATTATTCTTTTGAAATTTGAAAAAATTGAATTGTTTATTATATTTTGTGTGAAAATTTAAAAAATTATAATAATAAAATGAAATGAGATGAAACACTCTCTAAATTCAAACGAGCTAATAGTTGTATAAAGGGTTTTTTTTAATAATATCAAATTTAATAACTATTATAACATTCATTTTATATATCTATTTTTGTTTTTTAATTTGTAAGTGAAGATTTTAGATTTGAATGTAGTCGTTGATTGATTAAGGATAACTTAGAGATGTTACTTATAAAGGAAAGAATAATGAATATTTCACGTGTTTAAATGATAAACCAACAATCTAATTACAAGTTAAGATCCTTTGGATCAATTGGCAATACCTTGATTTCTTATTAAGAGAACCAAGAATCGAATCTTCCCTTCCCCATGTATTAAAAAAAAAAAAACAATCTAATTACAACTTTTATACAATTACTTAATAAACTTATAACATATATTTTTAGATTTTGAGAAAATATTATTTTATTAAGAGCTTATGATCAATTAGTTGTAGATAAGTTGCCGATGTATAATGTGCCAGTTTTAAAGGGTGGTCTTGCATGGGTTTATCATTTATCAAGACGACAGATCATTGTCGGCAACGTGGCGCCACCAACTCTCACCTCATACCGACGTGTTTGGACACTTTTCCGCTTCTGTCACTTCCACGTGGCCATGAGTAGTAACGTGGCACGTTTAGCAATTTGTAACGCGGCACGTGTAACAATTCTGTTGTCATGCAAGTAGATACACAATCACGTCTGCCTATATAAGTTTATAACCAGAGTAATGCAAAGTACTCACTCTTAAATCCATTCCAGATCCGTGCAAACAGTATATGCGCTTTTTCGTTAAAATCTTACGCCTTTGCTTGTGATTTTGTTTTCGCTTGTTAACCTTGAAAATGGCACATTTCCAAAACCAATACGGAGCAGCCCAAACTGACGCGTATGGCAACGTACTTAGCACAGATGCATACGGCAACGTTGTCCGCACAGACGAATACGGCAACGTGATTCCTACAGATGAGTATGGCAACCCAATCCGCCACAGCGGCACTACTCTCCAAGGTGTGCAGCAGCAGCAGCAGCGGTCATGACCTTTCTGGCAAGCTTCATCGCTCTGGAAGCTCAAGTTCCGTAAGTCCTCCTCTCAGTACTACATGATATACATACTTTTCTAATTTCCTATCTTCTAAAACCTTATATGTGCTCTCACCTTCTGTTTTACCTTATATCTCTATTTTCTGTGACTTAATTTAATGTAATATAGTCTGAGGACGATGGGCAAGGCGGGAGAAGGAAGAAGGGGCTGAAGGAAAAGATAAAGGAGAAGATACCTGGAATTGGACACAAGGACCATCGAAGTGATACATCGTCTGCGACTGCAACGACTACTTATACCACGACGGGTTACGGTACTGGGGAACAGCAGCAGCAGCATCAGCATCATGCAGAGAAGAAGGGTGTGATGGAAAAGATCAAAGAGAAGCTTCCTGGGCACCGTACTTCTCATGATCAGCATCACCAGCACTACTAGTTGTCGCATTTCTGAACGTACCTACGTGCGTAGGTGTGTGTGAAATGCTCCTTTGTAACTGAAGATCACACGGTCTCATAATTAAGGTCCAGATCTGGTTTGAAGGAGGTTTGCCTAATTACAGGCTAAAGCACGTCTTTAATAAGAGATGAGTACGCGCATGTATATGCTGGGGTGTGTGTTTTATGCGCACTCTTCTAGCATAATAAATATGAGTTCGTCTACGTATACAGTCTCCATTTGGAGACTGATCACTCAAGTCTGGACAGTTTATCCTTAAATACTTTCTAAAATTATAATAATATCTTTAAAACCCTTAAGTTGTGTATCTTTCATCAAAAACTCTTTTTTCCTCTGAAATCCATTTTTTCCTTGAAATCCGCTAAATTTTCTGATAAGAATTTCAACTTAAATGAAACTTGAGAAAGATTGACGAATTTTCTGGGCTGCAATATTTTGAAAACAAAACTGAACAAAGACTGAAAAAAAAAAACTAAAATGACAATTTCCTTCATTTCTAGCATACTTGTAGCTTAGAAAACAAGTAAGCCTTCCAACTAAGACTAAAACCAAACATTTGGTGGGCAAATCATAACCCACCATCCAATCCCCGTCCTTTCGATTTCAGAGGATAATTTCTCTGCTTTGGACATGTGGGAGGAAAGCCCAGCTGATTCAAAAGTTTCCACTGAATTCTTATGCTTGTTTTGTGACCGTCTCCCTCTGAGGAATAGGGAAGGACTCGCGCTGAGGAAGGAGAAGCGTGCCTTTTTCCCTCCCAAAACGGTGCGTTTTTCCCATTTAATGAAACACATCCTTTCAAGGGCTCTGCGCACGCAGTCCGAGTGGGACTGCAAACAAATTTTTCAATGAATATTGGATAATGATTATGTTTTCTTTGCTACTGCTCAATTATTATTTTTTTCTTTTACAGAATTTGGATTAAAATTTTTAAAACATATCTTCCTACGTAATAAATTCAATGATTTAATTTAATTAAAAACAAATTAAATTTTATAAAAATATAGTTTATTTAATATAAAATTATAAAAAAATTTACAAGTTTGATATATATATATATATATATATATATATATATATATATATATATATATATATATCACACTTACTTATTATGAAACTAGCCTCTAATATTAAGTTAAAGCTTGTAAATATTAGAGTAATAAAAAAAAATGTTGAGTGTGATACAACCGACTTGGTGATAACTAAATTTCAAATCCAGTTTAAAGAAGATAATCGAGCCAAATAATTCATCTAACAATTTATTGATTTTTTATTTAGAGTCCGGTAGTTGACACATGGTCTCTAACTTTCATTAGCCTTACAAATTAGTATAGTCTAACTTTCGTTAGCCTTACAAATTAGTAAAATAGAAAGAGGAAAAAATATTAGTACTCGGCCTTACCACCCTAGATCCAAGTAGCTCTTGCCATGATCTTTTTTTATCTCTATTTTCTGGCAATAGAAGTATGATCTAGGGTTGCAAATGAACAGTTTGAATTCAATTTGTATAAATTTAATTTAGATTCGATTCATTTAATAAATGAGTTATTCACAACCAATTATATTGGTTCAAATATTAAATGAGTTAAACTCGTATAATCTCGATTTGATTCGGTTTATACTCATCAAAATTCTTATAAATTTGGCTTGATTTGTTTTAAGCTTGTCACAATATTCATAATATTTCTATATATATATATATATATACACACTCTTACATATATTTTTACATATATCCTTTTATTGTATATAATTTATGTGTTATATGTATTATTTTTTATACTTTGTGTAAGTAATATATTTTGTTACTTTATGTATAACAAGGTAACAAAAGAATAATGTTGAGTTTAATAATGTATTAAGTTTACAAAAGAATTATTGAATCAAATGTTTATAAAAAGTAAGCAACTCTAATTTGATTACGACACTTTCGTATATAACTTCTTTTTGATTATTTAGTTATATTTAATATTACTAATAAGAGGCCCACGTGCATAGTAAAAAATACAAATCTATTATAATAAATATTTACATTTTCATATACTCTTATAAAAATATAATCATTCTATAGTATTCACCTAAAATGATTATTAAGTATAACAGAAAAATGAATGTATGAAAAATAAATATCAATTTGATGGAAAATAAATTGACAGTAAGAGATATGTAGGGTCTAAAGCATCTTAGTTAAATATAGGTAAAATTTTATCAATGTACAAAAAAAAGGGGGTGGGGGGGGGGGGGTGGATTTTTCTTTCAATGTCATTTTTTAAAGTGGAAACAGTTTTATTAAATTATTTAAACTACAGTAAAAATGACCAATTGCAAACAATTTTATTAAGTTTTTTTAAAATATTTATTAATTTATTTCATTTTTGAAAGACACTATAAGAAATAATAAAAATGCAAAACATTAATTGAATATACATTCTCACACTTATGAAAGTAAAATATTAATAATAACATATTATATTTTAAAATCAATATGAAATTATAATATAATTCATTATGTAAATTTTTAATTATACTACCTCATCTATTAATATTACTTTTAATAGTTAAGGTCGAATATGTATGTTGTATATTACATATTTATAGAATAAGAATATATCGTTTCAATTCATTGTTATTAAACGATTAATTTTATCCAACAATAAAAAAATATTTACATTTTGAAATTCTATATTTAAAGAAATCATTCAATCAAAATCATTAATAAAATCAAAAAAATAATATATAAGTAACTTAAAATATAAGCAAATAAAATATTGCACAATATTAAAATTTATTTTGTTAAGATTTTATTTCTATCATATTTTTATCAACATTTAGTATTTATTTTTTAAAAAAAGAAAAATTTATGGTGAAAATGGTAAATTCAACATATTTTTAACATTATTTATTTCTCTAAGAGCAAAAGATAATAGTTTTTGGTAATATGAAGGGCCCAAAGTGTTGGAGCCCAGCCCTCTAAACACCACCCAAAACTACGTTGTTTTGGGGGCTTGGAAGACAAAGCCCTAGTTCCATCTTATTTTCCACAGAACATCCTCATTGGCTTGGCCAAATAAGAAGGATGGCCAAAATTTAGATAATTTGTGCCAAAAAGACCCCACATTAGGTTGGACATTTCTAAAATAATTTAGATTTCAGTTATAGTGCTTGACCAAAGATAAAAGAATAATGTTGGTTCAGCAAACATTAAAATACTAATTTCTCACTCCAAGTAAATATTAAAATATTAGTTTCTCACTCAAAGCAAAAATACTATTTGGTTAGTAATTAAGAAATTTAGATAGAATTTTAGATTAATTTAATCAAATATTTTTTGTTATTAGCATTAAGTGACATTTGAAAATATGATTTTTTAATATTAATTTAATTAGAACATATTATTATTAACATTTACTCGGTAGAAGTACAAAATGTGATAAAAATAAAAAATTATTAAATTAATAATATTTTATTACTATATAGATAGTGAATGGATAATCCAATGTAGATATTGAATTTAAATAGAATATGCAAATGTAAAAATGTGTGATATTGACTAAATTTTGAAGATGCATTTTACTAAACCAATGAGAATGCTCTTATACGCCACACGACATCTCCATCTCTCTTCTTCCTTTTTTTTTTTTTCTCGTCTCCTTGCCACCACTTGTGAGCTGCACCCATCGCCGCCACCACTGCACAACGTGGTCATGCCTCTAGTTGCTTTTGATCGCCACCGCAACCCCCCTATTCCTACACTGCACTTTGTCATTAGATCCATTGGAGCGCCAAGTGAGCGAAGTTTTCTGTAGCATTATGAATTGCAAAATCGAGTCTCGAATTCTTGGGTAAAGTAAACAGTTTGGAGTAGCTTAGAAGGTGAATGGCTAGCTAGGACCTTGAAATGTTCATTTTTGCACATATCTTACTTGTTTAGATACCTGCCTTTCGAGGAGGAAGAATGGCTGGTTGTGGCCAACAACGATAAACGATAAACGTGATATTTGTAGGTTCAGAGATTGTTTTTGGCCATATGGTAGTGCTCTTTGCGGCTTGTTTTGATATAATTTATTCTATATCACTCTCACTTGGTTTTCAATCTCTCTGTTAAAGCTCTAGCTTTTCTCTGTCGTGATTAATTTCTACATTATTTGCTCTCTTTGCTGCTACATGTTTCTTTAATGGGGCTAACCAGTTGAGTGAGGCTGACCTTCCTTTCAAGCAATTTGGGCATTGGGTTTCAACAAAAACAGAGTATTGGTTTTTCAACAAAAGCAGAGATTTAAATTGAGCTCGAGTTGTTCGAGATCATATTAATTCATTTATTTATTCTATATGAGTTCGAGTCGAGTTTGATCTCAATATATGTCAGGCGAGCAGAGCTCGATCAGAAGTTTTTAATTTTTGTTGAGCTCGAGTCGAGTTCGAGCACATATATATATATATATATTAATCAAGCTCGAGACCCCTTGTTCGAACTTGGTTTGACTCGGTTCATTTGCAGCCTTAGAGGTATCAGTATGGCCTATTTGCAATGGGTTGAGTGCCTGAGGACAATTTGGTAGTCATGTGCACAGGGTGGGGGCAACCCTTTAAGTTCGTTAAACACTTCTTCAAATTCACCCAACAGTTTAGCAAATCCATCATTTACATCCTTCAAATTTTGCCCTCTCTCTTCTTGGGTCACAATTTGTAGTAAAATTCCCTTGCCCTTAGCCATAGTGGCCTTGAGCAACTTATAGCCATCCTTTACTACCGATGGGTTTAATATCAACCCTTTTAGTTCTACCCTCTTTCCATCATGTGCAAAACTCATTAATAATTTTGAAAAGTCCTAGGTTATAAGACCCAATGTCTCTAACCATTGGAATCCTAAACACCACATCAAAACGAGCACAATCAAGTAAATAAAGAGAGGGTTGAAATAAGGTATCTTGCATCTTCAATTCCACTGCATTGCACACTCCACCACTCCTTAAGCATTAACTATTTGCTACCTTAACCCTTAAGGTAGTGGAAGGATCCACTGGTAGCTTCAATTTGGAAATCAAGGTTGAGTCTATGAAATTATATGAGCTGCTAAAATCTACTAGAATCACCAATAGCTCCCCCTTAATGCTGCCCACCAATCTCATTGTTCTAACTATGGGACTCGTAGCAATTGCAGCCAAGGAAATTTATAATTCCTCCACCTTATCTTTAGTCTTGTTTTCCTCCACTTTTTCTGCCTTATCATCTGGTTTGTTGCCACTCTCCTCCACAAACTCTTCTTCATCAGCTTGTAAAAAATAAATTCTTAGTTTTCTACAGTTATGGTTGGGCTCCACTTCTCATCCTAGTAGTAGCACGGTCCTTTCTTGCGTTTCTCATCCATTTTGATTGAAGATATCTGTATAGTAGCACCCGTAGGTCTAGGCCATTTATTACTACTGCTACTTGAGAAAGATCCTCAAGAGAACCTTTCCACTGATTCACTCGCCTTCTCTACTATAGACTTACTAGATTTTTTTGCACTTAAGAGGTATTCTTCCTGTATTTTTGCTAACCCATATGCTACATTCAAACTGACACGATTGAACATTTTAATGGGAAGCCAGATTTTGTCTTTCAACCCATTGAGGAAGCAGCTTAGCTTGTGCATATTGGAGAGTCCTCTCAATCTATTAGATAGGGCCTCAAACTGTGCCTTGTAGACAGCGATGGAACTGGTCTGTTTTAATCGAGTTAGTACTTCCATGGGATCGTCATAAGTCATTGGACCAAAGCGAAGGAGCATGGATCTGGTGAAAGCATCCCAGTCAGGGAAATGACCCCCCTCCAAAGACTCTTAGTACCACACAAGAGCCTCCCTCATCCATGTGATATGAAGCCATGAGCATGTGGTAAGGCATAGGAGTCTGATGAAATTCAAAGTACTGGTTCACCTTGAAGATCCAAGCAACTGGGTTGTCTCCTTGGAAATGAGGAAACTCCAATCTAACACCCCTAAAGTTTCCCCTCCTCGGACCTAGTGCCTCCTGGTCATTATACCAATTCTCATGGTGCTAGTGATGCTGTTGTTACTACTATTATTGCTTTTGGAAAATGATGATTGTATGCATAATGTCATTTAGTGTGTCTATATTAGCCTTCATATCTTGTATGGTCTACTGGTGGAGTTCATTTTGTTGTTGAACTTCAATTAGCTGCTATTGAAGGCTCTTTTGTTGTTGATGATTGGATCTAGTATTATTTGCCATAGGATCAGGGGATATTGATACCAATGGTTAGATACCTGTTGTGATGGTGTTTGTGATGACTGAATGTAAATAGGGAATGAGTGTAATAGCAGTTAGGGTATTGCAAAAATGAAATAGAATGATGGATGCATGGTATTTGTGAAAATGCTTCAGACAACCATACGTATATCGGATAAGGGAATGCTTTGATGGATTCCCAACCTCCTTACAAAATTCAATCTTAACAATATTCCAGAAAATGATTCACTCTATACCTCCCTTTCCTCCTTAAGTCGACACACACCTAGGGCTGCAAATGAACAGAGCCGCTCGTGAATAATTCGAGATCGACTCGTATAAACTCGACTCGGACTCGGTTCATTTAATAAATGAGTTGTTCATGAACATTAATATTGGTTCGAATATTAAACAAGCAAAACTCATATAATCTCGACTCGATTCGGTTTAGGCTCGTGAACAATATTAGTATAAACTCGATTCGACTCACTTTAAGCTCGTCACAATACTCGTAATATTTATATATATATATACATATATACTTACATGTATTCTTTTATTATATATATTTTATATGCTATGTGTATTATTTTTGATACTTTGTATAAGTAATATATATAAAATATAATATATGTTGTTATTTTAAGTTTATGTATGAGTAACATGTTTTATTATTTTACAATAATAATGTATTAAGTTCATAAAATAATTATTGAGTCAAATATAAAATGTTTATAAAAATAAACAACTCTAATTGATTGCGACACTTTCTTAACTAATCATATTTTAATTATTTGGTATATTTAATATTATATCAAGGATAATTGAATACTTTAATATTAAATTAATAGATTTATTATGTAATTTTTTAAATGACTTTAATGTATTAGGCATTCGTGATGCCATATGCATTTTTATTTATTTCACTATTAGTAGTGACTAGTAGTGAAAATATTTAATTTTTAAATTTTTTTCTTAGTGATTAAAATTAATAAAAAAATACTTGACAAAAATAAAAATTTTAATTACATTATAGTTTATAATTCATGACTCTATAGAATAATAAAATAGTACAATCTCAAATATATTATAATTTTTTTCCTTTCCTTTTAGACTGTTTAACGGGTTTAGTTTGTTTATTTCCTTTCTTTTGCATTTTGGTTATTTGCACCGTTCCTCATTAGCCCTTTGGTGGGACATTTTCGGCTTGAGAAGATGGATAGCCGTCGACCTTCTCAGAAGTCAGACTGCGAAGCGACAAAGCGTGCTATTTACTTCAGAAATATTCAGACTAGGCGTGTTCGGTGTTCCAGACTACTCCAGTTCCAGACTTCCAAGCACAGTTCTAGTTCCTCAGCTCATCAAGAAAGGCACGAATCGGGAGACTTCCAGTTCCTCTATTTCTTCGATAGTTTTTGGATTGGTAAGAGGTAGTGCTTTGTTTTAAGATGAAGCTAACACATAGTGCTCTGTGTGATAGTGCTCTGTTTTAAGATGAAGCTAACACGTAGGATGCTCTATTTGGATTTCCTCTTTTCCCTTTATCTTTCTTCCTCATTAATCTGATTTCCAGTGAAATATATCTAAAGAAAACAAAAGCAGAGGGTTTTGAAGCAGCTGATTCATCTTCTTTTGTAGATTGAGTGATCTTCTTCTTATTCTTTTCATCATCAACCAGAGCCAAAGCCAGATCGTCTTAGAGGTAGAGCTTTTCTGGTGGTGGCTGTTGGGCTTTGAAGAAGTAGAGCTTTTTTTGTGGTGGCTACTGAGCTGCATACTTCATAGGTTTGAGAATGGCATGAGGAGATTTTTTTTTTTTTTTTAACTCATCCATTGTTATGCGTTGGCAAATTAGGCAGTAATATGGATGTCTGATCTTTCTGAAGTTAACAAATTTCCATTTTGTTTTAAGATTTTTAAGTTGGTATTTGATAATTCTTATAACTTTACCTTTTCCATAATGATAAAACATTTGGATTTGCTTCTGCTGCTGTGAAGTTGGCGGGGTGATCTGGAACATTGGCTCAAGCAAGTGTCAAGCAAAGGTCGGCCGACACATTCTGTCTAAGTTCGCTTGAGCTCAGTGTCGAGCGACTATTGAGCGTTCCAATCTGCCTGAGTTCGCTCGAGCTCAGTGTCGAGCATTCAACTCTGTCTAAGTTCGCTCAAGCTCAGTGTCGAGCGCGTGTCAAGCGTTCAACTCTATCTGAGTTCGCTCGATCGCCCTATTGAGCGAGGGTCAAGCGAAGACATCTGTTTCTTTTTTCTTTTTTTTACTCTAGCTATTTGTAGCTGCATTTTCTTCTTTAAAAAAAAAATAATCTGCAGTATTTGTGTCTAACATTGCCACTACTTGTCTAAAAATTTTTTTTTAGACATGTCTGAACAAGTACCAACTGTTGAATGCTCATCTGCAAGTCCACTGATAGTGTGATAGTGATGATGAGAATAATGAATTTGATGGTATTATTAGTGGAGAAGAAAACCCAAGTGCCCCTATGGATCCCCAAAAATATGCATACCAAAGGAAGCCTAGGAAGAAAACTTTTGCAATTTGGAAAGATTTTAAAATAATGGAGAAGAATGGTGTCAAGAAAGCTGAGTGTAACTTTTGCAAAGATCTCTTGTCTATTTCTTCATCAGGTTCTACAACTCACTTTCATAGGCACTTGACTAGTTGTCTTCCACACATAGCTGTTTCTAAGAGGCAAAAGGTTTTGACTATTGACATAAAGGGTTCTGAATGTGTGAATGTAGTAAAAAATTTCTCGTATGATATGAAAAAGGAAAGAGAACTAGCTTCTCACATGATACTTTATCACGGGTATCCTTTTTCCATGATAGAACATGTGGTGTTTAATAAATTTATGAGAGCTAATACTCCTTATTGGCAAAAGATAAGTCGTACTACAGCTAGAAATGTTGTCAATCCACATATGAGATTGAGAAAAAGAAGCTGAAGACAATATTGAGAGGTGTGAATAAAGTCAGTATAACAACCGACATGTGGACTTAAGGTCAAAAGATCTCATATATGGTTATTACCTGTCATTTGGTTGATCCTGATTGGCATTTACAAAAAAGAGTCTTAAATTTTTGTAATGTCCCACCACCACATAGCGGGGTTATTATTGCTGATGCTCTTCAAAAGTGTTTTACTGATTGGGGAATTGAGAACAAAGTGTCTACAATAACAGTGGACAATGCTAGATATAATGATGTAGCTTTAAGGGTTCTGAAAGATGTTTTCAGTTTGAAAAAGAAGTTATCTATCGGGGGGTAGCTTTTTCATGTGCGTTGTTGCGCACATATAACAAATTTATTGGTCAAAGATGGACTAAGTGAGATTGGTGAAATTGTCGACTGTGTTTGAGAAGGGGTGAAGTACTTGGTTGCATCAGAAGCTCGTATCAAACAGTTTAGTGATATTGCAAAACAGTTGCAATTACCAAGCAAGAAACTTTTTTTGGATGTTCCTACCCGATTTAATAGCGCTTACCTAATGCTAGCTCCAGCCTTAGAGTTTAGAGAAGTCTTTCCGAGATATGGAGATAGAGATCAAGGCTTTAATTATGTTCCAAGTGTTGAGGATTAGACCAAAGTGGAAAATGTCTGTCAAATTTTGGCACTTTTTAATGAGGTGACAAACATTATCTTAGGAACCGAGTATCCAACTACTAACTTATTCCTTCCTGAGGTATGGTGAATAAAAGAGTTGTTGAACAAGAAGTCTCTCGACCAAAATGATTACATACGAGCAGTGGTTGTGAAGATGAATACAAAATTTGATAAATATTGGGGGGAATGTAACTTGCTTATGGCAGTGGCTGCTGTTTTGGATCCAAGATTCAAAATGATGCTAGTTCAATTCTATTTTCCAGTAATTTATTTAGAACTCGAAGCCACTAGAAACATAGACACCATCTTGAGAATCTTATATGAGTTGTATGATGAGTATGCTGAAAATTATAATTTAGCTAATGTGGAGTCGAGTGGACATGAGACATAGGTTCTTCTTGTAGTGGCTCTATCAATGTTGTGGGGAAGAATGTGATGAGTGGCAAGTCTATGTTTGAATCATTCGTTAGAAGGAATGATACCATTCGTCCAGTGAAATATGATTTGGATGTTTACTTAGAGGAATGTGTCTATATTTGTAGTGAGGATTCAGATTCACATTTTGATGCCTTGAAGTGGTGGAAGGTCAATGATCTAAAATACCGCATTTTATCTAAGATGGCACGTGATATTTTGTCAATTTCAATTACTACAGTGGCTTCAGAATCTACATTTAGTGCTGGTGGTAGAGTAATTGATCCTTATTGCGCATCAATGTCTGTTGAAACAGTAAAATGTTATTATGTGGAGCTGATTGGGTTTGAGTACTTCATGGTTTGAAAAAATCATCGAATGTAAGTATAATTTTATTTAATGATTTTTTATTGCCATCTATAACTTGTCTTAACTTATTGAGAACTTATCTTAACTTATTTTTTCTTTCATTTTCTAGAGAGAAGAACCAACTTATGAGAAGATTTTACTGCCTTGATGGGAATCAAGTGGCAAGTTGTATATTTTTACCTTTTTGGTATAATGCTATTTATTTTTGAATTGTTATATCATGTTGCTAATTATATCGTGTGTGTTTTGCATTATAGGTTGATGGTGATTGGCATTTGGCTAGTTTTTAATCTCTTTTTCTTTTTGTGAATTGATCTACTAGAAATACTACAAGGAACAATGATAGAACATATTATTTAAGACAAAAGTTGTAATTATTTTTGTGGACCAAACTTATTGACTCATTGGAGGTTGGAGGCTTGAAGTTGTCCAACTAGACAAGGTTGGGAATTTGGGATTTTTTGGAAGCTTGGATCTAGGTAATTTCATTACTTGAATATCTGACTTACTTGAATTGCAGCCCTAGTTTTTTGTAAAAGTATAATTGTGTTGAATGGAGAAATATGGATAATTATAAGAAGTATTTTGTAGTGTTTCTTTTTGTACTTGGTGCTCAAAGAAATGGAATTTATTATCTAATTGTGTTGTTTATCCTGTGGAGGTCATTTGGATTATCTATGATCAACAAATTTTATCCTTATTACGTGGTGTATACTGTGTATATATTTGATCTTACTGGACAACTGACAATGATCTTACTGGACAAGGTTTGAAGTTTGATAGAGATTTGTAAACAAGGGTAAGTGGGCTTGTTTTTTGATATTTTGTCCAACTTTTAGTCAGATTTTTGAATTTGTGCCATGGAGGCTTTGATGTTGTTCTATCAATCTACCACTACCTTTTGTGATAATTTTTGGTTTATTATTATTTGTCAAGCTCTAAAGCTACTAAGAACTAAGTCATTGAATTGGGTTATATTTGTAATGGGCATTATTTGTAAGTTTGTAAGCTTTTGAAGCTACTCAGTTTATTCTTTTTGTAAATTTGCTGGAAATTGTAACTGTAATTAGTGATTTATCATTTGAAATTATAATTTATTATTTTTGTAAGTTTGCTAGATTTTGTAATTGTAATTAGTGATCTACCATTTGAAATTGTAATTTATTGTGATATGATATCTTATATGTTGGAATTATTATTTTACCTATTTGTAAGTTTTAATTATATTGTGGCAAGTGATGAATCATTGATTTATGTCTAATAAGCATTAAGAAATCAATTTAATATATATTATCATAATTCTAGTTAAAGTTGATTAAGAGAAATAATCTCATTTGTACTTTAGCTAACAAAAATAAAAAATAAAAATTGTGGGTTTGATTTAAATCGAGCTCGAGTCAAGCTACTCGAGCTCGTATCAACTTGAATATTTTTTGTACTCGAGTTCGAGTTGAGTTCGATTAGAATTTACGTTATATCGTGTGTGTTTTGCATTATAGGTTGATGGTGATTGGCATTTGGCTAGTTTTTAATCTCTTTTTCTTTTTGTGAATTGATCTACTAGAAATACTACAAGGAACAATGATAGAACATGTTATTTAAGATAAAAGTTGTAATTATTTTTGTGGACCAAACTTATTAACTCATTGGAGGTTGGAGGCTTGAAGTTGTCCAATTAGACAAGGTTGGGAATTTGGGATTTTTTGGAAGCCTGGATCTAGGTAATTTCATTACTTAAATATCTGACTTACTTGAATTGCAGTCCTAGTTTTTTGTAAAAGTATAATTGTGTTGAATGGAGAAATATGGATAATTATAAGAAGGTATTTTGTATTGTTTCTTTTTGTACTTGGTGCTCAAAGAAATGAAATTTATTATTTAATTGTGTTGTTTATCCTGTGGAGGTCATTTGGATTATCTATGATCAACAAATTTTATCCTTATTACGTGGTGTATACTGTATATATATTTGATCTTACTGGACAACTGACAATGATCTTACTGGACAAGGTTTGAAGTTTGATAGAGATTTGTAAACAAAGGTAAGTGGGCTTGTTTTTTGATATTTTGTCCAATTTTTAGTCAGATTTTTGAATTTGTGCCATGGAGTCTTTGATGTTGTTCTATCAATCTACCACTACCTTTTGTGATAATTTTTGGTTTATTATTATTTGTCAAGCTCTAAACCTACTAAGAACTAAGTCATTGAATTGGGTTATATTTGTAATGGGCATTATTTGTAAGTTTGTAAGCTTTTGAAGCTACTCAGTTTATTCTTTTTGTAAATTTGATTGAAATTGTAAATGTAATTAGTGATTTATCATTTGAAATTATAATTTATTATTTTTGTAAGTTTGCTAGATTTTGTAATTGTAATTAGTGATCTACCATTTGAAATTGTAATTTATTGTGATATGATATCTTATATGTTGGAATTATTATTTTACCTATTTGTAAGTTTTAATTATATTGTGGCAAGTGATGAATCATTGATTTATGTCTAATAAGCATTAAGAAATCAATTTAATATATATTATCATAATTCTAGTTAAAGTTGATTAAGAGAAATAATCTCATTTGTACTTTAGCTAACAAAAATAAAAAATAAAAAATTGTGGGTCTGATTTAAATTGAGCTCGAGTCGAGCTACTCGAGTTCGTATCAACTTGAATATTTTTTGTACTCGAGTTCGAGTTGAGTTCGATCAGAATTTACGTTAGACGAGTCGAGCTCGATCAGAAATTCTCAATCTTTTTCGAGCTCGAGTTGAGTTCGAGCAAATATATATGCTAAACGAGCTCTTGACCCCATATTCGAATTCGAGTCGATTCGGTTCGTTTGCAACCCTACTGACACACCCCTTGTAACAAGTTGGGGTAGAAAACTATAAACTGACTTTCAGAATATTAAAGCAAATAACTAATCAAACGCACCGTTTGGTGTAAAACAATGCGTATTACAACATATACCCAACAACATAAAACATTTAATAAAAACGGTGCGTAGCACCACTAAACACTAAACGTCAGACCCTGCATGACTACTAAACGACAGACTCTATTTCACCAAAACGGTCCGTTTAATTGATCTTCCAAGCAGCCCTTCAATTCATCCTACAGCGCCGATTCCTCTTCAATCTTAACTTCGCTTCGCACGGTATCTAACTCCAGTTCGGTTCCTCTGTTCTTCCATCTTCCCTCTAGATTCTACTTCTTTCGCCGGAACACTAACAGATTGCTGCGTATTTTCTCCCTGAGTTGGTTTCGTATTTGGCCCTCTACCTCTTCACAATTGAAGCTTTCAACAGAATCCCTTGCCACCGATAAATCTGACTGAACAAAAAAAATACAGCTTTGTGAATCTCTCTCTCTCCCTCTCTCTCTCGCTGTGCGCCATCTTTCATTTTCTCATTTGCCTCCCAAGAACTCTTCAGTCTATATTTTTGCTCATTTGATTTTTGTTAGTTTCCCTAGTTACTGACTAAAATTCTGATTATAGGTGGGCAGATACGGTCGTACGAGCGTGTGCTGTAGTGGGTTGAGGTTGGGGAGAGGAAGATTCACCTGACCATTATGTTTGGGACGGCGATCAGGTATATGGCAAAGAAGCCCAAACCCAAGATGAAACCGATAGAGCTCAAAACGCCGCCAGAGCAAACGCAGACCATAACCAGGGTCATCTTTGACATCGTCAAGGAGCATGGTCCTCTCACCATCGCAGATACATGGGATCATGTTAAGGTTTACTGCCATCTACCATTGTCTCTTCATATATTTTTACCCATAAGATTACTGATTACACATGAAGAATCTATCTCTGTTTTTTTTTTTTTTTTCCCGAGTATATATTGTTTGCGAAAGAATATGCTAATGATACAAACGTCTTTGACTGTAAGGCAGCGAAGGAGCTACGAAGAAATGCTAGCTTTGTGGGCTGACATTAGTTCTACATTTTCAATTTCCTTTCTTTCTGCTCCCATATAAATCATGATTTCCGAAATTCTCATATGCCAATAACCTAGTCTAGCTAATGGTTATTTCCATTTTGAGTCACATAGTGCATCGGGCTGACTTAGATAAATGAATAATAATGTTTTGCAATCTGATATATAATCAAACCTTTTTGTTCTCTAATCTTGAGGGGTTATTTTCTTCTTTGTGGATGTGCAAATTTGAGAATTCATTAATAGACTTCATGGATCATTGCCCATTAAGAATGCGTTTCTCTTTAGTGGGTTTCTACCCTAGATGATATGGTATTGTATATATGAGTGGGAGAAGACCCTGCAGGGCACTGGAGGATTTACCTGGTCGTTAAGTTCAGGGCCCCTTGGGATTAGTCGAGGTGCGCGCAAGCTGGCCCGGACACCCAAGGTTATCAAAAAAAAAAATGAGTGGGAGAAGACAGAGAGAAGAAATGGGGGTTTTTCAACAACTGTGTTTCTCTACACCATTTCTTGCAAGGACTTATTGCACGCTACTTGGGTACTTCCATAATTTATTTGGGTTTGGAAATACATTACTAGAACGTGAGAATGTAAGAGTTGGATTGTTTACCATTCTTGTAGGAGGTAAGTCCCTAACGCCTCATATTTTAATTTCATTTATTGATAGTGAAATTTCCCCCTTTGCTGAATTGTCTATGGATGTAAGCCATAGTGCCAAATCATGTTAACTGTTGTTTGTAGTTCGGTTTTTCTTTACTTATCTATACTCTTAGTAGATTTTTACCTTTGGATTGGTGTGGTTGGTGTATTATCAAATCTTTGTTGCTTGACTTGTTCTTTGAAATAGTTTGTAAATCAATTGCTGAAAGTCTTCACTACAACATTATGCCATGTCATGGAAACTAGGGCTACTTTGGTACACGTGTTAGTTTTATTTTGAGTGTGAAAGGGATTAATGCTTATGCACTAGTGAGATATTATCTGTTAGTTTTCTTGTGCAGAAGTGTGGTGGCAGCATCATGTACAGTACATATCAGGAGATCATGTGATTTGAATGAAATTAGTGGCACTTGTATACCCGTTGATCACAATAGAATAATGTTTTTTGTTTTTTGAATTGAGTTACTTTGGGTGCCACTAACCATGGAGCTGAGCTGCAACTTGGGAAGTGCTGTTGCTGTGCTTTTTAGAATTGCTGCATTCCACCTCTGATGAAGTTTCATGATCGCACATGTTTTATCTAACAGAAATTTACAATTTTCTGTTGACATTTTTGTGTCTTAAATCATATTCAGGAAGTTGGTTTGAGAGGTTTGACGAGCAAAAGGCACATGAAAATAGTGTTAAGATGGATGAGAGAGAGGCAGAAGCTGAGGCAAATATGCAACCATGTAGGGCCTAACAAGCAATTTCTATATACAACTTGGTTCACAAAGCCCAACATCAAGCAGGCAAAAACAGTTGATGATTCCTCACAACAAAAGTTCCCATAAATTTCAAGCTTGCTCATGAAATCCTATTTGCTACAATAATTGATGTAGAATCACAGGCTAAATGCCACAGCAAAGAAGTCCTGAGTGTAATTTTCTCTCATATTTATGTATATACTGGCTTTGTTTGAGACACATCTTTGTTTGGTTGACCTCTTCTTATCCAAATTTAAGATTCTGGATTATGTTTCTGAAGTAATGGATTAGTGTCTGCAGTCAGGAGTATGGTGGAGATGGTGTCTACATGTATACCTTGTGGCATGGGAAATTGCTTGTGAAGCGAACTAAACTGGAAGATGCTTGGTAATGGTACATGTCAATCGGTGTTTTTAAAACTGAAACAACTTGTATTTTGCAGTATACTGCTCGTAGTGCAGACCCAAAGAAGAAATGTTCCCTTGTACAAGAATTGATATTGAACTGCATAAATCCACCGCACTTCACAAAAAGATTTGATTAAGAAGCTTTTGTAATTTTGGGCCGTCTGCCCAAACCATCGGGAGCAACTCAATGCGATAAGAATGAAATTTGCCCGCGCTATGTAAATATTATGAACTCTATGACAGGCAAGGCCTCGTTTCTTATCGGTAGTCTTAATCCTTTCCAAGTGTATGCGGATTATAGAAGAAGCAAGGGAGTAGGCTTGGCAATCACTATTGAAAAAGAAAAAGAAGTCCATCGGAGAAGAACAATCACTATTGAAAAAGATAAAGAAGTCCATCGGAGAACAACAATCTCTGCCAAGGAAGAATGCCATGGATAGAGTTCTTTGTTGAGTATGTGTGTCCTTGGAGGGGATAAAATATATCAAACCCATAATGAGTTTTAGGCCCAACTTAAGGGGAGAGGTTGAGGGTCTTTTAAGGAGGGAAGAAAGAAAGAAAGGAGAAGGAGACAAAAGGTTAAGAAGGAGAAATGTGTCAGGAAAAAAGTGAAGACGTGACATATAGAATGAGAGATGTAATGTAAAGTATGCAAGTGGCAAAGGATAAAGAGAAGAGATCAGATCAGATCCCACAAAGGGTTTTAGCTTCTTCAACCTCATGACAAGGACTTCAACGACGAGATCTCTCCAAAAGATAGCGCTCTGATCTCTATTGTCTAGTGAAGATGAGAGACTATGTGAGATTGTAAAACAAACATATTATAACATATTCGCCTTTCCAAACAACTTGTGTGTCTTCCTCTCTTTTATCTTCATTGCATTTATTTTTCGTTCACTGCCATGGATGTATGTACTGATGTTGTACAGTTGCATCGGACTACCGTCAGAGACTTTAAACCACACCAATCGAGACTTGAACAATCTTAGCGGGTCAAAAATGACTCTTTCTTTCATTCCGACTTATTGTGCTATTTTTAAGTGTTAACAGTCAAGTAAATCTTTGGAGTGCTTGCTATCTTAGTTTTTGTATTATTAGGTTATGCAATTGAGAGTTTGTGTCATGCTCCTTAATCTAATCATAAAAAGTTCATATCTTGACTATTTGATGAAATGTATTGCACTGAGCAAATTTAACCACCCGTGATCATAACAATTATTCAATATGAAACTTATCCTTTCAGACTCGCCAATATTATGTACACATCAAGAAGTACACCCTTTAAATAAATTATCAAAACTCTTAACAATGATGTCAATAATCACCCGGCATTCAAACTGAAAATTAGGTAGATTATTATAAACCACATATAACATATGAGAGACTTAATTTATAAGCTAGTGTGGATAACACACCTAGTAAAGTGTATAAATGACATAATTTGATTTAAAAGAAAAGTTTAAAAATATAAATTTTATAAATCAAATTTTACCATTTAAATAACGTAAATGATATACTCTATATATCAACTTAAGAATATATTAACTTATAATATAAACATAAGCTTGCTTTGTATTTGTTAAAGAGGCTCTGTTTGAAGATTGTAGTCGATGTCAAACTAGGTATAGTTGATTCCACATATTAATTAAGATAAGCCAGTGGATATTAATCAAAGTTATCCATTCGGCCCTCTATAGCGTAACGTTGGGAGATGTAAATGGTTTTAACATCATTCGGATTAAAATACTTAATTCTAGATATTACATTGATAATGGTAGCTATCCCTAGGTTGGATTTGGATCATTTAAGAATAATGTTAGAAAGAAGCTAAAAATGTGAAGTCTTGAGACAAACCTTTTATAAAAAAGTGAATCCCATCAATAAAATAATGAATTTTTCATATATTTTTATGGTGGTATTCACTTTTTTTTTTTATAAAATGCATGTGTGGATCTTATACATTTAAAACTTATATATATTATTATTTACAAAATAATTTCCACTATATTTATAAGAATGATTATTTTTTATCATACTTTTAATATACTCCTAAATAACGAAAAAATGTCTCAAGATTTGGGTTGCCGGTTGAGTATTTAATAATGGATTACGTTACTCATTATATCACGTCATACATTATATATATTTATTTATTTAGTTATTATTTTATTTTATTATTATTAAATTAATTAAATTGTTTTATTTACCATCTGATTAAAAATAAAAAATATAAAGTGTGGTCCGTAATTGTTAAGTAGAATTATTTTTTAATAGGTTCGGCTACTATGTTGCTCCATTTATACCGCTGGACGTATTGTTCAGTATTTTCTTTTTTATATTTTTTTAATCATTTTTTTAATTATTAAATAAATAAAAAATATATTAATATATTTAAAATTATTTCTTAATTACTGAGTACAAAATTGCCAGCGGTCAAACTGGGCGGTCAACCCCAGCGGCAAAGAGGCTTTTTCCTTCTTTAATAATCAATCAATGAATATGCCACTCAACTCGCCAATACATTTTCCTCGTCCTTCCACTTCGCCGCTCTCACCTGCAGGTATTTTCTTTCTCATCTTCGTCGACACGACAATGGCCGCCAACCTCGAATTCCTACAAATTTGTTAATGAATGCTCTCCCAATCTTTGATATGTTTCGGGTTCTTGAAGAGTTCACTGGAGATTACAATTGGTATTTCCTCGTTGTGCCATGCAAATTCTTGAAGCCTTTTTGCTTCTAAAATTCCGAAGGTGAAAATCTTGATGTATGTGTTCTAGTCGATTCAGAATCCCTCGCTTTTTTGCTGAGGTTTCATCTAATATATATGTAATTTGATAAGTTGTACTCAGTCCAATGGTTACAGAGTTTCAAATTCTAAGGACCACACACTTCTGAGGCTTTGTATTCTGCACATCTTTTCTTTTTTTTTCTTTAGTTACAGGGGATGTTGTAAATTAGAAGCCATGCGACAGCGGCTAGGCGTGCGTTCTTTATCTTGGCTAATTATGATCGGCACGGGTAAGTTCCCATCTGATTCATGTTCTGAAATTTGTTAGCGAAATTTTTAGGGAGGGGTCCTTTGAAATATATCCTCACCTAGTTGTTCTTAGGGGAAAAAGATGAGCTGGTTCTTTTGTCTGATCCAAAAATTTCTTTTTTCGTTTGTTTTTCAGCCGTTGTTTTACAGGCACTTGGGGCTGCCTCGGTTGTGGTACCAAGTTCAAATTGCTACGTTCTTGATAACTCGAGTCGCATTGTTGATTTCGTATCCTACATTATTTTAGATTCTAATTTACACAAATATATCCACAGTTCATGGTGATGTAGAATACCCATTGCACCTATGAGTAAAGCATGTTTTACATGTACATAAGTGGGTCTGAATGGGACGATTAAATGCCCATTTTTATGATTTGTGGGAATTTTTTTCGGAACTGGTAGCATATGTTTTAAGACAAATTTATCTAGGCCCATATGGAGCGAGATTTCATTTTTTTACTTGGAGTTTTAATATATTGAGAAGTCTCATACGTCTTAGGAACAAACTCATCTTGGACTTTATAAGGAGTTACCCTACTTCTCCTATTAGGTCTTTTAAGGGGAGAAATGAGTGTTTTTATATGGTATTAGAGGAGGCTAACCTATGACCGATGATGGGCTCCCGCGACCTACCCACGATGATGTACTAGAAATATCGGCCCACATGTGAGGAGGCATATTGAGAAGTTCCACACGGCTTAGAAACAAATTCATCCTGGGCTTTATAAGGAGTTACCCTATTCCTCCTATTAGGCTTTTTAAGGGGAGAAATGAGTGTTTCTATATAATAATCAACTGCAGGTTTCGACTGCCTCTTAATTTTAAGTTCCATTTGAAAAAGATACCTTTTTTTATCAGCTGCTATTTATGCTCAAACTTTGATCCTGCCTTTCATATATAATAAAGTTGTTTTCTCTTGAGCTGTTAATTAGAGTAGCTGGGCTGGGAACATTTTTGAGTATGAAGGGAAGGTAATGTCCTTATATGGAGCCTGTGATTGGCATTTTTTACATGTGTTAATGATATCCGAGTGTACATGCTATAAATTTCAAAGCCGGAAGGTATTACAGTATTATTTTGCCCTGCTTCAGGACTCCGACTTGGTGGTTCGATTTTGCAAAGATGTGGAGAGTAGATCACAGGCGGTAGTCCATTCTTTTCATTTCTATGTTTGTTTTGTTTTAATTGCATACTTTTTTGTTTATTTCATAATATGCTTATTATTTCAGTCTGAAAATAAATTTACAGCATCTTGTATTTGAATACTTCTTCGCCTTAAGGCACCTGGACTTACCCATTTATTATAAGTTTACAACCAATAGTCAGGAAAAATTTATAAATGACAGAAAAAGAATTCCATACACTTTCCACAGTTAATTTCTTTGAAAATTGGATGTCTTGTAAAATATTTATTGTTGTGATACTTTTCATTCCTAGATAATTTTAATAAGCAATAAAAAGAACTCATTAAGTGCAATAGGGGCACATAATTGTATATGGGATGAACCTTAAGTATGACAATACCATCAATGCGGTGACACAGTACTGTTAACTAAAATGAAATGAAATTAGGTGGATATATGATAAATAATTGAAAAAGAGAGATTCATATTCTACACTGACTTGATTAACTTCAATTTCTTGCATGGATGACAAATGTAGAGGATAGACAATGAGTCAATTATGTGAGTCCAATGTGTCGAGGCAATTCATCAAGGAAAGTCATTTTGGTTGTGAGACATGAAACATGTGGCCTTTCTGGGCAGTTGACATCAATAAAGATAGAGAAATAGGAGTTTTTTTTTGTCCATGGGTCACTTTGTGCATAATACCTGCAGCATCTGAATCTGATTGTAATGTATTGTGGAGATTTGTTTAAAGAAAACTGATATGTTTCAAAACATTCATTCCCCATGAATATTATATTTACTGAGATTATATCACATTCATCTATGGTTTTGAGTTGCTATAACATGAAAAGGGAAAAAAATGTCACTGTACATGCATTTTATTCTCTTTGACAAGTATGGTTCACATGGTATGCGTGTGCCACAATCATGCAGGGATATGTGGATTTTGGCCGATATGATTTGTTCAACTACTTTGTTACTGGTTCAGGGCAAGTTGACTTTGTTCAAGTAAGCTTTTCTTCAACCTGAGTGATGTGGGTGGCACTTTATTTTGCAATGCAATTCATGTTTGTACTGTCCAAAACAAATTTACAAGACTGTCTGTTTCTTTTGGAGGGAGGGGGGGTGTAAGTAAGATGACTATTAGATTGATGTTAGTTTTAAAAGAAAAAAATAACAGAAGTCACCCCAGTTTTAGCTGATATGGGACTCTGCTTAGCCCCTGCTCCCAGGTGCTGGAGAGGTCCAGAATCTTCTCAGTAAGAGGGCTTTAGTGCCATGAACCACATTGCTATAATATACTATTTTATATAACTTGAATGTCAATGACTGCTTGGCATTTGTTTTGAGACCCTTTTCACCTCTTTCCCCTTCGCAGTTTCTTTAGCATACTGTGCCATTACACTCTTGGTTAACGAGCAGATGGAAACGAGACATATATCGGATAGTTACTAGATTAACTCCTTTCAAAATCTCTAGAATGTTCCCTTTATCCTAATGTCTTCATGAGGCCATAGATTGGCAAATTTGTAAACCTGATCTTCTTAATTAACTTCTCTGTTTGTCTAGGGCTTTTTCAATGGTGACCTGATGAATTGTGAGAATAGTTATGACAAAAGGGGACGTACAGCTCAGGTTGGTTATATTATTCTTCTTTATGGGGGGTGAAATTCATAGGATTCCGTCATGCTACTGCTGTAAGACCCTCCTATTCCTTTTGGTCAAACTAATTGTTTTCCAACTTGCTCATTGTAGTTTTTGGTATGATCCAGGTAAATGTTGTATGTAGAAGTTGTTTAAATGGAAAATGTAAAGGTTTGTGAGCTTTTCATTTCTGAATTTCAATGTATGAACCTTGCATACATAAAATTTTTTTAGTTTCTGCTATGTTGATAGCTTGTATTTGGCTGCTTCGAAGCAGAATTGATGCAAGTTCATGATGTCAAATAGAAAAGTTAAAATATTATGCATGCCATGCGATGGTATAAATTGCCAATTAATATTTTCATTCAATATATCTGCAGTTTTGATCCCAAAAGATATGGGACAAGGCACTTTTATTTTTAATGCATTTGCATTTAGTGCAATGTTTTTATCTTGCTTTCTAAAATGTACTGTTTCTTATATTCTCATGCATTTTAAGTTGCCTCCTTATTTCTAAACTTGTTTTTCCTTTTTTAATTTTAAAGATCCTTGTATAAATAGTTAAAGGCACATGCAATTCTCATTTCTGTCTTATCTCAGGTGGGCTTGGATGCATATGCAATGTTACTTACGAGTCAACTTGCAGGTCTTCTACACTGTTCCTCAAATTCATCTTCTCTCTTATTCCTGTTACATAGTGTTAATTCTTGGTATATAATTTAGAGAATTGCTACCTCTATGATGGAAATGTTACAAATTTGGGCCTAACGTGCTGAAGATGCATACAGTTGGGATCTCAAAGGCCTTTCGAAAGGCATGATTGCTAAAGCTTTTGTGGCTTCATTCGGAGCAAAAATTAAATGAACTATCGTATGCATAATAATAAAGAGCAAGACATATGTTTAAGTAAACTTGTTCACGGCCAGGTTCCAAGAAAAGCTGGATCCCAATTACAGAAAAGAAAGCTTGAGTTCACTGTGTTGAATTTTACAAGCCGCGATTTTGAATTTGATGAATAAGATACAAACATCCATAGAATTTCTCATTTTTAAAATGAACCAATTGAAGTAATTATTCATAACCATTAAATGATTGGTTGTTGGAAGTCTACAGAGAAATATCTCAAATTATAATATATCCTATGAGCGGTGGATAAGTTGAAAAGAGGTCGTAATGAAATGACAATGCCATTGGTTGAGTCACAAAGTTGCTCCAATGGTAAATATAATATTTCTTTTGAGACACAGGTAGTTCTTTCCATTTTTGTATCTCACTTACCAAATTCAATCTGATGTTTTAACATCTCAACAATTGTGGCTGTTTCTGTCTGTGTCAGAGTTTTTGTTGAACTTTCTATTCCATGTGAGAGACCAGGTCCACGGGTATTTCAGGGTTTCACCGTTGGTTTTCATCCACGATCATGGGAAGTTGTAAGTCCTTGTGCTATCAACGTATATTTTCCTTTTATTATAAAAGGAAAGAAAAAGCCTCTACCTGGCAAAATAAAAGTGATAAACAATTGCCTTTGATGAACTTTGTAGGTTTACAATGGCATGACTCAATTAGGTTTTGAAAAGTCTCACCATGATTTCAGGTGAGTTCCTTGTGTAGTTTTGCTTTGCCTTATCACTCTTTTGGTCAGACTTCTTTTTTTTGTAAGTATTTTTTTTTTTTTGTCAAAGTTCCGTCATCCAGGTTCTTTTTTTCCCACTATTGTCACCAATAACTATTAAGAATTATACATATTTTTTACAGCTTTCGAACTGAACAAACTCATGTAGCCCTTTATATGACTGCAATTGCTTCTCTTTCGAATTTGGTGCAGAAGCCTATAATTAAGGTAGTTTACATGCCATTTTAGTTGTTAGGAAGCCTGTTATCTTTAGTATGTCTACCTATCTGATATTTTATGGCTACCTTAAGGTTGTTCCAGAAAATGGCTTGGAGGTTCGTTTATCAGGTTCAGGGGCAACTGGGACACCTCCTACAACTTTGTCGCCCACAGTGGTGATTGTGGATTGGAGATGTATGGATTGTTGTTGCAGTACTACCAATATGATTGTACAAGCTTCAAAACTTCTTGTTTAACTCTTTATATTTCCTCTCTTCAGGTGAGAAGGCCAGTGATAGTCCATATGAGGTTAATGTCACTATCCCAGTAGATGGTTATGATCCCATCCAATTCATTCTTACAAAAGCGTGTGGTAAGCACACATTGATTTCATAACAAAAGCCTCCCTCTTCTCTCCCCCCCCCCCCCCCCTTCCCTTCTCCTCTCTATATATATATATGCGCATAAGATTTATCAACAGTTGAATAAGTTCCTTTATTTTTTTTAACAACCAATTTATTTACTTTTGCATAATGAATTTATTGGAAAAGAAGCCCAAATCCTTGATTTGGCCAGGAAAGACTGCCAACATGAAAAGAGACAGACATTTCATGTCAGAAGAACGTATTTTAATTTAAGAGGTTCTGGTGATGAGATATGTTGATTTGTGAATTAATGTGGATCTGCTGACATTATATGTGAGTGTGGAGGATCTAACAAACCACCATATGTATATGACTCTGTATTTCCGACTACTGTGTTCCCAAGTTTGTTGTGCAATGCCACTTGTGTTGTAGTTAGCAACAAGTGATGGTGAGACAAAGGGTAAAAAGTTTGTATCAAAGGGTAGATAACATTTGTACAGAATATTGACTGAACTCGCTGTCTTCTTGTTCAGAATTTGTTTTGATTGATTGTTTCCATGTTTCCAAGCTCAATTCCATAACAAACCAGCGTCTCTTTTTCATTTTTTTTTTCCTTTTGCAGAATATCGGCAGGATCAAGGGGGTGATGCAACACGAGGATGGGCTATTTTTGGATTGCTATCCTGCATGTACGTTTAGCCTTATTTTCTTTTTCATTAGATGAGTGGTAAAATTAACCAAACATGTGATGGAGGAGGCATCTGCATAATATACAGTTGGTGTTCTGGAGGCGCTGTTGGCCAACTAATAGGTTGTCCGATACATAATTTATATATGCTTTCCCATATTTGCCTTTTTTTTTTTTTTTATGTGATGTCGGTAACCTCTCCAAGGATACATCATTTATATATACTACTGAAACGTACCTTCCCTCAACTTGTTGCATGTGATGCAGTAGTAGTAATTTCACTCCAATTAATAGTTTCAAAAGCAAGCATTAATATGTATCTTCCCTCTGGTATGATACAAATCTTTTTGGGCGTCTATTTGCTTTCTGAATATTGATGTGTGGACTACTTGGAATTTGGCCTGGAGCAGATTCATAGTCTTTTCAACACTGTTTTGCGTCGGAGGATTCATTTACAAAACTCGAGTAGAACGCCTGGTATGCTGTTTAGCTTTGGTTTGCCACCATTTGATGGTTCTTTAGTTTGCCACTTTTGTCATAATCTATTTCTACAATCATCTATTTATGTTTGGTTAACGTGCAGCGTGGGATTGATGCACTGCCAGGCATGACAATACTCTCCGCCTGCTTAGAAACAGTAAGTTCACAGTACTTATTTGGTGTCCTTTTGTGTTCAGACTTCTATCACTATGTTGAATTTGCGGTTTGTACAATTTAGGTGAGCGGAGCAGGGCAAGGTTACTCTCGAGCAGAAGACCTTAACGCTGCATTCGCGAAAGCCTCGTGGGAAAGCCCATCTGTTTCTGTTCAAGGAGCTAGGATACCCAGTGAGAAAAGCTATGGATCCATCTGAATTTCTGTTTTCCTCAACACATCTCAGTTTTAAGTGGGTTTTGTGCTGCAAATTATACATACATGGATCGACCAACGAATATGCCGGATCATGGAGCCTTACAACCTTTTGTATCAAAAATATTTGTAGTAAGAGCTTGTATGATCAGTTGAGTACATTCTTTGATTTTGTTATCTATGCTTTCGATATATTAATGAAAAGAGAAATGTTTTATCTACAAATGAATCCTATAAAAGTAAATTCACAAACTGACATGTCTTGACGTGTTATGTTAGATCGTAAAATATCTTTTATTGTAAAGTAAATTCGACATATCAGATCAAATCCAGCACATCAGATTGTGAATATAAATAGTAGTATCGTTTCAATAGAATATAAGCTCAACTGTTCAGATTTGACTTGTCCATTTTACAATTGTTTGTTTTCAGATATGAAATAAAATAAGTTGAATAAAATATTATTAGAATATATTATTTTTGTATTGAGATTTGAAAAAGTTGAATTGTTTATTTTATTTTGTAAAAGAATTTGTAAAAGTTGTAATGATTAAGATGAGATGATATGAGAGTTTTGTGAAAACAAACGAAGACTTTTCCTTATTCGGCTAGAAACCCCTATTCATTATCTACAAATTAAGAAAGAAAAGCAGGGCATCCAAGACAAATGCGTAGTTATTTTACAAAGATTTTATAAAAGTGAATTTATAAGTTGACATTTTTTTATATAAAAAGTCATATTGAAAAACTCTTTTTTATAGTGAAATATATATAATAAATTTATAGTCAAGTCTTATTAATTTATAAATTTATTTTATAAAATCTCTATGAGATCTATGTATGTACCCAATACTTCTTTTTAACCAAGCAGTCAAAACCCATGATCCTCACGTTACAGGCTTTTAATGGAAAGTCTTTGAAGACCCTTGCAATAGGTGCTAAAATATAATTATTATTAAATCTTTATGAGATCTATGTATGTACCCAGTACTTCTTTTTAACCAAGCAGTCAAAACCCATGATCCTCACGTTACAGGCTTTTAATGGAAAGTCTTTGAAGACCCTTGCAATATATAGGTGCTAAAATATAATTATTATTCCTTAAAAGACAGAGCTATATATATGTTTCAAATTCAATAAAGTAGCCTGTTGCATGCTAGATTTCTGATATTTGAAATTAATTTTATTTTATTAGTAAGGATCCTGCCTCTGTCTTGCTAGAAAGGACGGCAAAAATATTACTTTGAGAAATCTGTTAAAGCGTGATCCATATTTCAAACCTGGAAGATGGTTTTTATCTTTCAGCTACCCAAAATCTTAAAACTTCACTCACAAGCTAAATACAAACTTTTCACCTAAAAAAAAAAAAAAAAAACGTTCATGATATCGATAAGTGTATATATATATATATATATATATATATATATATATATGTATGTATAGTACGTCATTGCACTACAAGAAAAATGGCCTATTGTGGTCAATTTATTGCGACGAAAATAGTATTCGCAATCAAAATTTTTCTTGTAGTGTTGGAATATTCTTCATCCATGATTATGTGCATGTGTTAATTTCTTGTTACTCCATTTTTATTGGGACTGATAATCCTGTACACTTTTTATTTTTAACGTGTATTTTAGCCCACGTACGTACCCTCCTATTATTCTACCTTGGTAAAGAAAAAAGAAAAAAAAAAAAAAGGAAAAGAAAAGGAGATAAAGCAAGCATAAACCAATCCGAGAGCTATTTAATGATGTACTGGAGAAATAAACGATAGATGTCTGTAATTTATCTGTCAACTCGAAGAGAGAGAGATCTAACATTTGAATCGACATTAAAATATTGAAAGCTGGCTTTTGGACAACGTGGGCCAAATTTTTATTTAATAACTCATGCCTAGATGATATGAATCTTATAAAAAGAAAAAAAAGGATAAATATATTATATTATACATCAAAAGAATCCCAGAAGGAAAAAATAAAAAAAAAAACGTTTACTTCAATCAGTTCATGCACTGCTATTCAGTGTCATTTTCTTTGCATGGAGCCGACGTGAAAAAGCACAGATGTTGCTTTTGTCCAAAGTTTACTCGAACTTGGCGTGTACGGTCTGCTGCTCCTGTCCATATAATATATATAGAAAGAATTTTTCATAGAAAGAATGGCACTCAGGCCAATACAATAACATCAAGATCGATCTTTGCCGTATCCCGGCCCCATGCTATTGCATGCTAGCTAAGGTTGCATGAAAATGATCGATGGCGCAATTGCGATCGAAGAATCAAATGTCTTTTGAGTCTAAAAGGATTTGTTCTCCAAACCCCACCTTATATATCTTTATTATCTTACTGGAAGGATCGGATAAACCTAATCTTCCCCTTATCTTTGGTTTCAGACTTTTGCATTACTTTTCCTGGCCTACGTAGATGTTCCCCGACGTATACACCAGACAAACGCCTATCATTAATGCCAAATAACATTTTCTGGTTGTATCAAATCATGTCAACATAAAGCAAAAAGGAGACGCAACTTTACTCGAAGACCCACAAAAAATGTTAAAATGTATAAGGAAATGAAAGGAAGATTAATGCTAGACAACATCAATACATCATTAATTAGTTCAACTAGTGATAAGTTGAATCTTGTTAAACATGACCTCCATCGCATATTTTAGGTCAATAATTCGAATCTCCAATTGTGTCCTGTTTCCCTTATGGCCATCTCTAAGGTCCGACAATATGGCTCAATTATTATCCATTGTGTACGTACGCGCATGTGAGAAAGACGACTAAACATACCTCTTGAATAGAGTAATCAGGACAAAGAAGATAGATCGGATACTCTTGTCAATTGAAATTAAAAGGAAAAAAAAAAAGACCATTCACAGCAACAAAAGATGAAATTTATATATATAAGTTGTAGCACGTCCATCTTCTAGAGAAATGGGGTAAATTGTTGCTGTCTGCACTATAAATATATTAATGGAGTAAAATTTTTTATCACCAATAAAAAATGAAAAAATCAAAAGAAAAAGAGTGCTGTGTAACGTACTAATTAAGGACATGAAAAAATCAAACTTCTCCAACGGCTAGTTATTTAAGATCATCGATCCATGTTTTCAACAGAGCAGGTGATCTCTGAATTGGCCTTCTGAATTTTTTACAGAACTAATGATCATTCTGTATGTGTTTCTTGTATAAAAAAGAGTAGGGTTTTGAGAGTCCTTGGAAATTTGGAATATACATATATGTTGGAGCTAGCACTTGATGATCATCATGTTGATGAAATTTCAAATTACAATGTTCGGTAAATTCTGCAACTTTAAACTAATCTGCATTCATCCCAAGTTTCTACTACGTATAGATGATTTTTTAAATAATGAATAATAAAGAAATTATAATTAATTAATAGAATAAAGTAGCGGGATCGATGTAGAGTGTTTTAAAAGGAGAGTGGGTGAAATTAAAAAGGAAGATTTGACCACCTATCCCAAACATTAAATAAATAAATAAAATAAAAAAGTAGAAAAATAAGGATTTGAATAGTTAAAAGAATTTTGTTAGCTTTGTGGAAAAGGAAGACGTTGCTTATAAATCAGTGTTCTTGCCGCTAAGCATTCTATATATATATATATATTATGATACTTGTTCATGAATAGAAACTCTACAAATTTTTGTTGTAATCTGCTTTACTTCTTGTAATAGAAACTTACCAGTAATATGAGATTAGCCAGAAAATGAGTCATCTTAATTATTAACTTGATAAATATTATATATATATATATATTTATATATTTGATTAGATGAATTGATTGATTTGGTCAACCTGCTCATCATGTCGATATAGCTAGCTAGCTAGCAAAGGGGTAGTAATCAAGACATGATCGAAGGAATTAATTACGATCGAGAAAATTAAAGTAGAACTACCAAAAGTGGATCGATGTAGACTATATTAATTAACAACCTAAAGAATTAGCTGGGGACAAGGGACATACAGCAGATTTTGATCAGCTGGCCCCAGAGGAGATAACTCATATATGACAGGTTTGTTGAGACTTGATAGGTTAAGATTGTCGGTGTTGCATTGTAAGTATTTGGCTATGGTTTTATAACTTTGTATAGTAATTCATTGTTTAAGGGTACGTTTTAGTCTTATGATTTCTGGCCGGTACCAGCTCTTAGTACTTCATTTTATATATACTTTGGTTTTGGTTCTTTTGTAACTCCAAGGCGTCTGATGGTTTCCAAACAAAGATTAATCAATATTTCAAAAGAGAAAATTAGAAGCCAAGGATACAAAAATACCGTAAATTAAAATACATGGTTTTGGTTATAGCTACGGTGGCTACCCTACATATATAGAACAAAGCCAAATTCTTTTGCTACTCTTGCCCAATGTTACTGTTTTTCTTTCTCAATTACTCTCTTGCTACAGAGCTTGTCAAGTTAGCTTTTTGACTAATTTGGCTACCTATTATATCATATGCATGCATGTAAATTATGTAGGGATCCAAAGCAATTATTGTTTACCATGTTCAGTAACGAGATTTTGCCATGCAAAGTCAAAAGTTTGTCTCACTGTAATCAGCTTAGAGATCGATAGATTTACTTCATATATATGTACTTAATTATGGACTCGTAAGTCTATGCCATTTTGAAAATAGAACTATTATATATCAGTTATTCTCAAATATTTATTTTTTTATATTTTATTATTATTTACCGTACTATTTTCATTATTATTAATGATGATATATAGGTGTTCACGGATGAATAACTACAAGCCGGCCAGCTGCCGACTCAGTCTCTCTTTTTGCTTTTTGGTTTTTTGCTTGAGTACTGCTACTGTCACTGCTGGAGCTCGTTAGGTTAAAATATTTTTTATCTTTTTGTTTTTTTTATATCATTTTTTAATATTTTTAAATATTTAAAAAATATAAAAAATCACAATAATATTAAATAATTTTTTCTTAATTACTAAAAATAAAAAAATAAAAAAACTGGTAGGGATAGCTCCCAACGGGATCACCTAGCAGGGATCTAGCATTTTCCTTTTCATGCATGTACCATGATATCCATAGAAAGCTGCAAGTCAGCTACCAACTTCAAATTTTTTGCTCCCTCTTGTCTCTTTTCCTCTCTCTTATTATAATTTTTTAAAATTTTTATATAAAATAAAATAAAAAATTTAATTTTTTTAAATTTTAAAATAAAGATAATATTAAAATTTTCAATTTTTATTTTAACTCATTATATGAAAAGAAACTGAAGCTTTGTGATCACATGACTGCAAAAGTTTCCCCCTATAAATACCCCCTAAAGCCATTCGGCTTTCATCATAGCAAGTCCTGAAACTTTCTCTGCAAGTGTTTTATTGTTCATCATCTTCGTCTTGAAAGTGTAGGACACAAAGCACAATGTCTAATCAGTTCACGAGATTTTTCATTTTTCTCTCTGTTTTAGCCTTTGCTCGTTCCACTAATTGCGGCCCTCTCTCCCCACACTTTTATGACCATGGTTGCCCTAAAGCTCAAGAGATCGTAAAGTCCATTGTGGCCAAGGCTGTGGCCAAAGAAGCTCGCATGGCAGCTTCATTGCTTAGGCTTCATTTCCACGATTGCTTTGTCAAGGTAATATAATATCTTGCAATATTAACTAGCAAAATCTCTCGCTTTTAAGATGTCATAATTAAGGAACATAAAACATCGATCGTCCATGCATGCATTCATGTCTATCATCTTTGTAAGAAAAACCTTGTAATGTTTTTGCAGGGCTGCGACGCATCTCTGCTGTTAGACAGCAGCGGAAGCATAGTCAGTGAGAAGGGGTCGAATCCTAACCGGAGGTCCATACGAGGGCTTGAAGTCATAGACCAGATTAAATCTGCATTGGAGAAAGCGTGCCCTCGTACTGTATCTTGTGCTGACATTCTGGCTCTTGCTGCTAGAGACTCCACTGTTCTAGTAAGTGCGCCGCGCCGCTGGCTCTTCATAATTCATGAAAATGTCTAATATCAATGTAAAACACCACTGCTACTGAAAATAGGTCCGTCCCCTGTATCGGTCAGCATAAAAAATATGAATATTTAAAAATTGAATGGACGATATTATCTGAAATAAGATAATAATGCTTACAATTTTCTTAAATATTTTGTTTAATTATATATCAGTGAGGACCGAATTCGTAATTTTACTGATCCTCATGTACGTGATCATAATTATTTTGCTGGATGGTGACAAAATGGGACACAATAATTAGCTATATATATACAAGTCAATAATTGCAACGTACCTGACTATCTTTTGAATATTCAGGCCGGTGGACCCAGCTGGGTGGTTCCATTAGGAAGAAGAGACTCCAGAAGTGCAAGCTTGAGTGGCTCCAATAACGACATTCCTGCTCCAAACAACACTTTCCAGACCATTCTCACCAAGTTCAAGAGACAAGGGCTTAACATTGTTGATCTTGTTACTCTATCTGGTAATTAAAGATCACGAGCAGCTAAATTAATGTTCCATTATTATGATAAACCATATAGTATATACCAAATATTTTTTTTACAATTTAGAAAAGAGAGTCAGAGCTATATAGAGATTATACAAAAATAATTCTACAAATTAACGTGATTTTATGTAATTTATTAGATCTACTTTATAATAAAAGTTATTTTATAATTAGACTAATCAAATCAAATCATGTCAGTTTGTTAGATTACTTTTTTGTAAAGGAAATACTTTAATTACAAATAGATTATACAAAAGTAATCTCATAAACTGATGTAACAAATCAGATGAAATCACATCAGTTTGTTGAATTATTTTGTGTATTTTTTTTTTTTTAAGATGTAGCAATATTTTGTATATAATTCTTTGAGTATTTTCATTTATAAAAAGTTAAACTCGTGGGCTCCATTAATTATGGGCATCATCTAGTACTACTACTTGAACTAATAAATTGATCATGACAACAATATTATTGTTCATGAAAGGGAGTCACACGATCGGAAATTCCCGGTGCACCAGCTTCAGACAGAGACTGTACAACCAGTCAGGCAATGGGCAGCCGGACAACACACTGGATCCATCCTATGCTGCTCAATTGAGAAAAAGATGCCCAAGATCCGGTGGTGACCAGAACCTGTTTTTCTTGGATTTTGTTAGCCCCACCAAGTTTGATAACAGCTACTTCAAAAACCTGTTGGCTTTCAAAGGCCTGTTGAACTCTGACCAAGTTCTCCTGACAAAGAGCGAAGCATCCATGAAACTGGTTAAGCAATACGCAGAGAACGGTAAGCTTTTCATAGAGCAGTTCCCCCGGTCCATGATTAAGATGGGAAATATTTCTCCATTGACAGGAACTTCAAGGGGAGAGATTAGAAAGAACTGCAGGAAGATTAACTCCTGATTTTTACTTATTAATATAATAACTGCACTACTTCCATTATATTGAGAAAAACTCAAAATTGTGTACCTTGAGCTTCTTTGTTATTTGTTAATTTCTTCTATATGGGCATCGATCCAGTCTGTTGTTGCCTGATTTGTGTGTATTTGTAGACTTTTAACTAATTTGCGAAATAATATATTACTTACCGTCGTAAATGTCAAAACATAAACTTTTTTGTACTAATTGATATGACAAGTTTTTAAATGTGTTTTAGTGTTGATAAGCGGACTTGTAAATAGAGCTTTATTATTTATTTTAGCTTATATATATATATATATATATATATATATGTATATATATATTCAATGTTTGTAATGATTTTTTGAAAAATTTAGTTGCAAGTACAACTGTGCATTAATATATGCAATAATCTAATATAATTGGTTAAAAAGTAGATTTTATTAAAAATAGTGTTAATTTAAATTTTAAATATGAAAGAATCAATATTGGTATGCAGATTAGTACGTGACTTTACTTGTACTTAGCAAAATTCTTTTTTTTTCAAAGTATTATAGAAGAAAATGCTCATTTTCCAAATAAGAATGTTGAAGAAACATATTCTCTCCAATCTCTTAATTTGTAGACATTTATGTTTTAGTTTGATGAATGAACAACAAATTAAGAATATACGATAATAAAAGAAATATTATTTTAAAAACACATGAATGACCCAGAGCTCAAAATTCGACCCACTTTCATGGATGATACATAGTTTTCGTTCTTAATATCTCTCCGCTGACCGTGGTCTCTATTGAGCCTAAAATCAGGCCCAATTATATGGGGGGCCCAAGGGAGAGAGATATGAAGAATGTTTGGGGCGATGGACCAGGTGGCAAGGAAAATGTTCATTGCTTAAAAGTCTTTTTTTTCCTTGTAGATGGAAAGAAGAGGGTACGAATACAATATGAAATTAGTAAGTTTGTATTTGATATTAACGGATTCGAGTAAAATAAATTGACTTGTTAAAATACGATTCATTAACGGGTTACTAACGAGTCAACCTGCTTAACCCGTTAATGACCTGTTTAGACCCATTAAATCTTTTACTCAAAACTACAATTATATCATTCTTAATCTAAAGCAAAAATACTATAATCCTATTTTGTATTTCCTAACTCTCTCGAACCCTCACTCTCTCTTAGTTCTCATGAGTCACGACTACCTCTTACACTTCTTATGGATTGTAATTTTGGTGTCTTTATTGTTTGGATTGTAATTTTAGACTTGTGTAGTTAGTTTCATATTATTGGGAGATATTATGATTTTAAATTTTATGTGAAATTATGTTAATAAGATCAAATATATTATTTGTGTTAGTTTAAGCCATTTACATAAACGGGTTGAAACAGGTTATGTTGTCTCGATTTTTTTTTAATTAATTTATAACAGGTCAAGACAGGTTGTGTTGTGTCACCCCATTATTTTAATGAGTCATGTTAGGATTTGAAAATTTGACCCATTAAGCTTAACAGATTATGCTTGAATTGACCCTAATCGTATAATATACATAACTTGACACGATATGAATATAACACGTTAACACATTTGCTACCCCTATTCAACAAGAGGTGAGATAGCGAGTAATAGGCAAGAGTCGGTGGTAGTGGGAAAGCTCAATGATGGGTGAGCCAAGCTAGAGGTGGGTGACGAATCAAGGACCGACCCCACCTTAGGTATAATGGGGATATAGTATAAGGGCAATAATTCGAAAGATGATGTGACAAAATTGAATCCTTGCCACATGATAAGTTGGAGATTTAAGTTGTGTTTAGTAAGTGAAATATTCTCAGACTATTTTATTAATATTTATAAATAGTTTATTACTATTCAAAATGATTAACTACTATTTATTATTATTCATAGATCATCTGAGATCACATCAACATCCAAATGTAGTCATGTGATAGGATGACAGGCTAAATAGTGAAAAGAGTTTCCTGCCCAAAGTGTCTACGCATGCTCTATAAATAACCCTTACAATAAGCAGGCAAGGTTAATGATACTTTGATCTCTATACACTATCTTCTTTCGATTCATCCACTTCTAAGGAGCTTGAGCATCGTAGACATCCCTTAAGATTTGATTACACGACCATTGTTTTCCCTGTATAAGTTAAGATGTAGAGACCGCAGAGGTCTTGGCAAATGAGAAATGTGTTGAAAGTAGCTATACTACTAAGGGAAATGATACCCTTACCATTGATAATTACTTGTTTACTACCTGTCCTACGTGTACATTTTTTTGATTTTTTTATTTTCTCTTGCATTCTCTGAACGTCTGCCTCTAATCTACCAACTGATGGGTTGTCTTGCTTCTATCAAAAGCTTCCAGTGTGTGAAATTTTTGGTGCCCAAAACACCCCGCCCAGACTACTAGGTGTGTAATTGGTCCGGTTTTGGACAAAATCTAGGACTAAACCGGTAGGCACCGGTTTTATATTTTTCAAAACCGATTACGAACCAGTTTCCCTTCTAAACTGGTATTCTGGTTTTGTCGGTTTTTGGTCTGGTTTTAATAAAATATAAATTTGTCATAAAAAATTCTGTTTTATTAAAAATCGATTACTATTTACAAAAATCTGCTTTAGAAAAAAAATATGCTATGTAAAAATTTTCTACCATAAAAAATATGCTTTATAAAAAAAATCTGCTACGTAAAAAAATTCTGCTATAAAAAATCTGCTTTATAAAAAAAATCTGTTATTTAAACAAAAATTTGCTATATAAAACACTACTATAAAACAAAAACTAAAATAAGAAATCTAACGTAAAAAAGATCTGTTATAAGCTTTTAAGCCTTAAATAAAACTGCTAAAAAAAAACTGCAATAAAAAGAAAATTCTATTAAGAAATAAAATAAGTTCAAAAGTCTAAAGTACAAGTCCAATTACAAGTCGAAAAGTCTAACAAATTACAAATCCAAATATAAAAAATCTAAAGTACAAATCAAAAAGTCTAACAAATTATTAGTCCAAAAGTCCAACAAATTACAAGGTCCAAATTACAAATCCAAATTGGAAGTTCAAATTACAAGAACATTCAATAAAAAACTTTACAACTAGAACAAATAGCTAATGGCTATGCACCAAGCCACCAACTCCAATAGTCAATTCAACAAATCTTGCAATTGTATGAAAATAAATCAAGCAGTTAATTTCAATAAAAAGTTAGTAATTATATTAAATGAAAAAAAAAACTTTAGGAAAGATGTTATACAAGTTGTCTTACCTTAAATTAATCATCTCCAACCAAAGAGGTAGGTCTTGAAGAACTCCTTAAGTCTTCCATGAGCTCTACACCAAAAGGAAAAAATAAAGCATAATAATTAAAATGAATTACTAATATGATATACATTTTAAAGACACTTAAAGAAAATGTGAATGATGCTACATACCTGTATCAAATTTCTCAAACTCTTCAATATCATCTATTAAAGTGTGAATGTTAAACGGGACAGAAGATGAGTGAAGCCAATTTTATGTACAGATAAGGGCTTCAATCATAAGTGGAGATAGGTTACTGCGGAAATGATCAAGTACTCGACCTGTTGTACTAAAAGCTGACTCAAAAGCCACTGTAGATATCAGAACTACAAGAACATCCCGCACAACTCTTGAAAGCACGTGGTATCTAATGCTGTTAACCTTCTACCAATTCAACAAGTCGAATTTTGCATTATCTTCTTCAGATTTTTCAACTAAATACCTATCCAATTCAGATTTAGTCCCCAAAGAGTTATCCGACTCCAAACGCTTCTTAATTTTTGTATGGATAAATGATCTCATTGAACCAAAATCACCTTGACCTACCCTAGGACTTGAACTTGTAGTACTAGCCCATCCCTCACTTGATTGGCTCAAAGTTTGATCTTGTGCTCCAACATCACTTTCATCATTTGCACAACAACTATCGTATAAACGAGTCAAAGCATCTTTAACCCTATCTAATAACATAAGAACTTTCGAAATATTATCCTTATATAATTATGCAAAAAGAATATCTAAACAATGTATTTTATATCGAGGATCAATAACCAATGCAATATATAACAAAAGATTCATTTTTTCAATATTTCCCTGATACTTCTCAAATTTAGATTTCATACTAAATACCATTGTCCTCAAATTATGAGACCCTCCTGCACACTCCAAATTAATTGCAGCATGAATTGTCGCTAACTCAAATACAAAACAGTTGCAAGTGACATAATTGGCCCTCTAGAAATGCAAGGTTGCATCGTAAAAAAGTTTTTTAAAAACAACCTACTCTTATCCCAATCATCAATAGTTGGAGGCCCTAACTTGAATGCCCCTCATTTACCCAACTCACTAACACTATCATCATCCTCACTATCATCATCTTCAACGCTCTTAACATATCTCGAATCTTCATCCTCTAGCCATTAAATGTTTTTTGAAACTTTTCAGCCATATCCAACATCATATAAGTGGAGTTCCAACGAGTTGGTGCATCTAAGCATATACTACTTTTACAAGTAATATCCCCACTATCACAACATTGCTTAAATGTGTTTCACCTTTGTGGAGATGAGTTCACATACTTCATAGTCCATCGAATTCGTGCAATTGATTGATCATATTCTTTCAACCCATCCTGAACAATTAAGTTCAAGATATGAGTACAACATCTCATACGCAAAAACTCATTTTCCAAAATCGTATTTTTTCTATTCCTTGTCTTTCTTTTGATATACGAAACTATACCAGTATTTGAGCTTGCACTATCAAGTGTAATTGTAAATATTTTGAGCCTCCCCCATTCAAGCAAACACATTTCAATTTTTTTCCTAGTGTCTCACCCTTATGGTTTTCCACCTTACAAAAACTGATAATTCTTTTGTTCATTTTCCAATCTTTATCAATAAAATGTGCAGTGAGACACTTGTACTTAAAATTTTACACGGATGTCCATATTTTCAACTTGTCTTTCTCTCTCAAATAAATTTTAAAAATATCTTTTGCTACCGTTACATGTAGATAGAATCCCCATTCCATCACAAGTTGCACAACAAGGATAAATTTCTTAAACCCCTCCCCTTCCACAAATTTAAAAGGAAGCTCATCAATAACCAATATTTCTACTAAGGCTACTCTACAAGTCTCAACACTAAAAGCAATAGATACAAACCCTCCACTGCTTTCTCCAGACTGGAAACCTAATACAGGTTGGTTTCTATCCACTTTTCTAAGTTGAGACTTCTTACATGTTTTTTACAAGTGTTGTAACATTGATTTTGTGTCATTTATATTAGGATCACAAGCATAAGTAGTCCTGCAAAATTACATGCAGCTCTAGGTCTTGAATTATCCTCAGTTTTAATCTTTTTAAAATAGTCCCAAACTACATATCTTTACCTACTACTCCTAGGACTAGTAGATGGCTTACTTATATTAGATTTGGGAGAAAGCGGATCATTAGTCGCTATTGATTCCATGGTCTTTTGACTCTTTTCTATTGAAGGTCTCACATCGCTGGGTGTTTCATTTGATTGATCCATCTATAGTAACAACAATGAAATTAATAAAAGCAGCAATAACTATATAAGAATATTTATTTGATTTATTTATGTTAATTGTAATTAAGTAGTAGTGGGTGCTATTTATTTAAGTCTGTAGTTAATTAGTGGGTTGTTGAGTAATGCAAATGGTATTGGGTCTGGACTTGATCCTGTAAATTGTAATGAGTATTGTTTTATTGTATTTAAATTCCTGTGAATATGTGATCAATGAAATGGGTAACAAAAATTCCCACTACTAATGATTCAACAATCCTAATAACACAATCACAAAAATCCTAAATTTCGGATTTATCGACCCTAATAACACAAATACTTATACCATCTATCAGATTCACAAAACCCTAATTATTCACAAGGTTTCAAAGTAATTTCAAATAACTTAAATAAATGAAATGAAAAATAATAATAGAGACAAATTACCGTGAAGAATCGAAGACAAAGAGACATGAGAGAAGGGTTATCGCTGCATGAGTTGTGACTCGTGACTCAGTGAGATCGAGGGTCTGTGCGTGGAATGGTGGAAGAGAAGAAAAAAAAAACCAAGTGAAGAACTGATCGATTAAATAATGAAAGGCACATCGTACGAATCAAGGAGCAAGAAGAAGAAAAGAATGGAAGAAGAAGTGCTGAAGCCTGAAGTGGGTCTAGGAGTCCGGACGGTGCAGTAGGAGCGAGCAAAGGAAGAAAGAAAAAAGTAAAAGACTAAAAGTTTAAAACCCTAATGACCAAAGTCCAAAATGTACCGTATCTATGAGGGAAAAGAGAGTATTATTACTATTATAGACTCCTGCATGGATAATAGACTATTAGTATTAGAGAATATATANATTTATTATATAATAGACTATTAGTATTAATACTATAAGTCTATATTAGACTATTAGTATTAGTGTATATATATATATTAGTATTAGTTATAGCTATATAATATATTAGACTATATAATAGTATTAATATTAGACATTAGTATAGTTATATATTAGTATTAGTTATGGTGATTTAGTATAACTACATTAGTATTATAAATAGATTTAAAGTATATATCAATACTATTGTATTAGACTATTAGCATCATTATAAATATTAGTATTAATTATAGTGATTAGAATAACTATATATTATATTGTTAATTGTTATAGTGAGTTTAGTTTATTATAACTATATTATTGATAGACTATATTGATAATATTAGTATATTAATTTAGTATTAGTATTACTATATCATTATTTTATATGTGATTATTTAGTATAATGATTTATATACTAATTTATATATAGACTTAAAGTATAATACTAATAGTAAATATAGTATTAGACTATTAGTATTTAGTATTAGGTCATAAAATGTAAATTATATTAATATAAATTATATACTAATATATATAATTTATATTTATCTACTAATATCTTATGTACTTATCAAAAACAATATTGAGAGTTTTAAATTTATTAGGCCATCAAAATTTAGTAATAATATTTGAGTGACTTTCTTTTCTTTTTGGTTCTCACTTATGATCAATTAAATTTTTATGTTTAAGTTTAAACTTTTATTTTATAAATTATAATAACATTATCTTATATATAATTATAATTTATATTATTATATATAAAAATATTATATATAATATTACAAATAAATAAATAATATATATTAAACAGTACCGGTCTGGTCCGGGCCCAGCATAACTGGAACCGAAACCGAACAGATTCTAGCCAATTTTCTATATTTGGAAACCAGTTCCGGACCGGACCGGTCCAAAACCGGAACAACCGGGTCGGTTTTCCAGTTTGTCGGGTTTTTTTTTTACACCCCTATAGACACTCTACTCTCTCTTTCTCTCTCTCTCTCTCTCTCTCCCATCGCTTTCATTTTCTGTTGGTTGCCCACAGTTGAACAACACTAGCGAACTCGTACGACTGTGCCCAGCCCACAAGCCCAGATGAAGACGAACCCAAATGACACCTAGCCTTAGCCCTCGAGCTCAGACGTCTAGCCCCCCAGCCCACCTCTGCGTGTCGCCTCCTATGGTGAGGATACTTCTGTCCTCTGTCCCATCTCCACGGTGCACCTCCTATAGTATGGAAAAATGGACCTGAAATTTTTCTAATTAGTTACTTTATGGAGTATGAAACTTTCTGGTATCATGCAGTTGTTGTTATTGAACCTAAGATTTCAAACTTCGTGTAATTATATGTCTACACATTGATTTTGATGATAACAAATGAATTCAAAGAATAAACGAGTCTCAAACTCAAGTTATCTATATAATGGAGTCAAGCACATCAAGGAACCGAGCATGAACAAGAAGAGAACAAGTTCACCTTAAAACTCATAGAGTAATGTTGTAAATCTCTTAAAAATTTGAAATTAAAATTAAGACTCAAAATTAATATTTTATCATAAAGCATTAAAATACATTTTCCACATGTGCATAAATATTTTGAAAATTTTGAAAGATAATCGATTGTCATGTTTCACATGTGCATGACATGATTAAAGATTTGAATTTTGAAAATATTAAAGATGATTGATTGTCATATTTCACATGTACGTGCTTTATTTGAATATTTTTAAAAGTGATTGATGCTCTTTTTGACTTATCCAAAAAGTAGATGATTTTGTTTGAAATATTTGAAAAGTAAATAGTACTCATTTTGGCATATGCGAAAAGTAAAAAGATTAGGTTTGAAATTTTTGAAAAGTGAAAAATGTTATATTTGACAAATGAAAAAGAAGAAACTTTTATTTGAATTTTTTGAAAAATGAATGATGTTATTTTTGACATATGAATCTTTTTAAATTTGAATATAAAGTCTCATATGCCTATAAATAGATAATTTGAAAGTTTCAAATTTACAACACCAAAAGCATACAACATTCATTCAAAACTTTCATTCTCTCTTATCTAAGCATTAAGCCTTAACCCTTGATGAGTGTTATCTGATAACCTACCCATTATCAGCTCTTGTATCAGTAAAAGGGTGTGTATAACCCTTGTGTGTGTAGAAAGTGTTCTACACAAGGAATAGTTGAATCACCACGTGTAAGGTGATTGCAAGTGTATAGGGTGTTCTACACGGATCCTTTGTAGCAGTGTTGTTTAAAAATGTAATAGGTTTCTATCTCCACCTGAATGAGGTTGAATAGTGAATTTGGAGATCCTCAAAAGGTAGCTTGAGGCGAGGATGTAGACAGTGGAACCGAATCTCGTTAATATATTGAGTTTGCTTCTCTCTTATCCTTACTCTTTATATTTATTGCTTCTTCGTATTTGGTTTATATTTTATATTATGTATTTGATTTACAATTGTTAATTTTTAAATACAACCTAATTCATTCCCCTTTTGTGTTAGTCATCTGGGCAACAGTTGCAAGCATACTATTATTGTTCCAAGCATGCAGTTGTTGCAATTGTTATTGAAATTCTCATAGTTCTCATAGTTTTTTTCATTCAAATTTAATTTTCAAGCATATGGTATTAAGCAATTGTTTAGTATCATAGGGGCAACCATTTAAAATTAGGCTTAATTGTTGCAAGCATAATTTATTTGAATTGTTTTAGTTCGAAAAATAAAATTTAATGATCAATACAAAATATACATTACATTTGAAATAGTTTTTAAGATAAAGACAATCTTTTACTAAATTATGATCTTAAGGTTTCAGTTATTTGACATTATACATATATTGAGATGCTGCCATACAAGGGGTTTATTTGATAAATATTTTGACATTTTAAATGCTTGCTAGTTTGGTTTGATGTGGTTTTGATCAATGTGTCCTCCTGAAAATCTGGCATTTCTGATTGTGAATCTAATTATTAGACAAATCTTTTATTCTTCTAATATTGTCAATCTAATTGTGAGAATGAATTAAACTTATAACATAAGAGATTGTTTTTTTTTTTATCCCATAAATCAAAATAAATGCAAATAATAAATTTATAACTGAAAATTTGGCTGCTATAAAGTTCAATGATGATGTATAAGAAAATGTATTGGATGTCTTAATGGTTGTGCAAATGAAACCAAATGTTGGAGTTGAGGATGTTGTCAAAGGGCCAAAGGAGGGAATGTCATTTTTTTCTATTGAGGAAGTAAGGGCATACTATACGAGGTATACAAAACAAGTTGGTTTCGGAGTGAAAAAGTGAAGTTTCAAAGTTAAAGCCAATGGGAAAATAAGATATTTCACCATTGCTTGCGTCCTTCAAGGCACGTTTGCAAGCACATTATTGATTATTCTTAAAACCAAGACCGATGGAATATAAGGTATACAAGGCAAAGATAAATTCCATATTGGGTTCTGAATAGATTTTTGCTTGATCCATGTTGTCCTTGAGCACACTCATTCTCTTAATCTTGGAAAAGTAAGATACATTATGTAACAGCCCGCTAAATATTCAATGGTGAAATTTCTATAGACTTTATAAATCTCGTGAAAACTCCGTAAGTTTTCACGAATCGACTAATCGCATAGGTTTTAGTCAGTGAAACCCTCAATGATTGGAATCTATTTGAAACTCCATAAACTTGGTTGAAACCGAAACCCTAAACGGTTTCCCCAAACCCTAAAGTTGGCCTTCAAGCCCTTTTGATCCAATTTCTAGCATTGTGTTTAATCACTTGATGAAATCACTTCCACATGCTATTAATTTCTCAAATTCTTATTATGACATCTTTATCCAACATTTTAAACCTTGGAAATTTGTTTGGGCCAAGAAAAATTGGATTTGGGCTTGATAGCATCTCAAACCCTAACCAAATCTCATTTAAACCCTAAATTGAAGTCCACTTGGTTGAGGCCCACTAAGGCCCACGAATTTGGCCACCTTGGCAAAGCTCCTTGGAGAAGCTTCCTCCCCCACTTGTTAGACCATTCATTGCATCAAGTTGCACTCAATAATATGGAGGAACCCACCCCATCAAGTCCCATGTCTCATAGCTTTTGTAGGTTGTCCTTTGCCCCCCACTATCCTCTACCTTATCACATGTCTACACCTCCACTCAATGATTTTTAAGGTCTATATATTCCCCCTGAAGAAGGCTTGAGTCGTGCAAGACTCACTTACTTCACTTTAATCATTTCTTCACCCCGTTCTTAGAGAGAAACCCAAAAGAGCTCTCTCGGGCAGATTTCTGTGTCTTTTTGTGTGGAGATTATCGACCCTTTGTAAGTATTTTTACACAAT